>ML677380.1:13335112-13635622 GCA_007922305.1 Dermatemys mawii
TAGATAGAGGGGATGTGTGGGGATGGATAGATAGATTAGATAGAGGGTGTGTGTGGGGATAGATAGATTAGATAGATAGATGGATTTGATTCGATTATAATCAGAACTCTGGGTGCTTAGCCAAAGTTTATGTGAGTTGATCAAGTCAGCATTTCCAGATCATTTCTGCACCTGATCCAAACTCAGAAGAGCCGAGGGAGTTGTGGAAATAAAGAAGAGAAGTGGGAACAGTGGTATAGCTAGGAGTGGAAATTTGGGTGGGCCCCGAATTTTGGGTGGTCAGGCAATGCCAGACTGCGCTATCCACTGGCCATGCCAGCTAGCTGTGCGGCCTGGCGGGGAGCGCTGATCCCCTCGGCTGTGGGGGAAGAGAGAGAGCCATTGCCTCGTTGCAGGGTATGGGCTGCTGCCCGTCAGCTGGGAGTTCACGTCTCCTGCGGGCCGAACGGCCCCTGGCTGGGGTCAGCCCCAGCTGTCCTGCAGGGGCATGAACAGGGGCTTGCCTGTGCACGCAACTTGACCCGGCCTCTGTACAGAGTTGCCCAGCCAAGTGCATCCTCTCCTGGGAGCACTGCAGAGAGACTGGCCTTGCCGCTGCCTCCAGCCGTTCAGGGGATGAGCCGTGCGGAGAGCATCACCACCCAACAGGCAGCTCCCGAGCACCTGCCAGATCAGTGTCTCCCCCAATGCCATGCCCTCTTCCTAGCCCTGCTGCCCCCAGACACAGGGCTTCACTTGCCGAGCTGGGCACAGGCAGGGGGCGGCTCAGAAAATTGCCCAGACGAGGTGCCGGAGCGTAGCTCTCTGACGGGCGGCGTATTGCACCCTCCTGGATTTCAGGTGCCCCAGTGATTCTCCGGGCCACTGTGGCAGCACTCCACCCCTGCTCAGATTTGGGAGGGCCTGGCTGCTAAGTGAGGGGCTGCGTCCCACCCAGGCCCATCCCATCCCATCCTATGCCCCTAAGGAGAATAACCTTATTTGACCCTAACTGGTCCCTCTTCCCTTATTGTCAGTCGTGAGCGAAGTGGTTCTCATGAAGTCTTGTGTCCTGCAATCTGAAAAAGCATCCTGAGGGTCAGTTCTTCTTCCCATCAGGTGCTGTGTAATTGTGTCAGATTCTGGTGATGATTCCTGGCCGTCCCACCGGTTAACAGCTGAGCGGCTTTTCCTTTGGCCCCTTTCTGCCACTGGAGGTCACTGCAGAGCTACAGAAGCCCATGAGATTGTCGTGAACGTGGCAGGAACATCCAGGTAAGGCACAAGGGATGGGGCAAAGCAGTTGATTAGTCTCACTGAAATCCAGCCGGGAAGGAGGTGGAAGCTACAGCTGAAGAGCTGGAGGGACAATGTGCAGGCAAGGAGGGAAGATGCAGGCCTGGTACGAACTGGGGATGGATTATGTAGCATCACAGAGAGACAATGCACTGAAGCACAGAGAACTGACTGGAAGAGGAAGATGCAGAGACTGAAACATACATTAAGTACGTGGATACATCCTGGGTTCCAAAGCCTACCTATGCACCGGTCACCTGGGCCTGGATCCTCAAAGGTATTTAGGCACCTAGCTGCCCTTGGAATCTATGGGAGTTAGGAACCTAGATATCTTTCAGGGTGTGGGCCTTAGTCCTTAGCACTTGTATAATCTTTGCAGAATATCTTAGCATTTGCATGACACCAGAGATCTCAAACCACTTTTACGTGTTGTGAATTAATTAACTAAATTAAGTCCATTTCCCAACCACTCCGAGAAGGAAGGCAGTATTGTCACCTCCTTCCCACAGATGGGGAAACTGAGGAACAGAGGACCGCAGTGACTTGACAATCAATTTAGCTGCTTTTAAGATGCCCCACAGAACATGGCCACTTTTTGTGTGATAGGCACATCACGAACAAAGAATGTGACACCGCAAGTCAGTGGCAAAGCTGGGAACATAACTAAGGAGTCCTGATGCCCATACCTTGTTCTAACCACTAAACCACTCTCCCTTCTCAACCAGGGCTGCCTGCAATGGCCTCTAAGGCCAGGGTGATATTGACTAAAACTATAGCCAACTAATTGACTATACTTACAGTTTAGTGTTAAGAATGTTCAAGAGATCAAATAACTAAGATCAGCCAAATTTGTTGTCTGAAGACAAAGCAGTACGGTACAAGAAAGAAAGAGTTAATCCTTCCCAGGAAGTTCAGTTCATTTTACACAGAAGATGTGCTTCTCAAATGCCCCCTTAAACTAGCCATCACAGCATGGCTTTTTACAAGTTACACAACGCTGGTCAAGTCACTTAAAGATTAACTAGTCAGCTTGTGCCAACTTTTTCTTTGGTACCTCCCTGTGCCTTCCCCATCTTTTGTTTTGAATGTTTGAAATTCCACGTTATGAGGTATGAATATAGTCCCTAATACATAGCATCTTATACATACAATAGGATTAGCTACAACTAATCAGGAAAAAGATCTTGGAGTCATTGCGGATAGTTCTCTAAAGACATCCACGTGGTGTGCAGCAGCAGTCAAAAAAGCAAACAGGATATTAGGCATAATTTTAAAAGGGATCGAGAATAAGACAGAGAATATCTTATTGCCCTTATATAAATCCATGGTGTGCCCACATCTTGATTACTGCATACAGATGTGGTCTCCTCATCTCAAAAAAACATATACTGGCATTAGAAAAGGTTCAGAGAAGGGCAACTAAAATGATTAGGGGTTTGGAACAGGTCCCCTATGAGGGGAGATTAAAGAGACTAGGACTTTTCATCTTGGAAAAGAGGAGACTAAGAGGAGATACGATAGAGGTATATAAAATCATGAGTGGTGTGGAGAAAGTAAATAAGGTAAAGTTATTTACTTGTTCCCGTAATATAAGAACTAGGGGCCACCAAATGAAATTAGTGGGCAGCAGGTTTAAAACAAATAAAAGGAAGTTATTCACACAGCGCACAGTCAACCTGTGGATCTCCTTGCCTGAGGAGGCTGTGAAGGCTAGGACTACAACAGGGTTTAAAAGAGAACTGGATATAGTCGTGGAGGTTAAGTCCATTAATGGCTATTAGCCAGGCTGGGTAAGGAATGGCGTCCCTAGCCTCTGTCAGATGGTGGTGATGGAGGACAGGAGAGAGATCACTTGATCATTACCTGTTAGATTCACTCACTCCGGGGCACCTGGCGTTGGCCACTGTCAGTAGACAGGATACTGGGCTGGATGGACCGTGGTATGACCCTGTACAGCCATTCTTATGTTCTTATCTTACATTATTTCCTTGTATCTTTATTTCGTGACACTCATTCATCTAGTTTTTGACCGTTTCCGTTTTTTCCTACTTCTGGTGCTGAGCTATATTTCTTCCAGGGCATTATGGGATATGTGTTGTAGCATAAAAGAGCAAGAATAAGCTTAGTACAATTTAGCATGATTATCCAGCACACACATCTATATGTTAGACCAATACCATTTGCACAATACCTATTAGTGTGATGAGGGTGGTGGATATAACCTATATGCACCGATTAACAGTGGCCATTGGACTAATATCAGAACTATGGCACCAGGCCTGTGTGTATCAGTGCTACAGGTCCTTGCAGTGCAATCTGTCAGCATGTTCACTCTGTAAAGCACTTGACAAAGTCTTTCCCAGTTAACAACTGTGTCTGCAGATTTCTTACTCCTTTCTGCAGCCTGGCTGGTGGTTCACACCAGGCCAGCTGAACTACAGTGTCCAATGTAAGTGGTCTCCTTCTGCCTCCATTGGATTCTCCCGCCAACCAAACCCAAATTCTGGAGTTTGTGAGGTGTGCCTGTCACTCATAGACTTTAATGTCAAATGTCAATGATCATTTAGTCTGAGCTCCTGCACAATGCGGGCCACGGAATCTCACCCACCCGCTCTAGTAGTAAACCCCTAACCTATGTCTGAGCTACTGAAGTCCTCAAATCATGGTTTAAAGACTTCAAGATGCAGCGAATCCTCCAGCAAGTGAATCGTGCCCTATGCTGCAGAGGAAGGCAAAAAAAACCCCAGGGCCTCTGCCAATCTGCCCTGGAGGGAAATTCCTTCCATACCCTGAATATGGCGATCAGCTGAACCCGGAGCATGTGGGCAAGACTCACCAGTCAGACACCCAGGAAAGAATTCTCTGTAGTAACTTAGATCCCCTTAGTGCACAGGGAGGAAGAGTCATGCAAACTCTGAGCTCTGTGGACGACAGACAGCCCTGAACTTGAGTTCCAGTAGCTGGACTGGAGTCTTTATTCGACAAGAATCTGGCACCAACACAGAAGCCACACGTGCTTAGGAGGGCTATATTTTTAAAGCTGTTTAGAGAGAGACCCTTTCTCTTCCTTTCCTGGGGGTATTCACGGTTTGAAAATCATTATCAACAGGGGGAAAACATTCCTCCTTTCATTCTCGAAAATGAACATGAGTTTCTCTAAGCGCCCATTGTACTGTTTCAATTTTTCACACCCCCTAGAGTCTAACCATGACAAGGGGAGACACAGCGGTGGTTATGACCCAACTTTCTGGCTAATTAAGAGTCTTGTCAAAGAGAAGTCTCTCTCCCTAGAGAGCCCAGGGCAGGAAATGAGTGACTTCCCATGACATGTGAGCCAAGCTTGGGCTCATCTGTTTCCTTCAGAACTCGCTCTGCAATCAGCGCCTGAGTTACAAGACAACCCCAGGGGAAAGAGTGACTGGCCTGCCGGTTAGCACGTGCTACAGAAGAAGAAAGGACTCCGGCACCGCGGCTAGGTCTGGGGTGGCATGTGGGGTGCACATGAAGAGGTGTCTGGAATGGGTGGGATGCCAGAATTCTGGAGGCCACGGCCCACCGACCTGCTCTTCTTTTTTCTGAGGGGTCTGATTGGTTTAGTAAAACAAATCTACCCCTTACCCCTGCCACAAAACAAATCAAGAAACTTCATTAAAACATATTCAATCCCCATTTTTGGATTTAGGGTTTGGCAAAGTAGTTAAGCACATGCTTCACTTCTGACAACAATGGGCCTTAAGTATGTGCTTTGATGAACCAGGGACTTAGCAGAGAATTGGTCCGGAGCCCAAACCCCAGATCAACCTCTCCTGGATCATCAGAGGGTCCTGTCATATTCCAGGCAGGATTTCGCAGTTTGTGACTGTCTTACAGTAAAGTCCATTCTCCAACTTCTACCTCCTCCTCTGCTTCTCCCTGAAAAGAGAAAGCGGTTTGACAGTATCATCCATGGGGTTGGTGGTGCTGTCGGTTACAGTGGCGTAAATCAGGAGTGACACCACTGAAATCAAGGGAGTTACATCTGGAAATCAAACCAGGAGATCAGTCATGCTCCTTGTCATTATATTACTTAGTATTTGTCCTACCATAGCATCCAAAGGCCTCAGTCAAGGTCAGGATCCCACTGTGGTAAGTGCTATACAAACCGATAATCAGTCAGTGGGTGAGATTTTCAAAAGTACTTTGGTGACTTAGGAACCTAAATGAATGTCTACATGGGAACACTCAGGAAGGCAATCTACACTAACTTTCAAAGTGGATCAGTTAAAAGGTTAATTACAGTTTAAGAAATTCCCTTTAAATTCACACACACATTAACTTTCCTGAATGTAGACAAGCCCTGGCTCCCAATGAAAGGGACTCAGGCTCCTAAGTCACTTAGGCACCTCTGAACATTGACACAGTCCCTCCCATGAAAACCTACAACATAAAGTCTGGATCCAACACCCTTCGAAATAGAAGGGGCCTTGGTGAATGGCATTGGCTGGGACCTTGAGCAGAGAAAGCAGGTGCAGGTGAGGGGAAGAGTTGAGTAAAGGAGAATGATCAGAGTACTGCGTGCCTTTCTGGATCCCCAGGACCATGTATTAATTACAGTAAATGGTTCCATTAGATTATAATCAGTGGCAGACAAGAAGATTGAAATAAAACAAGAGCCCTCCAGAGCTATCCAACACAAACTCAACCCAAACCTTTAAGGACATTTGAAAATATTGGTTAACCTCCTTTCCTGTGTTGTTTAGGGTTTTTTTTTTTTCTCTCTTTCTCCTGGTTGCCTCTTCTCTTCTACATTCTGGGCCGGAAGCCGAAAGGCACTTTGCCTGGTATTTCCATCCCACACAAGCAGGAGTCCTGGAAATCTCATGATTCCCTACCCAATTTTGCAGACTGAGGGATTCCAGATAATCTGGAGAAGCAATAGGTCCTAGCCACACACCAAACCCAAGCTAAGGGTTTGAATTGCACTCACCACAAAACAGTCATATCTCTGAGGCTGGACTAATGGCCAGTATCATATGACTCTTAGGGGAACAAGTTAAATACTGACTGGAGAAAAAAATATCTTTTACGGGAGCTTTAAAAAGGCTTGAGGTATATGTGAAATGCTGGCTGTTGTCTTTTGCTCTTCATGGAACAAAACTATATGAAGAAACCCGCAGGCATAGTTGGGTCTCAAAGAACCGTGTTTACGGACTATACACAAATCGTGCCCGGCCTTCACACACCACTGGCCTGACTGGTGCCGTCCCCTACTGAAAACTACAACACAGTTAGTGCCATTAGGGGACTCACAGACTATCTAAAGGGAGACTACCTTATTCTTGTTCATTAGAAATAATGGCATTTATTTATAAATAACAATTTATTTTCCCAGTTGCTGTCTGGTCACCCTAGTTGGGATCATTTTACTTTAGGAGACGGTACCTATGAGGCCAGATTCTGATCTCAGCTATGCTGGTGTAAATCTGAAGTAAATGTTTTAAGATTTCCAGGAGCAAAACTAAACCCAGACTCTAGTCCATAGTGTTATCTAATGGAAGCGGCAATTCAGACTGACAGACCCCACTGGCCACTGAGCCTAGACAACATCTGCTATGCCATGGAGTGTGAAAACTGGATCAGAGCTGGGCGGAACAACTGCAGTTGATCTGGGATGGAGCTATCTGGCACAGAGATGACACACGTCAAGCAACAAGTAACAGTTTAAAATATTTCTAGTATCTGTTTCACCTTGTCTACTGCAGTGGGTCTCAAACTGTGTTCTCTGGAACCCTTCAGTATAATGAATTATCTTGATGGCCAAGCACTGGAATTAGGGTCTGCCTGAAAGAGATCTTTCTCACTCTCTCTCTCTCTGCAATGGTCTCAACACAAAGTTGTACTAATCTGAGGCCAGGTCTACATGGGGACACTTGGGGAAGTTAAGGCAAAAATCAACTAAAGGTGTAAAGTTAACGTGTATTAAACATCCGGGGGGATGCTCTCATGTGGGAGTAAAAGTGGCCTGAGTTTGCTGTAATGGAAGAAGATGAAGGACTAATCTGCACAGCATGGGCTTTGAGTATAGGTGTGCTAGCAGAACCCACTAATGTAGACACAGCAGATGCCAACAGAAGGAGGTGGGTTTTTTTTTTTTGCCAGTATAGTAACACCACCTCCGCAAATGACACTAGACATGCTGCCAGAAGCACTCGTCTATTGGCATCACTGTGACTACCCTGGAGGTTTTGCTGGCATAACTGCTGGCTAGGAGGTGCGGGTTTTTTAGCCGCGCCCTAACTAAAGGTGTGATATTAAACCGATATAACTAAACCAATGCAACTTCTGCGGGTCCACCAGCCCGTTCAAAGTGGTACTAGCTAGGGCGGTACTAGCTAGTCCTTTCTCTGAAAACACTTGCTAACCTTGGCCCTTAGGTGGCAGCAACCTTCTGCTGTTGCAACATGAACAGAGAACAGGCAGCTGTGCAGTGTTGTGCAGATAAAGAGAAGGGTCAACATTTCTAGGAGAGCCCGGGAAGAGCCTCGCCACTCTGAAATGAAGATTTCCCTACCACCACCACCACCACTCTGGCCTCCACAACTTTAAAACAGTGGGCATGGGGAACAGGGCTGCAGGTATAAATAACCCATGCATTGTTCTGCAGCAAAGAGTGGAGGGGAAGGCCCAGAGAACAGCTGGAGGTTCCAAGTGGATGATGACTGCATTGAACGTGTCTCTAAAGGTGCACTGGGGAAGGCAGGACAGCTTCAGATAAGAAAATAAGATCTGCAGATCAGCGTCTGGTCATCAGCTGCCAACAGAGCCGGAGGAAGGGAGATCATTTTCCTGGTGTTATAAACCTCTTAGACGTTATAAAATTCCAAAGCACCTGGCATCCAGAATACAGTGATTCATTTAGGCCTCAGTTCAGCAGCCCATCCTTATTTAGCAAAGCACTTGAGCACATGCTTAACTTTAGGCATTTGCTTAAATTCCATTGTCTTCTCTTATGTGTTTAAGCATGTGCGTAAACTAGAGCTTATTGGAAAACTTTCATCAAAACAGTTTTCCATTGGAAAATGCTGTCTTGTCAAAAACAGCCCTTTTTTTTTTTTTTTTTTTTTGCAAAAAATGTATCAATTTTACCAACTTAATTTTGAAGAAAAAAAATGTTTTCAATCACCCAAACTGGAATTGTTTTTAATTACCCAGTTTGGGTGAATTTTTTTTTAAGTCAGTTGTTTGCAGGACAGAATCAGTTTTCTGACCAGGTTACCTTTAATGCCTACTTAAGAACCTTACCGAATAGGGATGGACTTAAGAACATTTTGAAATGCTTTGCTGATCTGAGACCATAGACAAATTTAACTGAAGATTCATTTCTTCAACAAAGCGATCAGAAGCCACCTGAAAGTCTTCAAGCAGACAAAGAGTTCAGCGGGATTTCTGTAGACAGGATGGTCAAACGCTGGCCCTCAGGGAGGGGCAGAATGAATTAATATAAAATAAAACTACCCTCCCACTACAAAATGTATCTCCAGAAAGAAGAAAACTTTTCCTTCTTCATAAAAGTTTTATTATTTTAGAGAGTTACTGTATAACATTGCATGCAAACGTCACATATTGAATGATGAACATAAGCATAAATGCATTGTGGAAATAATAATTGATGTAACAAAGCAATTTGGACAAAAGAATCAACGAGGCAAACTCATTTGAACAAATGTAAACTAAATCTTCTCAAAGTCTACTAATAATAGTATTGGATCAGGGTCCCATAATGTCTGGGGCTGTAAAAACACCTACACCCTGATCCTCCAATGCCTAACTTTACTCCCTTTGGAACTGTTTGCTATGCATAAGTCGAAAGTACACATACATCTTTGTAGACTTAATAGGGAACTTAATTAAGAGGACTTAATAAGAGGCTGTCAAAGAGGTTAACTCTTTCTCATGTATCAACATCTTTGGTTATAATTTGCAATTGGTGTGTTATATAGTCTGGTGTCTTATCTCCTGCTGTTTATCTTTGCTCTTTGCTGGACATCGTTGATTGTGCCAAACAAGCCCTGCTCATCCATGTCCATTGCCTGCCAGTTATTAGGATTTTCAGAACATCTGGGATTCCCTTTGTTTTGGGCTCTGTGGATCATTTGGAGGTTATGACACTGCTCATAATGCAAAACTGCATCATCATCATCATCTCAGCCTAAGAGATGACTCCTAACATTGCTCATGGCTCAGTAATTTCAAAGCCTTGCATAGACTCTTACACTGGCATGAGGAGTGAGTGCCCATATCCCCATTTTACAGATAATTCACTTACAGTCACAAAGAGGCAGGAGTAGAGCTGAATCTCCTAGAGTTTTAAAACTAATCCTCCTTTATAGGGGTAGGGAGTTGGCAGGTAAGATCTGGGAGAGGTGCTAATAGAGTTGAGCAAATTGTGTTGTCTGAAACTATTTTATTTATTTATTTTTTGGCAAAAAATACAGATTTGGCAACATTGAAACTTTTCCTGAATTCGTGTTACTTTCGCCACATTGTTTGGACTACAAGAAACCTTAAAAATCATGCTTTTGTTTTGACCTTTTAAAAAGCCAATGTTTTGATTGTTTGCATCAAAACGACTTTATGTTTCAAAATTTCCTTTTGGTTTTATTTTGAAAACATTTCGAAAGTGTGAAACACTTGCTATTGAAACGTTTCCTTTTGGGTTGAACAAAGCAATTGCCTGACCCAAAGCCAAGTGTATGTTTTTGTTTCACTGGAAAACTAGGAAAAGGTTGGGCGTTTTAGATCGACCCCCAACTTTTTTTTTTCCTCTCAATTTTTCGGAACTGCCAGCAAACTGAAAAATTGGTTGTCTGTACCATTTTAGAAGCAAGTGGGAACAGGAGAGGTTGTTGCAAGGGAGAATATCTCTGGCTCATGGAGAGCTTTCCCCTACATGCTGCTTTTCTGGGTCCCTCGTGCAACATTAAGGCCCTGATTTACCAAAGCACTTAAGTATATGCTTAACCTTAAGCACCGTTGGCTTCAAGGGGACTGAAGCACATGCTTCAAGTTAAGCAAATGATTAAATGGTTTGCTGAATCAGGGCCCAACTTTGATGCGTTCAAAGATCTATAACCTGCGGAGGTTCAGGTACAGCAAACTACAGCTCTTCCCTGGCACTGTCCCTCACACCTGGCCCTATCCTTCAAGTTCGAATTGAGGGGGTTCCGCAGAGTCAGATGGGAGAAGGGAACGGCCATGCCTCTCTTCTCACAGACACCTCCGCAAGAATCTACAGGTTCTGGCTCTTTGCACCTGCGTGCTAGCACAGAGATCTCGGTGCTGGCTACAATATTGTATTTTGTTTCACAACTGAGACTTTTAAACGTCAAGGAGACATGAACCCTTGGAGAGGAAATCACCCAATAAAGACATCTGAGCTTAATCATCCCACCCCTGTCCGAAATGTACCGTAACTTACAACCAAGGATAAATTCTGGGCCCAATCCTCTGCTCTCTTGAATTGCTGTAACTCCATTGAAGTCAATGGGCCAGGTCCCTAGCTGGTGCAAATCAATGTCACTCCACTAAAATCAATGGGACAGAAGCCCAGTTCGTGTAAATCAGTGATACACCAGTTTAAACCAGCAGATGACCCAGTCCTTACCCTATAAACATTTCCACTCATTCTTATATTTTTTAATGTATTTAAATTTTTTCCCTTCCACTCAGTGGATTGGCTACAAAATGATATCTTTTTACCTAGTTTAGGAGACTTTTATTAGGCATGTTGTGGAAAATGTGTAACATTTCAGAGTTCCTCTTTTATTGTTTATAGAACTCAATCATTTTGATATTAAAATAACCCAGCCCCACAAACGGTGCTATTCAAAATGGGGGATTATTGATTGTCACAGTGGTTGGCGGATCATCTCATGAACAGCTTGTGCCTAAGAAGATTCCAAAAATAAGAATTCCTCTTAAACTTAAAATACTTGAAACATTTTGCTAGCTTTTTTTAGTAGCTGGTTTGTACCTCCTGCCCCACCCCGCAATATTTTACTATTTAGGAGAGCATCCTTAGTCAAAACAGGCATTAAAGCACACAGAGGTACATAAAAACGCTAATCAGGGCCTAATTAGTTTGAAGGCCATTTCTGACATGATTCATGTTTGCAGCTGGTTTCCATCAGCTTCTGACTTCAGTGCGGCTTTGGCTGATCAACACCCACTGAGGGTGTGGCCCAATCAGATTAAAGATATTTAAATAGAATTACGTTGGGGAGAGAGTTGCTATATTCACTGAGCCTGGTCAGCCATTTTGTCACACACAAGGCCCAGCATGTTCCCTTCCTGCATTCTGCCAGGGCTCAAGCCGAAACGTCCTTCCATCACTAATGGGACTGCCGCGCGTGTAGGCCGCGATGCGTGAAAAGCATTTAAACACATGCTTAAAGTTAAGCATGGTGCTTACGTCCCATGGATGTCTGTGAGTCCACTCACGTGCTTTTGTCCTTCTTGGCTGAATGGGGATGGCGGTAAACAGTTTGCTGAACCAGCGCCTAGAGAACCCAGGGAAGTTTTTACAAAAGCTGGGAGAGGGAAGGTTGCCTGGTCCCACTCCAGGTTGGGTGATTAGTCTGCAGTGCCGGAACAATTGGTATAGTGAGGGGGCTGAAAGGCATTGAACCAAACTGTAAACCCTGGATATAATGGAAATGAAGCCCCCCTAGTTCCAGCACCTATGTTAGACTGTGCGCCTTAGATCCACATACAAAGAGGGCATGGGAAATTCAGCTGCCTCTGGGAGCGCCGTACCCCACCACTCCCATGCAGGGTCTAAATCTTCCTCACCTAGGATTATTCATCTGAAGGCAGGACCAAGGCCGAGGCCCCGGCCCCTGCAAGCTCATTCACACAGGCCTAAGGACCTGAAGGACTGAGCTGGCAGGGATGGGGCCCCCAGTGCTGTGGGACATTCCCATCCTTCAGGAGCAAGGGCAGATCCCATACGATGAGGCACACCTCATGCAAAGTGCGGCCTGCTTCCAGTGTTCATTGGCGTTGACCCCAGGAAGCCCTCAGCAGCCAGGCAGGCCCCAAGAGAGGCTGTGTCACTATCCAATACGATTATTGTGTGGCTCTCCGTTCCATTGTACCTTCCATTTTCTTCTTTAATTAAAGATATGCTACCAAGCCCTGATTCAGCAAAGCATGCGCTTAACGCAGAAGTCCTATTAAGCCTGCTTTTAAGTGCTTTGCTGACTTGGGGGCCTTCATGGGCTTCCTACGAGCAAAGCCAGGGGGCAGCTGTCGCAGGAGCTTTGAATTTGATTCTGTATGGCAACCGCTGGTCGTTCACCACCTCTGAGGATTTCCACCCTTTAGAAGTTAATTCCTTGGTAACTTTTAGAGCAATTTTCAGTTCCCATTATGCCCGCTGCACTCTGTGATAAGTATATGGCTCATGGACTATCTAGGGAGCTACAGGCTGAAAGATAACTCTACCTTTCCCGTGAATAGCGGAGGTGAAGTGAGGGAAGTGGTTCTATGGATTACGATAAGGGAACGGGTCACTTGATATGCTGAGCATAGTTGCTAACTTGTCTTTCCGTACTGGGAGTTGTGAGTCCTAATTTCCACGCGGCGCTCTATCTCCTATCAATACGAAACATTCCAATACAGCCTGAATGTTAAAAGCGAAAGACCCTTCCTTTGTAGATAGGGCCTCATAGAAAAGAAATGCAACCATGGGCTTTAGAAATAATTTAAGTAGCTGTTTTAAAATCTAATCAGTGAACCGTGAAAATATGTTTTAAATGAAGAAGGCAAAAAATCATGACTTGTTTCTTTTTAATTTTGGAGGGTCAGGGGGTAAGACCTTCCAAAGGGAGGGAGGTATTTTTTCCCTGAGACTATAAAATACTTTCTGAATGTTAAAAAAACTGATTTAAAAAATGTGAGCCAAACCCTGATCTTGGTTACAAGGGCATAAATCCAGTTAGAGTAATTCCTTTAAAGTCTATGGGAGTTCCTCTGGATTTTTGCCCATACAACGAAGATCAGAATCAGGTTCTGCGTTTGTAACAGTCTTGGGAAACACCCCTCCCCTTCAGATCTCATTAAAGTCAGAATCTAGCAATCTGCCAGGTTAGTTCTTAACAGATAATATTGTATACGGGCCCAATCCTGCTCCCAGTGAAGTCACTGGCAAAACTCTCATGGACTTCCAGAGGACCATAAGCAGACCCTCAATTTTCAGATCCAGGGGGTTTGATTGTAAAATTCAGTTCTCCGAATGAAAACTAATAATTCACTTTCAATGATGCATTTGCATCAATTTATTGCCTGCTACACCAGATATTAAACAAACAATTGATTTATAGAGAAAAGATAACAAAGTGGAGAAGAATAACCTAACCATTACTTTTCTAATGAAAATTCAGGAAACGAAAATTGACTCTTGAAAAATACCCTTCTGCATTGTTTTCTGGGTTTGTCAGCAGATATTTATTCAACTTTATGGTGCATTAGTAACTAGATTATCTTCCATCTCAGAGCTCTGAACTGGTCTCAAGTAGAATTTCTTTGTTCAGAAGTCAGCACCAAATTAAAGAGAGCTCCCAGAGAACAGTCACTGCAAAAATCTATACCTAAGAGCTCCTCCGACCGACTCCAGCTTGTTTGCTTGCTTCCTCTGTTATATTGACTGCAAAAGTTTCTTTGGCTGCAGTGTTTGATACAGAGTTTTGTTATATTAGAGCCTGATCCACAGTCCAATAAAGTCAGTGGAGTTTGTGCTTAATTTTCCTGGACTGGATATTCTTCCCACTTAAATGGAGTTACTCCTGATTCATACCAGCACAGCTATGATCAGAATAGGTCTCACTGGACTGGGCTGAGCATGGATTTCTTGCACTAGTGTAAACGAATTGGATTAGTTATACCAGAGCAAACCCCTACCGTAAACACACTCATATTGGTTTAAATCATGCTTTAATGTAATAATTTAGTGAATTAACTAAACAAGAATCAGCGTGGTTTAAACCAGTTTGAGTATGCCTACATTAGGGCGTCTGCACAGGTGTGTGATTTTCTTAAAACCTTTCGTTACACTGGTGCAAATTTTCTAGCAGAGAACAGGGCCTTAAGGGGCAGATTCACATTTGGTGGAAATTGTCACAGCTCTAGGGCATTTTACACTATCTAAGAATCTACCCCTCTGCCTCTGATATAAAACCGATTCTGCCACCCTTACTCACACTGAGTAGTACTTTACTAAACTAGTATCCCCACTGAAATCAATGGGACCGCTGCCAAAGCTAGGCCCCAGTCCAACAAACAAATCTATGTGGCTGGAACCTTGCATTCTCTGAGGTTCTACTCCAGCCATGCCTGCATGGATTAATTTGCAGAATTTGGGACCTTTAAGAAGCAGAACCAAAAACCCCCAACTTTCTTGCTTCTCAAATTCCAGATAAGGATGATAGCTCACTTTGAGCCTGTTCCAAACCAATGAAGTAGAAAGACTCCCATTGGTTTCAAAGGGCTTTGGATCAGATCTTTACTCTGGATTACGGATCAAATGTTGATGTAACAGGGTCCTTATTAGATTGTGGGGGGCATCTGATTTTAATTGTAATGGCTATTTAATTATTCTTATGCTAAGCCAAGAAGAAATGATAGCTGCAGGAGATTAAAGTGCCATAAGGCAGAGCCACCTGTAAATTTCCTTCGATGTTTCTGAGGACTTCTCTCTATCTGACAAAAATGTTCTGAATTCTGAAAGTGAGTTGTCTCCCCTTTACTGATTTGCCTTATTGTGAACTGGTGACATAATTATTATGACATTATAAGTAAAATGATTTAAATAATATTTTAAAAGAAGGGGGAACTAAACCAACTGCATCTCAGATACAAAAGCCAAATCTCCAGGTCACCAAATCTCTTATCAGTAGATCTCAAAGTGCTTTACAAAGGAAAGAAATGTCAAAGCCTCTATTTTACAGATGGAAAAACTGAGGCACGGATAAGTAATTTTCCAAAGGTCTCTCACAAGCCCAGTAGCAGAGCGGGAAATAGAATCCAGGTTTGTGAGCGCCTCACTCAGAGTCTTGCCCATTCACCCATGCTGCCCCATTATTGTCATCATTATCACTATTACACCCAGAGGCCCACATGGGGTTGGGCCCATTGCCCGGGGCACTCTACACACTCAGGAAAAAAACATCCCTTTTAAAGCTGGCAGTCTGAAGATGTAAATCAGGAATAACTCCGCTGATGCTAAGGACTTTGGGCCCCCATGTGAAACTGGTGTTTGAGGAGAATTAGCCTGGATGGTGTGAGGATGGCGTAAAACTCATCCCAGAAACAGCTGAATGAAGCAGGCCCATAACCCTGATGTGCAAAATATTTTGCCATCCCAATGACTAAGGGCTAGAAAAAAGCATTCCGCTTTATTTCTGACTGCAACTCTTAAAAGACAGGAGTTGCTGTTTGTATGGAGTGGCATTTCTTGACTGTGGGGGAGGGTAGGCGGACTCTTCTTTAGTTTACCAGCTAATAAAATGTTTTTATTTCCTACTGTGGCATCCTCCACCCACCTTCTGACCTTTTTACATTTGGTGTAATTAGAAGCTACCTGGTGTGAATGCAAAGCGGGGAACTGAAGTTTTCTCAGTGGGGCTCCAACTTCCTTCCCACTTATGGCCTCCCCTCCAGCTCTGGAAGTTCCTGAAATTCAAACTTGCTTTCGAAAAGGGACTCTTTTAGCCTCTCGCAAATTACAGCCTGGAAAGGACAGAATTACTGTTCTGGAGGATTAAAACAGGCCCTGCCAGGATTAGGTGACATGCCAGGGGGTAGACAACACTGACAAAGAAACAAATGCCACGTTACTATGAGCACCGACCCCGCCAAGAGAAGACAGCAATGCTTCAGCTGCTGACATTTTCAGTGCAAGCATTTTGTACAGGTTTTACAGGTTTGGGAGAGGATCAGGGAAAATAAACGATAAAACTATTCATTACCAATGTGTTCGGGGAGCGGCTGTCCAAAGCACTGGCCAAATAGTGGATTTGGGCCTGATTCACGAAACATGAGGTAATTTTACACACAAACCATATTAAACATTACAGTGGCACAGAGAGGCCCCAACCGAGAGCATGGACCCACTCAGGCAGCATGAGCTCATGATTAGAGCACTGGTTGGGGACTCAGGCTGGGTTTTATTTCCAGCTCCACCATTGGCCTGCTGGGGGACCTTGGTCAAGTCACTTCACTTCACTGTGCCTCAGTTTCCCCATCTGTAAAATGGGGATACGGATCTTGGCCTACTTTGCAAAGCACTTTGAGAGCTACTGATGAAAAGTGCTATATAAGGGCTAGGTGGTGTTATGATTCATGTACCAGGCTCTGTACAAAGGCCCAGAATGAGAAATAGTGCCTGCCCCAAAGAGCTTACAGTCTAAAGAAATAAGACTGACAGCCATGGTATCGCCCCCATTTTAATGAGAGATGACACAGAAATTAAGCGACTCACTCAAAGCCCCCCACAGAGTCTGAGAATTGAGACTATTTCACCTGAGCTCTAATCCACTACCTTAACCAGAAGACCAGCCTTCTGCTTCTGACGCCTCCCCCTTCAGTACTCAGCGTAGTGCCATTCAAAGAGCAGTTACTGTGGCAGTTCTTAGGAAATATTGGGCCTGATTCCCTTCCTGTTTACACTGGATTAATGCTACCAGTCCATGGATTCAGAGGGGTGTGATAGTGACTGAGATGAGCGCCACAAAGCCACCCCAATTCATCTTTACACTGATGCTAGACCATGCACCAACACTATTCCAGAGCAACCCCAACATGTTCCCCTGAGAAGATCTAATATAAATCTGGAGTGAATCCACTACCCTCCCAGGAATTACTCTGGATTTACATCAGCGTAGCTGGGATCACAGCCTGACTCTGCATCAGGATCTCAGGGCTGGGTCCATTGAAGTCAATGAGAGCTGAGGATGGTCAGTAATTCCTGAGCAATGGTCAGGGGAAGGAGGCTAGATCTTCTTGTGGGAGGATCCTGGGATCTCTTCTCTGGGGCAGTTTTCAGGAAATCACCTGCTAGCCGATGCATTTAGAGACAAAGGAACTGATTCCACCTCGTATTATACCAGCTCCATTGGTTGCCCTGGGGTTACAGGGTGGAGAATCCAGCCCAAACTTCTGCTCAACAGATACATTTTTATGGCCAGAGATAAAAGTTGTTTCTTGGTAAGGAGGGTTTAACATTTTTCACAGGGAAGAGAAATTGACGTCCAGCTGAGGCAGAACTATTTCCTACCCCTTCTTCGCTCTCCGCTCTGATAAATAATCAGAGTTGCTCTGTCCGGTGCGGGGAAGTGGCTTTGATTTTGTTTTGTGCATAAGTTTAATAATGTGGCTGGGGGTGGGGGCGGGTTTCTTCATCTGTCAACCTCCCAAAGAACCTAGATTCTGGTTTTATCCCAGTGGTTCTCAAGTGGGTCTCCCTGGTCCAAATTAAATTGATTGATTGGAGACAAAGGAAAGAATTGAGGGCAATGTACTTGGATATAGTAGGCCAACTGCCTAGCTGGCATAAATCAGCATAGCTCCATTGAAGTTAACAGAGCTTTGCTATTTAAACCAGAAGATCTGGCCCATGGCCCTCCTAAGGGGGACCAAATTGTAAAGTGCTGTAAATAACCATTGAGTAATTAACCATTGGAACAATTTACCCAGGGTGCCGTGGACTCCCCATCACTGGCCATTTGTAAATCCAGGGTGGAGGATTTTCTAAAAGATCTGCCCTCGGAATTCTTTTGGGAGAGGTTTCTGGCCTGTGTTACCCAGGAGGTCAGACTAGATGACCACAGTGGTCCTTTCCGGAATCCCACCCCATGAATCCATGAAAACACAAAGATCTTTTTATTAGATCCATCACCCATTCAGGGGGACTGGGACAATTTGTACAGTGGGGGATGTTCAGAGCCAGGGAACCAAACTGTAAACATAGATATGATGGAAACTACTTCAAGCCGGGGGGGAGCAGCCTCCCTCACAATACCTCCAGTTCCAAGTAACACCTATGACCCCAATTTTAAAAGGAGAGGGAGAGAAAACCCAGCCCCTGAATAAGGATGACAAGCTGTCTGATTAGGAGCCTTTTCAAGACACAACTGAGCTGGGAACTAGGGGAGAGAGAACAGGGGATGGGGGAACCTTTGCAAATGAACTTTTCTCTCTCTTTTTTTTTTTGGATCTATCTTCACCACCACGATAGAGAATTAAATGGAATTCATTTCAGCGATGAAGGAATTAATGGCACTGGGGAGAATCAGGTGCAGGTAGAAGACTTGAATCCAAAGGAGGGAATAAAGCCTTGAAATTCAAATGAAAAAACCCCCACAATTCTGTAAGCATAAAGGGAACCTATTTTACACCTGTGACAAAGAGTCCTGGGGCACCTTAAAGACTAACTTAAGGTGCCACAGGACTCTTTGTCACTTCTGCAATTCCAGACTAACACGGCTACCCCTTTGATTCTATTTTACACCTGTAAGACTAACTGGGTAACTAGACCCAAGTGATCCCTCTGGGAAGAGGAATTGGGCTTTTAATTCACCTAAACACATGTGCAGCTGGGCTCCAATTCCAGCCACTTCCATGGAGATCAGCCGGTTCATTTGGACTGTTCCCATAACCTTTCCACGGCCACATCCCCACAGGAGTTTTCACACTCCTGCTCACTGGTGCCAGGGTCTTCCTCGGAGGATGGGACCCCACATCGTGGACTTTCAAGAGGTTCCGCACTTACTGCAGCCGCCTTTTGGCTCCTTCCTGCTCACCCAAGCTGTGCACCCCTCCCCTACCCCCAAAATGGAGGCACCCACTAGTCACTGTTGAAAACCTGGGTCCCCTGCTCTCACTACTAGACTTGTAGGCAGCTGGAATCCATCCGTGTCCCTCACATCCCCACCCCACCCCATGCAACCTGCAACAACCCCCAGTAAGGAGACCATAAGAATGGCCGTACTGGGTCAGACCAAAGGTCCATGTAGCCTAGTATCCTGTCACCCAACAGCGGCCAACGCCAGGTGCCCCAGAGGGAATGAACAGAACAGGGAATCATCAAGTGATCCATCCCGTCAGTCATTCCCAGCTTCTCTCAAGCAGCTTCTTTTTGATTATTCTTATTTACCCTTTTACCATGTAATGTTGTGAATAAGCCCAACACACAGAGAGGGGGAGAAGTCTCCCCACCCCTTAACACCATCTGAACTAGGCCCTTGAGCCCAGTAGCAAGAGTATAGGGAAAGCAGGGAACAGGCAGGGAAAACCCAATTAGGATGTAGCCCTCTGACAACCAGTAGAACTGAGCCTTTTAGCAAGGGGTATTTAATCTTCTTTGAGGAAACCAAGCAGGGACTACCAATGGGATGGAAGTTAGGGTGGTGCAGTTGAATCTCTCTAAAGCCACTTAGAGGTTCAAAGCCGGAACAAGGCCAGGGCCCGCCTTCTTATTCGGATTTTTGTTTCCTGAAAATACTTCGCTCATTCCATCGACGTTCTGCTTTGATAAGGCGATTGTTCGAGGGCGCGGCTTACATCCTATTAATACCGCACTCTGGGCAAATTAACCCCCGGCCCAATGGCAAGGCAGCTTCGGGGAGCCCTGTGAAATCCAGCCCGGAGTCTTGTGACAACCCCCTTTTGTTCGGGAGCCTGTCAGGGAGCGGAGCTTGAGGGAGTTTTATTCGGGGGGTTGTGTCTGGCGGTCCCTTGAGAAAGTCCCTGGGAAAATAAATGAATTCCCAATGCACACAAATTACCAGCCTTCTTTGGGAGTCTGCACGGACTGCGTCTCTCTCTCTCTCTCTCTCTCTCTCACACACACACACACACACACACACGCAATGTGGGGACATGCAAGACATTGCAACCAGTTGGGTTGTTTTGTTGTTGATTTTTTTAAATACAATCTTGGAGGTTAAACTGTTTCTCGCCTCCACTTTTGGGGTGCTCGGGAAAAAAAGCCTGGGGTCTGTTGGCCCGGGACTTTTTCTTTCTCAAGCAATGAAGTGAAGAGCATCTCTCTCGCAAATAAACAGTGCCTTGTTTTCCCAAGAAAGAGGGAGGGGGGAGAAAAAAGGCAAAGGAGGCGGGAACAACGAGAATTAAAGCCCAGCGTGGACTCTCCATACCAACTAGGAGGGTCGCATTCTGCTCCCATCGGAGTCAGGGAGTTCAGTGGCAGCAGATTTTAAGTTTTCCTGACCTGTTCTTTGTGTGTTTATTCATTTGGTTTTTTCCCCAGCTTCTCAGGCCATCCACCTCCCTCCAAAGCACATGCTAAACTGAAGGCAATTCATCTGAACATAGAACTACTTGAAGGGAGATCTTTCTGGCCAGGAAGCAGGGCTATATATGTAGCTACTATGATGATAAAGTGTGTTATAACTTAAGAATCGGTATAGACTAAACGAGAATAGATACCCACACGAATATTAAGGCAATTTACCCTCACATGGGGCTTGGTTTAAAGCCCATCGTAACCACTGGGACATTTCAAAACGCTTTGGATCAAGCCCTTAGTTTCTGCGAGAAAATATTCGTGTCAATTTCGTTTCGGTTTTCGCACAAACAGTAAATCAGGGCTTTGTAGTGTGTCGTGTTGTGCCCATTAGATTTTATTTATTTTTTTTAGTATTTATTTGTTTTACTTTGCCCTGGACGCCAGATCTTGAATATCAAGTCGCTTTTCGGCCCTGAACTGCGCTTTTAAAGAACAAACGAGTTTTTCTGCCTCTTGTCTTCGATGCTCGCTGCAAAATATTCCGTCTCTCTTCTTCCCCGCGGGGAAACATTTCCCGAAGGTTTGTCACTTTTCTTTTACGATTTTTTTTGCAAGGGTCATTTTCGAAGCACGCCAAAGGCCCCCTCCCCCGAGATATTTTTTAAAAAAAATTCCCCAGTTTTCAAGGCGTATCGGTCGCCTTTGAAAGAGAAATCCATTGAGGGGTCGCTTTAAAATAACGCTCATGTCACCGAAATCTCAAGTGGAAAACCCTCACAGGAATAATCTCCGTGCACATTTCAGGAGAGGGGAGTCGCTTTTCCTTAAATAATTCATCCCCAGGACTTTTGTTTTTAAAATGACGTTTTAACAAAATACCAATCGAATTCTCCAGCTTTTTAAATATTTTCCAAGGCCCCTATTCCAAGGCCCATCTGATCGGAGTGATCTTTAGAAGAGAAGCTCTCTCCTTTCGATCCTCTCTTGGAGCAATAAATGCATGAGCCTAATCCATCAAGAATAAGATCTTTTTTAAAAAAACCAACCATCCTTAATAGCCTGTCTCTAAAATGCACACGGGCTAAGCTGGCGAGTGAGGTGGGCAGCTTGGCTGTTGGCAGCGTGTTCCTTGCCTAGGTGATTTTCCCGGGCAAGCTTAACCTGTCTGCCTTCCTCAAGTGGAGAATTTAATAACCAGACCCTGACAGGACGCATCACCGTGTTAGCCAGCGAATTACAGATGCCACCCCTCGGATGAGGGGCTCTAAGTTCCACCAGGAGCAAAAGGAAGATGAGCTGGGGGCGGTGGGTGGGGAGAAAGCGGAGAGGGGGAAATAACACCCCTCTTCTCCTTATACTTATAAGTCGTCTTTCAGCGCTGATTTACAAGGCAGCTCTCCAAAGGGAGCGGTGATACACAGCATTTATCAACCAGAAACATACCTTAGGAAACCATGGAGATACGCAGAGAAGTGAGGAGTCCCTTTCAAGACAAGAGGAATTCGGTCTTGTTTCTTTAAGCAGTGACTCGGGTCCTTTTCTTGATTGATGCTTGTTTTAATCTATTGCTTGGCGCTCCCAGGGGAGAAAAGAAGGGGGCTCTCCTTTGTGCACATGGGTAATGAAGCAAAGCATGGGGGGAAGGGTCCCCCCCTTTCTTAGCTCTCCGCTTGGGCGCTCAGGTAACAACCCCCCACCTCCCAGCCCCCAGATCTGCATGTGAAATTGCCATTTCACCCTTGCACGCTCCTTAATTGTTGGGAAAATTATTTGTGAAATTGCTTTCCACCAGGAGAGCGGTGCACGCTTATTACACACACACACACGCACACACGCACACACGCACACACACACACACCACCTTGCATTTACAAGGCATGGAGTTCCCATGATGCTGACAACCTGCTTCCCCCGGAATAAACCTACCGCCCTCCCCCGTCCCCCCAACACACTCACACAATTAACAAAAGCGAGGGGGTGCTTCAAATGCCAGCACACAAGGAGGCAGGTGCCATGTCTGCCTCGTTGGGTCTCTGATAAATGCCCAGCTGATCCTGGACTCCTGCTCTGGAATTGTCGCTTTGGCTTCGCTGCCGTCGTCAGAGCTGCAAGTTGGAAAGCAAATGCCCCCACGCCTGGCCCTGGGAGGTGGGTTGGGGGCTGCTGTTCCCCCAGCCTGCTTTGCCAGAGTGCCTTCATCCAGCGAGATTACACATTGTATGTGGGGATGATTATGACAAAAAATGCATTGGACAAAAGGATGAGGAAATGGGGCGGGGGGAATCTGGAGTTTCTAGAGTCGGATCTTTGTCAATTCTCCCTGCTCTTTTGGGCAGGGTAAGAAAACCAAATCCCGCGTCTGAGCTGGGATTTTTAACCTTAAAGCAGCTGGAAGTAGGACACTTTCCAAATCATCGGAGATCTACATAGATCTAGTCACTCCAAGGAGATGTTCTAAGCAATGGGGACAAGAGTTTTTTTCCCCCGTTTCTTAACAGCTAAGGCTGTTATCAGAGCCGCTTAGTTTTCAACTTTATTTTCCCCTCAACAAAGCGCAGTCCCGTTGAAATGAAAATAACGCATGAGAGCAGCGGCGCAAGAACGCAGCAAACAGGGGTCTTCAAGTCAGTTCAAATGGTTCCGTTGTGTCCCATTGTCCTCCCGCATCGCTTTCCAGGGTGTTTCTCCCGGCAGGTGTAGGGGGAGAGAAGGGAGGAGAGAGAAAATTTCTGAAGCCATTTGACTCTTTGGAAAGAAATGGACGCGATCAATTGTGTTTCTCTCCCTTCCGACAAATAATGGCCTGGCGCAAAAACGTTGCCAATCAAATACCCCACCTCACCCCGCATCATTTAGTTCAAGGTCTTTACTATGTCTGAGAGTGGATCATCTTTTATGAACTCCCCTCCCCCAAAAAATAGCTTCAATGGTTCAACTCAAAGCTACTTTTAACGGGGAGGGGGGATTCTCTTTTGAGCCTCGCAAAGGCTTCGAGATCTACCAGGCTGGGGAAGGGAGATGTGTGAATGATAGAAAAATTGAAGGCGAAGCGGGGATATCGGTTTTAATTGTTGGATTTCAGCTTTAGACTGTCAACCTCAAACGCTCCAGGCACGGGAAACTTTTATATTGGGAGGAGAGATGAATAGTTGGAGGGGACTTTTCATTAGGCGTGGGCAGATTTGGATGCGGAGAGAGACTGAGATCCCTCATTTATCTAGCAGCCTACTCATTATTATTAGAAACGACCAAGCAGGAGGGGAAAGTGATCAGAAACCTGTATTTCCTTGGGAATGTCTCTCTCTCCTGGCTGGTTTTCCAACAGGAATATTCTTTTTCGCTGGGGGGATCCGATTGAATGGGAGAGGGGTTGAGAGACCTGATCTGGGTTGCAACAAAGTTTTTTTTAAAAAAAAAGAAAGAAAAGCGGCAAGTTTTTTTAAAAAGTTGTCTGTGATTTCCAGAAGTCCCTTTCCAGATGCGAACAAAGCCGTTCGCAAAGCCCTGGCGTCATTCCCCGCTGAGAAGTTTTGTTCCCTTCACGTCCCAAAGCAGCCACCTTCAAGGGAAACATTTGCTATTTGTTCAAGCTGTCCTGGGTCAGCGGGACAAGCCCCCACGGGGAAGCCAAGCCCCCCCCCCCCACACGCTAGCGGATAGCACCTAGGGAATGGGGGGGGGGAGCAAACGGCTCTCCGGCGAACGCCCCCGGCTTTCGGCAACACCTTCTGAAGAAGGGCCCGATCCTGCTAAATGTTTTCCCCGCAGGCAACTCTCCCCAAGGGCGGGAAGAAGAAACACGGGGGAGGAGGGGAAACGGGTCTCTGGAGTCAGGGGGTTTCGAATCTGCCCTTTCTCGGTTCAAAACACGAACGAGCCCCACACGCCAACGCAAGAAAGCGCCCCGGGAAGGTCCGTGGGGCTGAGGTCATAAAACAAGGCGTGATCTTTGCCGGGATCCTTAGAGGAGTTTTTTTTGTACGACTTCCCTTGGACTCTGCCCACTCCACCTCCCATTTGACTCCTTGGTTACCCCCGCGCCCCCCCCCCCCAAAAAAACACCCTCAGATCGGCGTGGAGGATCTTCTAAGCCAAGAGTGAATCCTGCCTCCAGGTCTGGAGAGGGGCAGCCGGGACTTCCAAGGGCCAGACAATTGTGGGGAAGGGGTGAAACAGGAGACCCCCCCCCAACTTGAACAGGGTTTAAATCGCAGCGAAGGAGACTCCTAGAGAAGTTCAGGGGAAGGGGTGGTCTCGTTCCGCTGGGAAGGCGGCGAGGATGTGTTATTTATCCACCTTCAAAGCGGGGGCGTTTGGCTCTCGTAACCCACCGGGCACATCCGCGCTGGACTCCCCGCGTTTGGGGCGGGCGTGACGGGGAGGTTAATGTTCAACCTGCTTCGGGGGGGGAGTCTGGCCGGCAGATTCAAACGCGGTCCAGAGAGAGACACCCCCCCTCCGGCGAGCCAGCCGGAGGGATGTGGGCGCACGGGGATGGCTGCTTGGGTTAAGCGTTTCTTGAGACCTTAGTCACGGCAAAACCGCCCCGGATGGACGGAGAGAGGACTCTGGTCGGTTGCCACTCGAGGAGCAAGGCCTCCCGCCAAGGCAAGCCGGGGGGCTGGGGGCTGCCCTGGCTGGGGATAACGAGAGTGTCAAGATGTCTTCAGCTGAAGCCCCGTGCGCCGGGGAGCGAACTTGTCCACCACATGGAGATGTTTTCCCAAAGTTTCCCCCCCCCCTTCTCCAAATCCCCAGCCTCCCCTGCAAACGAGGCCAAGCCTAGGGGTGAATTGCAACCCCCAACCCCTATATATGCCCGGGCGCTGGGCGCCTGCTATTGGTCCCTCCGTCCCACAGCAATGCCCCTTTCCCTGGCCACGAATAAAAGAAAGGCGCCGGAGCCTATCACGGCTCACTCGGGGCTCCCTCGCTTCCTACCCCATGCGCCAAAGTTTAGGCGCTTTTAACTTCCAAACCTTCCAGCTGACCTAGACTCCCCCCGCCCTCCTCTCCCGAAAACACCCCCCCCTTCCTGCGCGATCGCCCACTGCCACACACACAACAACAACAACAAACAGAAAGGCGGGGGGGATCCGTCCCCCCCAGAAGCCCAGCCCAGCCCCGAGCCCACTTGGGATGCGCCTGCTTCCCCTGTAGTCTGCGTGTTACATTCCTGGAGACCGGCCGCTCAGTCCAGCCGAGCCTCGACATCCAAACTTTGAAGAATTTCTGGGCGGGGGGTGCATGGTTTTTTCCCCCGTCGTGGGCACAAGATTTCTCCGCTGTTTTCGCAGCCCGGGGCTGGGAAGGCGAATCCAGGAGGGGAGAAGCCGGAGCCGTCTTCTGCCGCCCCGCGGGACTTCGGCCCAGAAAAGGGGGTGGCCTGGCTTTGATTTGCGGGTCGGTTTGCAAGCCAGCCGCCCCCCGCCTGCCTGACTTCGGGATGGCAGCTTTACCAGGGACGGTGCCCCGAATGATGCGCCCAGCGCCGGGACAGAACTACCCGCGGACCGGGTTCCCGTTGGAAGGTAGGTTTGGAGGGACGGGCGTGTTTGAAATCACTCGTGTGTCTAAACGGGGCGGTGGGAGGGGGACTTTCAACGGGAGGCGTGATCCATCCCCGGCTAATCACCCTGTAACTTTCCACCCTCGGAGACTTTCGGGGGCTTTGATTTCCCGAGACAGCCGCCGGTGTTTCGCCCGGTAATTGGCTTTAGCTAACGAGGTGGGTTTGATTTCCCCCCTCCCCCGGTTTGTCTCTCCAACTCTCACGCCCTTAGACGGCCACGATTCGGAGCTTCCCCCCACCCCGAACTTTTGTTGCTTCGTTCCCGAGCTGCGACGCTTCCAAACTTCGGAAGCGGCTTCCCCGGAATCGGGGCCCTTTGCCCCAGGGACTGGAGGTCGCTGCAGAGGCCTGAGTTGCAGCTGCCGCCGAAGGTTTGGGGGGGGTTATTTTCGCTCAGGAGGGGCCCTCGAAGCTGTCAGACGCCGGGTCATTCTCCCCACCTGCGTGGCTGCGTTCAGTTCTCCCTGTAGCCGCCTTGGCGTTGTGGGTCTGTGTGTGTTGTGTATGTGTGTGTTTGCACCTTACCTTAATTACCAGATTATTTCTCACCCGCCTGCTGGCTGTTTAGCAGAGGCGGCTATCGAGTGGGAACCCCCTTCCCGCATTTATTAAACCAGAGCCTCGCAGGCGAGCCGTGTTCAAGTGGCCAAACTCAAACCGGTGGAAACCCACGCAGGCTGCAAAACACACACGCTGGAGGGGGGGAGGAATTTGCTCAAGTGCTTCTCTGTAGCAAATGAAGTAAAGCAGTCGGCCCGGGGAAGGATCAAAGGATTACAACAATATTTGCACAACATGCCTGGGAATAATGAAAAGAGAGAGCGGCCGGTGATTTGCGTCCCTCTTGAATGTACAATTGCCCACTCGAGTGTCCTCGGTCGCTAATGATGCAGCCGGCGAGGGCCGGGCGAGGGACTTTGAATTAGTGGTGCATGATTCTTATTAAATCGGGAGACGATTTCTGGACTTTGCCAAGAAAAACTGGGCCCCTATCACCTCCCTCACCCTCCCCTCTTCGCAGCTGAGTTCTTCGGTGTTTTCGGGAGTGTGAAATGGTTTTAATCAGCTAGATATACATTGCCAGATATTAAACAACCGTGGGGGGGTATCAGATCGGGATTAGAAAGCCTGCCCCTTCTCTCCGCCCCTGAAAGAAAATGCCGCAGACTTTGTATTAAGATTTTGCTACTGATGCGTGCTGCGTGCAAGGTGTCCCCTTGGTAAAACGCAGCCTTTTGCTGGTAGAGTTGTCTGTTAAAATATTAAGACGGCTCCCGTGGCATTGCTTAATTGCAATTAACAAAAATATCCCTCTCCTTTCCCCGCCCCCAGATAGACATAAAGCAAAGACAGACCCAGAGGGTTTTTACGAGGCCGTTGGAGCAGCGTGATTTTTTTTAAAATGCGCTTTTCCGTGGTTTGGATCAGGCACTAAAAAAGCGCGAGGAAACTTTGGATCAAAACCGTTTTAACTCCCCTTTGTATTTCGCAGCTCGGTGGTTTGCAATCTCGTTTAAAAGATGGGGGCCAACAGCCGTACAACGTGGTAATAGCGGCCGTTTTGGGGAGGGGAAGGATGATTTGTATTGACCGGTAGAGAAACGTATCCTTCTTTTCTTCGGAAGACACGGAGCTGGGGAGGGAAATCGTGCTATTGCTCTCGGTTATAGAGAGGAAACCCCAAACAGAGACAGATGGGAGGAAATACATAGATGCGGACGGAGATACACAGATCAGAGAGACGCAGAGAGATTTATAGAAAGAAATAGAGAGATCTACAGCCATGAAAAGAAACACAGAGGAACATGGAAACACGTGTAGCTAGAAGTGCTACAAGGGGGATGGACAGGCGCAGAGCCGGATGGTACCTCCCTAGAGAGGGTCTAGTTGTCATTGTCCCTGACCCGACATTTCTCCCTCTGTCCCCTTCCTCTCTGAACCCTAGTGTCGACTCCCCTGGGCCAGGGCCGAGTGAACCAGCTGGGGGGAGTGTTCATTAATGGCCGGCCTTTGCCCAACCACATCCGCCACAAGATCGTGGAGATGGCCCACCACGGCATCCGGCCCTGCGTGATCTCCCGGCAGCTGCGAGTCTCCCACGGCTGCGTCTCCAAAATCCTCTGCCGGTATCAGGAGACCGGCTCCATCCGGCCCGGCGCGATCGGGGGGAGCAAACCCAGGGTGAGTGCAAAGCCAGGCCCCGGGGCCTTGCCGCTCTGACCCTGCTGCTGTTGAAGGCGATGAGAAAATACACCCCCGGCCTCCCCAGCATTGGCTTCGACAGCAGCAGGATCTGGCCCTACCTGTCCAGCGCTTCCCAGGTAGCATCGCTTAGGACGAGCCTACTCGGGTGGGCCCATCGGTACCAACACACATGGCTGTGTTCACATGCAATCCCCATCAACTCGGGTTTCCAAAGCAGTTCGGTACTGAACACCCCCCGCAAAAAAAAATGTACCCACTCTCCCATCGGGGCCTTCCCCCCCCCCCAGCTGAACGTAAGAAGCCAAGAGGCGCCCTCGCCTCCCCCTGTTAAAATGCACGGTTTGGATGAGATGTATATGCGGGGGGGTGGGGGCGAAGGGGAGTCTAATGAAGCTGCAATTTGCAGACTCAAATGGGTAGCAAAGCGGTGCGGAGTTGGAGGCGATGAATCCATTAGACTGATTTTCCACGTGCAACAAGTGGGGCATTTGCTTCGGTTCCCGGCGCTCCTCCGGGGAGAGCCCGTTTGCATTTCAGGGCTGCTTTACCTGGGATAAATCGCGGGGGTGGGGGCGTGAGTCTAGATCTCCCCTATATATCTCCCCGTCCCCCTCCGGATACGCCATTTCATACACACCCCATAAATCTACCCTTGTCAATTTAAAGGGAAGGGATGTTTGGGACGAAAGAATCTTTGGTATCAAGTCGTTGCCGGGGGGGGGGGGTATATAGGCAGATTTAATCGCCCACCTTACTTGGAATGAAATATCTTTCTTGTTAGACCAGAATAGTGACCCCGATGGGGATTCTGGATCTAGGAAAGTCAATGGTTCCTTTTTAAATTAAAAGTGATTTTTTCCTCTCTCTCCCCCCGCCGTTCTCTGCACGTACGCACCCCCGTTCCCCCCTTCCCCCCGATCTCCATTGATCACAAAAGCAGGTTGCCACTCCCGACGTGGAAAAGAAAATCGAGGAATACAAGCGCGAGAATCCCGGGATGTTCAGCTGGGAAATCCGCGATAGACTCCTGAAAGATGGGCACTGTGACAGGAGCTCTGTTCCCTCAGGTGAGAAGGCAGCTTGGCAAGAAATACAGAGAGAGGGGGAGAGGAAAAAAACCCTCTAGAGAGAAATAGATCTAGGGAAAAGATTATCTCCAACCACCACAAACTGACCCCCAGCCGATATCCACCGGCTACCAAACATCCTCGCCGGCGCCACCTCCAGAAATAGCAGTTTCTCTCTTTTGGGGCAGGGCAATAAAGTGATGTTAAAAAAAACCCGTTTCAAGGTTCCCTAGAAAGCAACCTAGAAAGCAGGGAAAATGCGCATTGAAATTCTCTCTGCAACTCCCCCCAAAATAGACTAAGGCAAAGTTTAACCCCCTGGTGGAAAGGGGACCGAGTTTATGACGCTGTCGGGACTTTATCAGTGCCACCCCACAGCAAAGGAGCCCCAGACGGGCCGAAGGGGGCGGGCAGAGAGCCCCCGCCAGCCTCCTGAAATGTCTTTCCATCGCCCTTGGATAGTTTTCCGAGCTGCTCGGAACGAATTTCTCCCCTCGATGATGTCCAGAGCCGATGGGCGAGTAAAAGGGGGTGTCTTTGAATTCAGTTTAAAATAACTAAGTCAAGGTTTGGGGGCTCTCCCGTCTCCGCAGGACAAACCCCTTCCCCACACCCAAACTTCCCTCGGTGGAAGTAGCTCAAAAGCAAGTGTGTAAAGGAAATCAGCCGAGGGCCCGATTCGGAATCCCCGCTACCTATCCCCATCAAAGTCCCCTCGCCTTCAGGGAGGGGAAGGGCCAGCGGGCGCTCCGGTTTTTACAATTAAAAACACAACGGGATCGAGATGGCGCGTGTATATTTCTGTTCTCGAGAGTGGCAGCCCGGGTGGGGTAAGTGGGTATTTCCGTGTGGCTACCTCGGAATGAGTGTGTCTGTGATTTGCACGTGTGCGTGATCAGTTTGCATTTGTGTCTGTGTGCTCCATGTGGGGTGTGATACATGCCTATTAGCGTGTGTGTAATTGCCTGCAGGCGTGTGGTTGCACACTGGTGAGTGCTAAGCGTGCAGTTGTGTTAAAGCGGGTGTTGATGTCAAAGCCTGTGACTCGAAGCGTGCACGGATGTGATCTGCGTGTTTGTGCATCGAGAGCGCGTGAAACGCGTGGGAATGAGCGCGCGCTGGTGTCTATTTGGGTGTTTGTGTGTCAATTGGTGAACGTGTGTTTTTATGCTCCAGTCTATTTCGGTGTGGGTTTTTTTCCCTGGGTTTATGCGTTTGCGTTTGCAAGTTTATGGCTATGTGTGCATAGGGATGTGTGTAGTTTCTGTGTGTGTGTAGTCTGTGTGTGTAGTTTGTAGTTTGTGGTCCTGGCATCCATTTGCCAATCCGCTACGTCCTTTTGCGTGTCTTGTTGCTCAATTTTGGAAGCGTTGCCTGGCGGTTTCGCGTTTCCACCCCAGCTTATACTCGCCCCTTTGTCTTTGACTGTCTGAGGTTTAGTGAGTTCGATTAGCCGGGTGCTACGAATCAAGTTCGGGAAGAAAGAGGAAGAGGAGGATTGCGACAAGAAGGAGGAAGACGGGGAGAAGAAAGCCAAACACAGCATAGACGGCATTTTGGGCGACAAAGGTAACTCGACTCCGATGGGCGGCCAGACGTGAGCTTCCCCCGCCTGCAACAAGCGACTCTGGCTTTATATAGTCCCTTGTACAAACTCTGTCCCTGGCCTGGACCCGATCTTGCTGTCACGGGAGTTAGGGGCAAAATGCGGTGACGCAGGATGGACCCTGCATCAGCAAATGGCTGCAGAACTTGCCTTTCTCCACCCCCGCCCCCTCTTTCTAGTGATGGAGCCTGTCAGCAACCGCGTCCAAAGGGAATGGCTCTATAAGGAAGGGCTTTGGGGGAAAGGGACACCCCTTCTTTCCCCCACCTCCTTTTGTTTACTCCCATTACCCCATTTTTTGTAATCGGTGGGACACAAGCTGTCCCCAGGGCCCCTCCTAAAAGCTCTAAGAGAAAAGCAGGCACAGGGAAAGAAAGACCTTCAGGAAATCGTACATAGATGGGCGCTTGGAATGGGGGAGTGGGGTATTCATGGGGGACCTGCATCCCATTCCGCCCCCACTCCGAACCGTCTGAGATGCCGGGAAAGAGATGTTGGTATTTTCCTTGCAGCCACTGTGGATCAATTATTTATAGGGGAGGGAGGGAGGGGCTGGGGGGGGGGGAGGAATCAGAGATTCCTAAATGAATTTGTTAAACAGATTTTTCTCCTGCTAGCTAAGTGGTCCCCTGAAACTCTGCCTGACAGTTGAGCGATTTGGGCAATCAATATCAATTAGAGAGGCCGGGCTGTGTTCTGCTTTGGGGCACCAGCAAAAGCAACGGGGCTCGCCAGAGAGAGCCCCATTTGGGGCGATGGGGCCCAGAGGAAAAGCAGTAGGAAATCTTCCATTTAAATAACAAATCTGCTGTGATTGAGGGATGGTTTTTTAGCCCATTTGGTGCGCGGGGTGGGAAGGTTTGAAATATGTGTTGGAATGTCCCGTCTACCGTTTTCTCTGGCGGGTTTGGGTGGGAAGAAACTGGAGCAAACTTTTCTGAACATCAGTTCTTGTGCAAGGGGAGAAGGAAGAGGCGTTTGCAGAAACAAAATGTTTGCAACCCCGCCGTTTCTGGGGTTTGATTCCAAACGGTTCTGGGACCAAACCTCACCCCCCACACACACCTCGTCCATGCGACTGCATGAAACAAGCATGAGAAAGGCTATAAAATAAACCGCGTGAACTGGATGTTGGGTAAATCAAAAGTTAGGGGGAGGAAAGTCGCGTGTACATTTCAATCTCTGTGTTTCTTTCCCACCTACAATGATCTCGAGGGAAGGACGCGGGGCCTTTTTCACTGGAAAAAGGGGAAAGATCCGGTTTGGTATTTTTCCAATCAGGATATTTTCGGCTTCTAAATCATAGCGAGACCTTAACTCATTGGGGAGGGGGCGAGAAACCTGTGTGTTTAGTCGAAGGGAAATCCGCCCTTTTCTCGAGCTAGGGAAACTCACCAGCTTTTTGAGAGGAAAAGGGTCCATTTAGGAAAAGCTGCGAAAGGATTTCGATCGTGTTCTGTGCACTAGGTAGGAGGCTGGAAAATGGCAACTTCGAAAGGGTTCTGGTTTGGGTTGGTCTTTTTTCTTCTCTCTTTGGATCAGTTGGTTTGGTTTCCCGTTTGTTTTGGAGAGATTGCAGTTTCTTCGGACGGTCTGCAGCAATAGTAGTGAGGGAATGTATGAGGGGGAAGAATTATTTTCTGTTATAGAAGCCTCCAAAATTTGCGTGCGGGAAGCGATCACCCTTGAAGTCTTTTTCACCGGCTAGAACGTTTCCCCGAGCGGAGACAATGCGAGTGACCTGGAATATCGAAATCCAGCGATTTTGTTTGTAGGGGGGAGGGTAAAATTGGGAAGAAACAGTCACGATCAAATATTGCTCGAAGTCTGAAATAAAGGTGCTCAAAAGAGGGGTGCTTAAAGGTCCGATCCTCTTCTCTCCCCACCCCCTTGAAGATGAACTTCACTTACAAAGACCTTCAAGTCTATTGAAGCTTTACAAGCAAAAGATTCCCGGCCACAAAAGCAAACAGTTTCTTTTTTAAAAAAATCTAGGCTGCCTTTAAAAACCTGGAGTATAGAGGGGAGGGCAGCGTTGTCCATTCTCATTCAAAATTCGGCAAGGAGGAGAAAAAGTTTGGACAAAGGGCCGAGGAGGGGAAGAAAAGGAGATAAATTATTCAAAACTCCCTGCTGTTAGATAGTTTTGTAATATTATAGGACCGGCTGTTGGAAAAAGGCGAGCCGTTGGACGCTGCAAAATGTTTCGTGTGATTTGGAAGGAGCCAGGGCTCATTTGCAAATCAGTCCTATTGTGTCTCCGATTTTTGTTGCCCCCCCTTACGATATTTTTTAAAAGATTTTAGTTTGAGCTGATTGCTTAAAAAAAAATAAACGAAGACCCTCGTGAGAAAGCTGCAAAAAAAATATTTCCCCCTAAGAATAAAGAGTGAACATAGCTGTCGGCTTCTTTGCCCTGTTACTAAGACGTAAATTAATTTCAATAAGCAAATAAATAGACATTTATTTTTAGAGGCCAGGGTTCCCCGATTTATTTCGGGGTGGGGGCGAACAGGCCATTTTCAATCAAGGACGAATTTTGGAACAATTTTGGAATGTTGGGATTTGAAATTAGAACACAACGAACAAAGTTCCCCGGGCTGTTTATTTCCCCAACTAGCGACTCCTGTCACGGCAGAAAAACCTCACCCGTCCTCAGTTCTTTTCACTGCGGTGACCCTGACTTTGGGGGGCTCCCCCGATCTCGAAAAGAAACACCTCACAGCGGCGGCGGGACTGGAATAGAAGTCACCGCCATTTGTAGGCGGCTTCTGTTCGTGGGCGCTGGAAATCCAGTTGGGGGGGGGGGTGGTTGGCAGCTGATCGGATGCATTGAACCTGCTCGCCTCGATCTTTATAGCGATGGGAGGCGAGTTGGGGTTTTTTTTAAAAAAAACAAAACAAATTCTCACCACAATTTAAACTTGTTGGAGCACAAAGCAGTTTTCAAGGGCCCCAATTAAAGTAACTAATAACACACTTCAGAGAAAGGGAGTTCCAGTCTTCCTCAGTTGTAATAATCCTTAGAGATCTCACCTCTGCTTAACCAAAATTGCAACTTTTTTTGGAACAACTGACAGCCCCTTGGCACTAGGACCTGTCGTTTTCAAGCAGAGCCACCAAAGGCTCTGGTCTTTATTTAAAAAAATATGCGGGAGGAGGAAAGGGGAAAAAAGAAGGGGGGGGGAGAGAACTTTGTTTTGGGGCTTTTTTTCCCTCGTGACAAATGCCTTTGCTCTATTTGTGGACTCTCCTCGCAGGGAGCCGGGGGAAGACAGCCCTAAATGCTCTCCCTTTTTAAGTGCCAAAGAAAGATTCCACCCTGCGCCTGTTTCTTTCTATCATCTGCTTGGCATTTAATAATGTTAAGACTTATTAGAGCTGGTAATGAAAACTGTGGCCGCTGAATAGGGAGCTGTGTTGGAGAGGGGTGTAATAGCCCCAAGGCATGCTAAGAAATGTATTTATCCCCAATCAGTGTTCACTCTCTGAGTTCCAAGTACAAACGTTAAGTTGAAGGGTTTTAAGGCAGATTAAAATGAGCCTTTATTTCTCTGCACTTTCATCTTTAAACGGCTCACTCCAGCTAGCCCTGGGCGTATATTCATGAGGCTTCACTTCTTATTTTTTTTTCTCCTGTAGCCTTGTTAAAACCGAGCTATTATTATTTGTTGTTGATTGTTATTGATTGTTGTTATTGGGGTGCGTTAGGGAGTGTCACGTGGCCCGGCGAATTCTCCCCCTCCCACGCCCAAACTGGACCCGCAGAACGTTGGTGATGCGGATCAATGCGGGCCTTTGTGGCGAGGATGCGTGTGGACGCGAGCAGCCGCTTAGGGTGCAGGGAAGACGCCTCGCGTTTAATGAAGAAGGGGAGGAAGGGGCAAGGCCGCATGCAAACGAGCAAATGGTGTTAATTGCAACCAGGCGCTGGCATCGGATGGCTCCGCAATCAGTAGAAATAGGAGTGAAGGGGATAGGGGCTGGATGAGTTTATTGTATGGGAAGATGGTCCGAGTGCGGTATTTCTATATATGCAAGGCGTGTAAAGAACGGACCAGGCGAAGATCAGCTCCTTCTATGCGTTGCGTTTATGGACGCATCATTTCCACACTATAATCTGGTCAGTTTCACACATGCGCGCCTAGCCACCGCAAAATGCACGCGTGATCAATTTTTAAAACCCTGAGCAATAGATAGAAATATAGATAGATGTGTGTGTACATCTATATATCCGACAGATGTGTATGTGTAAAACTCGGCTCCTGTAGGAGGGAAGGAGATCTGTGTGAAATATTTAATGATATAATTAAACAGGCATAATAAATTGACTAGGTTACAATCAGAGTAGGAGAGGGAAATATGATTCTTCTGTGCCTCTGTGTCCACACAGAGAAAGAGAGATCCAGCGTGTTTGCGTATTTCCCCATACTGTAACTGGTCGATTTCTTGTGTATGTGGCGCAGTTTCACAAAGGGATCAGTGCCAGCATTTTGCTAGGGCAAAAGATCCAGAAACAACTCCCTGTGTGTTACCAGCTCAGTTTTTCCTCTGGGAGGGGTGGGAAGGCGAAAAGAAGTGTAGAAAACGGGAAGGCGCCCTGTACAGGTGTAAACGGGAGCGAGGGCCAGGGGAAGGCGGGGAAGACAGGTGTGGATATTTAGACACTTCCAAGTCGAGGTGGTAACAATTTAATTTGGCAGCAGCGATCGCTGCTAATGTGACTTTCGGAGGCTTGCGACGCTGAAGGAAGCTGTTTTGATTGTGTGTACAAGGACCTGCCAAATTTAATTAGGCTCCGGGGGAGTGAATGAATGAGGAAGAGGGGGACTCCTTCCCTCTCGCCCCCACCCCTGCCTCTGCAACATTTTTTTGCTGTCGCACCTGGAAAGCGGAGCCGGGGAGGGGAGGGTCTCCGGCGGTTTAATCAGCCGGCAATCTGCATTGATTTAAAACCAACAAGCGCCTTCTCTGTAAATGTATGTTTAGAAGGGAAGGGGAACAGACACTTCATCAAATCAAGGGATTACCTGAGGTTGGCAATCTAATCAAACAGAGCCCAGGCGGGATTTGTGAGTGTTCGGAGGGAGATCAGCTCTAATAATGGGGGGCAGGAAGAAAGATAGGATGGTGTCAGGCAATTCATTGGCTTTAGGCTCAGTTATTCTGTGCATATTTCAGTGAGGAGAGGGGGGGAAACCGAAGGGGGGGGAGACTATGTGTGAGCACACACAGAGCTTACATGTCACAAAAAAGGCTGAGACAAATGAGGTACAACAATAAACACAGATAACAATTACAAAGGCAAACAGTGGCTTTTGGGAACAAGTAGCTGCAGAACCTGGTCTACATAAACAAAGTAGGCAAATGTTTGCAAGATAAACTCCTTCCCAAATCGAGTGTGACGGGAAGGAGAGAAGAGAGGAGGAGAGATAAGGGTGGAGCGGGAATACACAAGTCTAATCTAATACAAGACACTTTTAAAAAACAAACTTAAAGCAAGGATGCCGGCGAGGGAAGGGGGGTGGGTTCAATTATATAGCAGGGAAAGGAATAATATAAGGAAGATGTTTATGATCCAGCATTTTTGGGGGGAAGGGGCGTGGATTTAATTATAGACCAGGAAAAATATGAACCAGGTAGTTGTGATCCATGATTTGGGGTGGGGATGGGGGTTAGCAGCATAAAGAAGGAAAAGGACGGACAATAGAAGGAATCGGTATTTATAACCCCCTGGATTTTTGTTGGGATGGGTGGGCGGATAAATAAATCCAATTATATGGCAAGAAGAATCCAAGGCAGATCCGTCTACCCTAGGACTGTGTGTGCATTGTTAGCAAGCCCCGGGCCCCAAAAATTTTTCCAGGAGCTAGGGTAGGGCTGGGACGGGGTTTATGATCGAGATATAGAGGGATCCATCTCAATGAGAACGGTAAATTATTGAGGGGAAGATGGCTGGAGTGTGGTTAAAGGAATTAGATATTTACCAGTTTGAAATAAGCCGGGTATAAGAAAGGGAGAGAGGCATTGAACATAGGAGACGGGAGAATACTTCAAACGAATTCATCCGCTGGAGCGGTGCAGTGGAGATTTAGAGACAGTATTGGGAAGTTATTTAGCTATTAATAACATATTTTCCTGAGGCGTCAGGAGTGCCTCCCTACGCAGGTTTTTCTCGCAGCTATTTGGCTGGGCGAAATAGGGGAGACCCAAATGTTGGGAAGAGATAACACAATCAGCCGAGCCCTGGTCCTCTGACTGCATCATAGCATTAAACCCGGATTAACCTCCTCTCCCGCCCCCCCATCTTCCCTCCCCCCAAAGCTTTCCAAATTTTTCAGTGGAATTTACATGGCAGGATTTAAAAGCCCATATAACACTACCCTTAAAGCGGTGAGGTATTACTCGAGAATTACGGTAAGGGTTTGTTGCTCACGAAATAAACAAATGAGGGACCCTTTGGAGACGTGAATTTTTGCGATATTATAGACGGGCTCGTCTCTCGCGCGTGAAAGAAAGAAAAATCAATTGAAATCAGTTGCTACATTTGTCCCCCCCCCTTTGGGTTTTGCTTTGTCATTTTAATCCGAACTGCGCTCGGATCTAGGCTCTTGATTGGTTGGGGGGCGGGGGTGTCAGTGCTTCCTTAACTTGAGGCGGGGGTGATATTGACGAGGAGAGTTTAGTCTTCATTCCAGGGGCCCTCCCCGCTCTGGGAAAGAGGGGCGGCCATTCACAAGAAGAGAGAGTTTGTAACCCTGACTCCCAAGCCAAACGGGCGCGCCGGGCCTTTCCTTGGATGTTCACCTACAAGCCTTGGGGACGCCAGGGAAGCGAGCTTCAAGTCTGGGTGTCCCGGCTGCTTGGGGGGTTTCATCTCCCCCCTGGCTAGAGGCAACTGACTTGAAAGCCAGAGGAGGGGACAGGTGTCTTAGCTAAACTCCCCGGGGGCTGACAATACCCTGAGATCCGGGAGGACGCTCAGCGTATGGTCAGTATTGTATTTATTTTTATTACGAATCATGATGGTCACCGATTCGTGGCTGTGAATAATCTACCTCGGCCTGCCTCGCAGGGCGCTGGCTATAGAGAGTGTTTGGAGGGACGCGGATTAGTCTGCGCAGGGGGGAGGTGTCGCTTTTACGCTGCACTTTCCATGATCCCACCTCCTTCCCCCCCACCAAAAAAAAAGAAATCAGAGGCCGGCTAATGACCGTTTATAAGCCATTTGTCTGCCTGAGTGGGGGAGATGCGAGTCTGGGGTGGGGAGGGAACCTAGAAGGGACCCCATGTGAGAAGGGAGATGAAGGTGCCACTATTATTTTGGGATTCGCTGGGAAAGACCCGAGTCGAAAGGGAGAGGAGACGGTTGCACCTCGTTAGGGGGAGGGGGTGGAAGAAAAAGTAGGTGAGGAAAAGTAAAGGCAGGGTGAGGAAATGGAGAAGCTTAGAGGCTTTGATCCTGGGCAGCTTTCCCTTATCAGAAACATTCGCGGTGACACCGGGACAAAGCAAGTTCATCATATTACAGCCGGCGCGGGCTGCTCGCAGGAATCGCTGGCTATTAATTAGCAGGCGCTGCGTCTTGTGGGACAGACGAGATCTGAGACTCCGTATTATTTGCTTGGCTGGCTCTGGGTCCTGTGATGAATCCTTGAAAAGGGCCGTTTCGGGTTCGAGTCTCTGCAGGGCTGGTCGGGGGGGGAGCGCTCTTAATGCCCATTCATAAAGTATCTGGAGGGAGGGAAGCATCTTTGGTCGCTCATGGTCCATGTGGGTCATTCTCCCCGTCTGCGGATCCCAGGCGGTCCTGCTCCGGCCACTTAGACTTCGGGAAATGTTTTCAGCACTTAAAAAGAGAAACTGCTCTTTCAAAACCTCAGATCTCCAACTCTGAAAAGTCTCTCTTACGAGATGTTATTTGTCCTTCCTTGGGAGCTGGCAGCGGGGTGGGGGGGGGCAAGGGACACGTTTTAAATATAGTTCCCTCCCCACCACACACACACTTCTTAAACCAGAAATAGAGTGACCAGATAGCAAATGTGAAAAATCGGGATGGGGTGGGGGGTAATAGGACCCAATATAAGAAAAAGACCCAAAAATCGGGATGGGGGGGGTAATAGGAGCCCATATAAGAAAAAGACCCAAAAATCAGGACAGGGGGTGGGGGTGGGGGTGAATAGGAGCCAATATAAGAAAAAGACCCAAAAATCGGGACTGTGCCTATAAAATCGGGACATCTGGTCACCCTAACCAGAAATCACAGAACTTTGCTGGCAGCCTCTCCGGGCTCCTTCCCCCCACCCCCGGCTGCGGGGACGGTCGCCCGCTTTGAACACGGAGCTAGACTCTTTTTTAGAAGAAAAGAAAGGGGGTGACTTGAAGGCGAACCCCCCACGGACGAGTCCTCGCCCCCGGTCAGATACAGTCGCCTTTTCCCAAAGATGCCAAGGCGAAGCCCGACCTTACGCAGGCCTTTGAATCATGCCAGACGGGAGTTGCCCTATCGACCCCCCTGGGCATAGACCCGGCCAGAAAAACGGGCCGGGGGCCCTAAATAATTCGCCAGCCAGGGCGCTGAGGCGGTTGTGGGAACCACGCAGGGGAAGGGAAGAGCAAACTACTCGTATGTGCAACCCTCCTCTTGAAACCCGCTGTCCCTCTGCCCCGGGCTCTCTGGAGGCGAGAGGAAACCCTGGTTGATTTCCACTCTCTTCTGTGTCGTGTTGCTGTTTCTAAAATTGGAAGGAAGCACTTTGCCTGACCCTGGAGTATAATAACCGAGGGCACCGCTCTTTTGCCAGGGGTCCTTTCTCGGTTTAGGTCCAGAAGCTGGGGGGAGGAGGACGCTGGAGGAGTCTTTTAGCCTTCACTGGCTTCTTTGTCTGGAGACCCTAAAGATCGCAGATCAAAGTGACCTGGTCGCTTCTTTAAAGAAGACAGAGATGGGGGAGGGGGAGAGGAGAAAAGTTATGAAACTCCCGAGTGTTTGGAAGCGGTTGCCCTGCTGATTCCACCCCCCTGCCCCGGAGGTTGGACTATTTTGGAGTTGGGGGGGGGGGTGCTCCGGATTTCTGAAACCATCAAGCAGACCAGGCTGGTATGCGGATCGGATTTGATTTTTCTTCCAGCATCAGGGAGGGAGGTTCTCCGCCGCGGAACAACACATTTGGAGTGGCTGTGGGATTTCTAACCGATTTGATTCCTCCCTCCCTCCCCCCAGCTCCCCTTTTCTAATTGTCATCATGGCTAAGTGGTGGAAATGGGAAATGAAGGCCAATGTTTAATCATGCTAATAAATTCCGCTCCCAGACTTCTTCCTAAATTGTGCGTTGCCAGAACGCCTTTTAATCATGCGTTTGTTTCAGTCCCCTGGTACCTTCCCCTGAAAATGCTCCACTCAAAAACTTTAGGGTTTTTTATGATGATTTTACGTTGCTATTCTCCAGTGAACAGCCGGCAAAAGAACTGGGGCGGGGGAGAATCTCCCCCCTGACCTACTGCAATTTACATTTTAGTCCAAATCTGGAGTGGGCGAAAAAAAAAGTCAGAAGACGATTGCCATAATTTTGTTGGCTTCCATTATGGGGACGAATTGATTTGCATACATATTGAGAATTAAAGGAGGAAAAGAAAAGTTGATTCAACGAGGTGATGTAGGCTGTTTTTCTGCACCTTTCTAGCAAGTGGGGGTGGGGGAATTGTTGGGGGATTTTAGACTTTCCTAAAATAGATCTAGAAAGGAGGCTACTAAAGTTAATTTTGAAAAGTCGATTTAAAAATATATATTTTATTTTAGGCAAACTTTTTAAAGAAAATACCTCACTTGTTTGCAGGGAGGACTCAATGCAGCTAGACTCGCAGGGATCCACGTTTTCACGAAAGAGCTAGAAAATTGTGGACGGCAGGAATTATTTTTATTGACCAAGGTCTTTTTGAAAAGTGTGTGAAATATACAAAGGGCAGGTCGATTTCAAAAGATAGTCCTGTTTAAACCCTAAGCAATTCTTTCCAACCCATTTGATCGCCAGGAAAGAGAAACATGGACGTGGAAGGAATGTAGGGATGGAAAGAGTACCACACGACCTTTGTATATCGTAAATCATCGATCCCGGCAGTAGATTCTCGAATGGGCCAGGAGCAGTGGCAATAGTAACTAGCTGAAGTTGCCAATTAATAGACGTTTGGTGACTAAAAATACCTCGAAATGTTGGAATTTGTGGATTCAATATTTCTGTGCAGAAGCTTAAAGGCTTTCAGCTTCTTTCAAACCCACGCCCCACTCCCATCCATGATTATTATTTGATGCTAAAAAGCAGCAAATTGAGCTATTTGAAGCCCCGTTCTGGGTAGGGGGTTGGGATTTGGGGAAGGGGGGAGTTGCGAATATTTGATTTGTACCTTGTTGCTTTTTCCTGGAGTCTTCCCCTTAATCTCATTCCAACCACAAACCCTCTTTTGCGTCTTGCTAAATGTCCTCGCAGCGGGTAAGCAGCCATTTATTTCTCTCAAACTCCAGCAAAGAGAGCAGAAAACTTTTTTTAAAAAAATCTCTTTATATTAAAAAAAAACCTCTTCTCTTTATTGGAAAGAGGAAAATATAATCAGTCACTGCCTCGGAGAGATGGGTGAAAATGTCCCCAGGATTAAAACGAATCTGAAGACCCAATTATCCCAAAACTAATACATTCAAGTGATGTTTTGGGGGAAACCTACATTGTTAGAATCTCCATTCTACTGAAGGGAAAGTGCTTAAAGATTAGGAGTAGGGAGATAAACAATCTTCCCCATTTAGGCAACAGACCATCCGCCAGGCTATGGCAGGGGGAAGTTTTCACTATCAGTGTCAACTGTAAAGGAGAAAATAACTTCATTGAAGACCCCAAATCTGGATCAGTTCTGATGTCGATTGCAAAGAGTCCAGTGTCCAGGGTAGTGAGAAATCCCCCCGTCAAAACAGATCGACAGACTCACAGTGCAAATATTTCAAATGTATTTCTTATTAAAGAGGGGTTCGAATTGCCAGGGAAGGGGGAAAAATGTCAATATCCTGGCTACTTTAAAAAAAAACACCCCCCCCCAAACCCACCCTTTAATCGAGAGCTCTTTTTCCTGCGGCTGTGACTTCGTGACTTGCTCTCCTTAGTTTTTAAACATTATACAAGGCTGAATTTGATCCTTTTAAAAAAATCTGTTCCCCTCTTCTATTACGGTATTTTTTTTCTCACTCTTTTCTCCCCTTACCCTCCTTTTTCTGTGTGTCCTCCTTTCATTCGCAGCGAGCCTTTACAGCTTGCTACACTTTCGGAGTGCATCAATAGCCACTTTAGAAATACAAACAACTTTCAAGATAAAGTAACCAAACCAGAATGGGACTTTCAATGGGGGAATAGTTGTTGTCCTTTACCATGGAGTGTGCAGCCGTCTCTGCCTAATCCACCTTTCATTTTCACCGACAAATGCCAAGAATCTAGATCTGTCTCCCCACCCCTCGGGGGCCTGATTACACAACAAAAGGGCACCATTATCCTCCGAAGAAAACAGGGAGGGGACAAGGGGGCTCCGGGCTCGGAGGATGAGGGCATCTTCAAACTATTGACTTAGTGGATGAAGTCAAGAACAAACACGCTGAGATCTAAAAGGGGAGGGAAGCGGTTTGAAGGGGGCGGTGGGGGTAACCTAGTGCAGAAGCCAAGGAAAGTAGCAGAATGTGTTTGAAATCGATACGTGAGGAAAGGTAGAGGTAGAAAGCAAAAATAAATTCGTAAGCCCAGTTTCTTTTCCCTCCAGCCTTTCCTGGAAAGTCCTGAACTTCTCGTTTAGCTTGGAAAATTTGCTTGTGGTCTCTCCCCTTTCCCTCCTCTCAGGTTTTGGTTCAGAATCCAACGGATCGCTTTTTCGGTTAGTCAATTTCAAAGGGATCCCACAGCCCGATCGCAAATAGAATTGAGACCCCCCCCGCCCCAGTTTTGCTCATGCTCATGAAACCGACAAGGGAGGAACTGGGAGGAAGGACCAGACCTAGAGGCGCTTAGCTCTGGAGACAGGTCGGTGTCCGCTCCTAACTGGATGTCCACTTTTGGCCGAAATGTTCAAAAGTGGCTGGCGATTCCCTAACTTGAGACTCCGTCGAGGAAACCCGATGGCGGAGCATCCTCCCCAGGAAAATCTGGGCTCTCTGGGGTGTCTCCTTGGCCATCCAAAATCAGATGAGTGCCCAGGGCGGGAACGCATCGATTGACCATGTGCCAGCAGCACAGATCCAGACAAGGAAAGACTGGCTCTAACTTCGGTTCCACCAGAGTAAATCAGTAGCAGTCCGCTGGAGTGAATCCGAATTCACTCCTGTTTTGATGAGGTTAGGGTGCAGGTTGGGTGTCTTTTAGCGGGCTGAAAGTTGCCTGGAATCTCTTGTCGCTCTTGCTCTGGGGTTGGAGAACAGAGACAGTTGGGAAGATGCAATGAGCATTACTCAGAATCCCTTTCGGGTCCAGGAGCCGGAAGAAGAAAGGGACTCTGTTTCCGTGACATTTCTTTCTACCTGGCTGTGGTTTTGCATCAGCGCCTCATTAGCTGCTACTGTGTAGGGATTTGCAGGATGGGCCCATGGGGTTTCCATCCCAGCCCATATGTGTGTGTTGGGGTGGGGAGTTATTTCAACCGTATCTGTAATGTATCTGGGCCGCGTAGGGAGAAATCTGCTGGGGGAGGGCTTCTCTGAAGCAACTCCGAAGAAGTCCCATTGTCCCTAATCACTCTTTAATCAACCCAACACAGTGGTGCCTTTAAAAGCTCCTTTGGGTACAAACGCTTCACCTAAAGCGTCCGCGCTCGGACAGCTTTTCCTGAACGGTGGAGGAACTGTTGCCGCTTATTCTTTCACGATGGACCATAGCACGTTTCCCTTGGGTTGTGATTAGCGGAGTTTTGAAGAGCGGAGAAACAGCTCAAAATAAGATGGGGGATCTGCTGGAAAACTTCAGCAGCACGGACATGGGAAGAGGGCTGAGGGTCACCTGTTGTGTCTAGTTGTTCCAGCTGTTGTAGCCTATAAAACATCTGCATAGGTTAGGAATGACCTCTCTAGACCCGGCAACCAAGGGTGGGGGGAAGGAGGCGACCTCATCTGGATTTCAGGGTATTTCCCCCGGTTAATGTCTTTGGGTGCGGATGGGTTCCAAACCTCTCAAGAGGCAAGGGAGTTGACCTATTTTAGATCCTCTGAGGTGCCTCCGGCCGGACATCTGTAGAGCGTCCATCACCCTGGCCTCTAGGCGCCTCTTTCAAGCTCCGTGTATCCCTTTCAAGTTTGGCCAGGGTGTTTAATATTTTTTCTTCTCTGCAGGCACAGGCCCCCAGCATCCTTAGAATAAGGCTTTTGTATCCCTCATCTACAGAAATTGACTCGGCACCTGTTGTGTTCTTAGTTAAGCTGGGGGGCTGGAACCATGTTCCACTGATGTGCAGCGCCGAGCACCAGGGAGCTTCTGCGTGCTATCAGGATACAAATAACAACAAAGACACGGGAAAGGGGCTCCCGGGTGCCAATCCGGCATCGACCGGCCTGCCGACTAGGGGATGTAACAAGGCCTTCTCCATCTCCAACTTCTTTTCCGCCCTTGTAGTCTGGGACTGGTATCCCAAGGGCGAGCGCCGACACTGGGCGTGGGGAAAGGAGCAGCAGTCAGTGCAAGAAAGCAACCCCAGCGGTTCACAGATCTGAATCCTCCTCCCACCCCCCATTCTGATTCATTTTGATCCTGGCGTCTAGCAAGGATCCCAGAGAGGCAAACGGCTATTTTTAACCACCGGTTTAAAGCTTAACGAAAAGCCCCGAACCTGATTGTTTTGAAAATTGATTTAGAAGAAGCGCCCCCGGGGCAGAGACACGGAGACAGACCCAGAGTTCGCATCCGAGTCTGAATTGTTAACCCCCAAGGAGGTTAGGGGCGTAGGGACGGCGCATGGGATATAGGAGTGTAGGGATGGCGCATGGGATATAGATAGATAGCCGGATTTTTTGTTACCCCCGCAAATAAAGGTGCCTTTGTTAGCCCCGACGACTGACTTAGCTGCGCGGACCTCGGCTGATTTCCTGGAGTTCTGAGGCTGAATTGAATGAAGTGAAGCTGTAAGGGGCTGGTCACAGGGGGATGAGAGAGGCCCTTTACTTCTAGGACTGATCTTGGGCCAAGTTACACGCGGCCAACCGGGGCGTCTCCCTCCCCGTTCCCCCCAAATGAGGCGGCTGGTCCTGCAACCTGGGCTGCGTCTCTTCCCTCTGCGCCAGGAACGGGTTGCCCCCTGCTTTGGGTTTTGGAAGGGGAGTGGGTCAAACACTGTTGGTCTTTGAGCTGTACTTAGAGGGGCGCCCAGCCCCCCGCAACTTCCCTTCCAGATCCTCGCCCCCTGGACAGAGCGAAGGTGACCTCAGCTGCTGCTTGAATTATCTTCAATTGCTTCCTTCGGAGAACTTGGCAGAGGCGGGGGAGGAGGATTTACCTGCTCAAACGGGGTAAAATGAAAAGGTGTGGGGAGGGAAGTGCAGGGGAAGTAGCATAATTAGATGTAAACAAGACTAGAGACAGGGCCCTGTGGTCAGACACCTTGATTGTTCAGGGATTAACGCCCCAGTAAGCCAAGCAAGGCTGGTTACCAGGCCGCAGGCCAGCTCCAATTTTTAAAAGAAAATCCAGGACCAGTGGAGTTGTCCCCCCCCACGCGTCTCCCCTCTCCCCAGTCCCTCCTCGTCCCCCAGCTAAGGCCGGGCGTGTAGAAATCCCAGAGGCGCTAGCTCCTGTTTGGAGCATTGTTCGCCAACAACACAGACAGGAACAAGCTTTTCAAAGGTAACAAAGAGTCCTGTGGCACCTTAAAGACTAACTAAAGTATTAGAGCAGAAGCTTTTGTGGGCTAATACCCACTTCGTCGGATGCATCTGACGAAGTGGGTATTAGCCCACGAAAGCTTCTGCTCTAATACTTTAGTTAGTCTTTAAGGTGCTACAGGACTCTTTGTTACTTCTGCAATTCCAGACTAACACCTTTACCCCTCTGATTCTTTTCAAAGGTGGCTCCTGATTTTGGGGAGTCCCTGAAAAGCGCAGTGAGCCCCCTAAAAGCAGGTCCCCTTAAGACAATGGGTTCTCCACTCACGGTACCCAGAGGTCTTCCAAGGGGGGAGCATCAACTCATGGAGAGACGTGCCTAGTTTCACAACAGGCTACAGTACCAAACTCATAGGGCCATCACCTTTCCTACTGCCAAGGGCTTGTTTATGGGCTCTGTTTAAGATTGGCAGCCGTGTTAGTCTGTATCCCTAAATAAGAGGAGGAAGATTTTGTGGCACCTTGGAGACTAACCAGTTTATTTCAGCATCAGCTTTCGTGGGCTATAGCCCTATGGGCTCTGTCTGCTAGACGTACCCTGAAATGGAAGTGCAAGGTCGTGAAGCCAAGTGATTGTAGAATTACACTGCACCCCACAGAAAGGCTGCTGGCTTTTTCAGTCATCGCGGGCTGGGGACGCTTGGGGGTTTTGGTGTCTGATGTTGTCAGCAAGCCGCTTTTAAGGGAGGTGAAATCTGGGGGTACACAAGACAAAGAAAGGTTGAGAGCCGCTGCCTTAAGACACCTAAGATCACTAGTTGTTTGATCATACTTGAAAGCTATCTATACCTTTCAAGGATATATAGGAGAGAGTGTGTGTGTGTGAGTGAGTGAGAGAGAGAGAGAAACCAAGAAAATAATTAACTGGTAAATCAATTCTTCCCTGATTTGAAACAAACAAAACACCTCGCTATGACTGAATTTGTGCCTTTGTGCGCGCACCCACGAGTGCGTATGGAGGTGCAAATCCGTGTGTATTTCTGCGGGTGTTTCAATATATTTGATTTAAACAGGGAACGCCACGTTTTTCAGTTAACTCACTGGTTCCTTGAATCGCTTTCACCTTTCCAGAAAGTCCCGTGGTAAAAAAAAATCAACCCCCTCCCAACTCGAGTTTCCATCCGTTGGCATCTCTCTCTACCCCCCCCCCCCCGCCCCAGCTTTCTTTTCAGCTTTGTTTTGGTTGGAGTATTAAATCGGATTTCATTCCAGTTTGCACACAGCTGGCATTCGCTTCCACACCCAGGCCCCCGGCCCCCAGTCTGGCCAGACTTCCAGGAGGTCGGGGGAGTTTAACCTTTTTAAAATCAGCTCTGCCTTTAAGTGCTGGGGGTACCTGTGAGTCTAATTTCCAGGGCTTTCTGCCTGCCAGGATTCCGGGCCGAGAGGTACCTGAACGGCTCGGAGTCACACTGAGTTCAATAAGGTGGTTTTGTTTGCCCCCACTCCGGCTCCTAGCGGGTTCTTTACTCCGCGGGAAGGGCTAATATTGGAGCACTGGGGAGGGGGTGCGTATTTCTTCCTCCCTGATTGCAAATCACCGACAGATTAGCACCAGCAGCTGTTTGGGACGGGAACAATAGCGAGCCCTAGGAAGTGGCGAAATTGAAAAAGGAGGCCCCCCCTCTTTCTAATCAGCCCAGCTCAAAGTTCACGAAGTCAGACTGCATGACTTAACATGACCTCCAGCCTCAGAGGGCTGTTTACTTATATGGGCGGGGGGGGGGGGGGGAAGAAGAAAGAAAAACACCGGGGCAGTTAATGAAATGCCCCATAGACAGGCAGACGTAGGCCGGGATTCGCTGGCCCGTCTTCGCCTCGGGGGAGACTGGTCCCAAACTCTCGCTAACCAGCGAGCAAATGGGGAAGAGTTGTCACTGCTGGGGGGTCAGTGGGCAACGGATCCGCATCAAACCCGTCTGGGAAGTGGGGGGGGGGGGAACCGGGGGGGACTTGGGAACTGGCTTCCCTTTCCCCCCCCCCCCCCGCCATTTTCCAGTAGCAACGCCCCCGTCCCGTTCCTAATTGCAGACGTTATACCGCCCAAATTCCACCCTCCCCCGCCCCAAAAAATATTAGGTGCGCGGTGAAGAGGCCTTTTCTTTGCAGCAGGGGCCCGATCCCGCCGAGTTGGCCGCGCTGCGCTCCCGACTAGCCGCGGCGGCCAAACTCCAACCGGGAGCTGGGTCGGGCCCCGCGAGTCACGCGGCCTGCCGGGATCGGGGAACTTCGCGGGCCGCCCGCGGAGTTTTCCGCTCTGCGCGTTAGCTGCGCGCACCTCCCGGCCGGGGAGGGCTCTGTTCCGTTTGCGGAGAGGAGGACGAGGTATTTGTCTTTCCTTATCCCCCCGCCCGTTTTCAGAGCACTTGGGGTGGGGCAGCTTGAGCCAGGAACCTGGCCTTGCCCACCACCCAGCCCCTCTGACCTCCAAACCCACCCGCCAGCCCCACAGCGGCTCAGGTCTAGACCAGCTCTAGCTCTTCCCACTGATAACCATGCTCCACACCAACCCCCGGCGCAGTCAATATAGACTAGCGCCCGCCGGACCCTTGTTAAAGTCGATTCATCGCCGATTGCCACCCGCTGCTCCGGTTGGCGTCCAAGAGCAAAGATCACGTCGCGGGGGGGAGGCCTCGGCTAAATGAACCGCCAGGCAAACCCGGGCCGATCAAACGCCCCATTCAGGGCGAGGGCCGCGGAGCTGTCGGCGGCTCCCCTAATGGCTTTGACTCGGAAATCGCCACTTGACTAGCTTTTTCCTCTTTAAAACAAGCCCATTAAACTTGTCAGCCCTCGTTAGGGCTTCACAGCGCGGAGCCGGGCAGGGGAGGGAAGAGCCACCCCAAGGCGCGGGACTGGCGGCTCTTTGCAGCAGGGGGAAACGTTTGGCGGCTGGGTTCAAGTGGGTTATTTGCGGGGCGGGGGACGCGCAGAGCAGGGGGGTGGCAGCGCGGAGAGACCGCGCCCGCGCCCTTGGCGAGCGCCGCGATGCGGCCCCTTGCCGGGGAACTTTGCGCGGCTCGGCGGCGCATAGAGACGGATTTTAATTGTGTCGCGTTGCGCTGAGGCGTGTTGCGCCGGGCTGGACTCGGATGCAAGGCCAAGCAAGGGGAGAGTCGGATGGGTGGGTCGGAGTAAAGGGAGAAAACCCCGAACCAAAGGGGGGCGAGGAAATTCCGTTTCGGGCGGCGATGTTGCTAGACATTTGTGTGTGTGTGTGTTGTTGCAATCGCTTTAAGAAAGCGGAGCCGGGGGGGAAACAACCTAAATCATATGCCCATGAGCCGGGCCTCAGGAATTCTTCCCCCTTCCTGCTCCCCAAAATAGTTTAAGAGCTTTTGAAACAGTTTGCTGGATAAAAATGACCTTCCAGAGAACCAAAGAAATCTTGTATATTCCCCCCGCCCCACACACACACTGGCTGTGTCTCTGAAAGGAGTTTTGTTTTGGGTTGATTGGGGGCTTTTTAAAAAATAAGGGTCTATGGTGCTTTTCAAGGCTTGGTTCCCTTCTTAGAAACCCCCCCCCCCCACCGCCCCATCCAGCCACCCTTTAAAAAAACAACAACCCCAGCCCTTCTGTTCTTCCCCCTCTCAGAGAAGGCGACCATCAGCTATTCAAGCGGATTGATGAACTCCCCCAAAAAGTTTATTAAGAGAAGCGAAAACAAAGGGACTAAAGGCCGCAGGCAACTGGACAGCCAGTTTATAAACCAGGGTCCCATTGTCCCTTGAAGGCAGATGCATGAATACCTCTCAATGGGCTCCTTTGGAGTGACAAGATCAAGCCAGACAACAGCATGTTAAAAGGAAGGAGTGCTGTTTCTCTTTTTCCAACCCAAAGAGCTGCTCCCCCGACTTCGCCTGCATTAATGTACATCTGCAGGGGGAGGAATAAATAGCTCCTTGGGATTGTGTGTGTCCCCTCCCACCCCCCTCTCCCAGTGCTTCCTTGCACCATATGCCGCAGCTCAGACCCCCAGACCTCTACCCAGACAGGAGGCTAAAGCCAGCCCAAACTTGGGCTTTAGATAGAAGACTGTCCTTGCAAGGATTCACCTGGGCCCACTTAAGTTTCTGCAGAGACATGTAAGGAGGGAGGCTGCGATGACTTGTTTGGATTTTCTTTTGAGATGTTGGCCAGGACAGGCCCAGGGAGGGGAAGGACAATAGCTGAGCAGATGACTCTGAAAGGCTGTTGGTTTTGTCCATCCTCTTCCTGCACTGGGCAAGATTCTGTCCAGTGGCGATTTGGGGGGAAGGCAGAAGGGAACCGGGCGTGGTGGGGAGTTTTAAGGGATCTCCGTCAGAGCAGGATGTGAGGTGAAATAAACAAAAGGGAAAGAGGCCAGAAGAAAAAATATGAATTCGGAGTTGGGAGCATGAGTAGAGAGGCTTTGAAACCAAGGGAGCTGGTACTCAGAAGCTGGATCTCCACACAGGTTTTTGCTTCCCACATTATTGTAATTGTTCCGCAGCAACAATATGCTGGATCCAGAATGAAGCGAGACAGGGATAGAGGATGAGACCCTGCCCCCAGGGAAGTCAGTGCCATGGTGTCTTATTGGGGCCTGGATTTTACCCAGGTCTGCTTTTTCTGTCTTCACTGAGCCTGAGTTGTTATTAACTTCACCGGTTACTCCTAATTTACACTGCAAACAGGGCTCTGGGAGTAGCCAGAACGGACTGGCAAGCTCAGAGGAGAGGATGAACAGATTTATAATCAAATCATATTAATATTAGTGAGGTCACTTCTTACACAGCTCATAACTTGATTTCTTCTTTTTAAATCGGAGTGACCTGTGTGTTTGCATTTCTGCCTTTTTTTTCCCACCACCATCTCCTTTCCCCCTCCCCTACAGACACTCATCCCTGTCCCCTGCTGGTCTAGCTAAGGTTAATTTTTAAAAGTGCATGCAGGGGGTCTGGCATGTTAATTTGTGTTGACATTTTATGACGTTTCAATGTCTATGATCCTGGGGTATCTCGGTTCCTCTGAAAAAGCACATCTCCTATTACCTGAGATCCAGAGCCTCAAAGGCATTTAAAACAATAGAGCCTAGCTACCTTTTGAAGATCTGGGCCTTAACTCCCAATAACTTCTTGAAACGTAACAAATAGCACATGAAAAATGCCAACACAGAGACCGATATTTCAGTTCACCAAAATGCCACCATATTTGGTCTGATCTAGATTCCTAGCCTTGCTTATTTTTACATTCTTCCAACTTTTCTTTGTCAGTTTGAGGTGTCCCATTCTCTCTCTCTTCTTCCTCCCCCCCCCAAAAAAACGCCCCCCCCTCCAGTTGCAAATGTGGATGGTAGGCTAGATTTTGCTCTCAGTCCCACCAGTGTTCATCTGGAGTCGCCTCCCCTCCCCAGTTTGCAAAGATGGGATTCAAAGGAGAGTCTCGTTCAATGGGTGCATCTCAGCCAGTAGCTGCCTGAGTGGGTGTGAAGTAGAACAGGTTTCCCAGTGATAATTCACATGATGGATGGCTACAGTTACACTGTGGTGATTGCTGGGCCATATGCCTGTTTACACAATTCTAACGAGGGACAGCTCTGAGTGCTGGGTTGGAAGGTCAACCGCTGATAATAATAAAGGCAAAAAAAAAAATTCACACATCCCCCCTTCTCCTACCAATGGAACAGTTGCTATTTCACGACTGAGTAAAGCCAAACTTCCCTCAAGGGGGTTCTGTGACTTATGACCCTTGTAACCTGCACTTAAAACTTTCAAAAGGGACAAGTACCCCTAGAGAGATGACCTGAGCAGAGACTAAATCACAAGGGCAAATCACGGCTATAAAAAAGCAGTGAGGGGGAAGAAAGGAACTCCTGAGTGAAAAACCAGAAGAGTTCCCTGGTTACAGAAGATGCCAGCTCCAATGAACTAACCCAGTGGTATCAAGAACACCTCATATGCCCCCAATGACTATCAGAACAGGACCCATAACTTTTTGTATCTTCTTGGTTCATATTTTATATAGACATGGAACCTGTTTATAAGTAGAATGATGATCCTGAATTAGTTCAACTCAACATTGGGGCCTGATCCTGGAAAGTGCTGAGTGCCTTCCTCTCCCAGTGAAGTTAATATCGAGCTGAGATTGCTCAATACCTCACTTCCAGCACCTTGCAGGATCAGGCCCTGGTTTTATATAGTGTCCTTTCTACATGTTGTATTCCCAAATGCTTTACAGAGGGAATAGTGTAAGAGTTTAACATTACCCATAAGTAGAAGGGCTTGTTCCTAGAAACCCTGTGAAGGGTGCTATGGAAAGAAAGAGAGAAGAGAAATTTATAAAGTGTATAGACAAAGGAGAAAAGAAATGCTTCCAGCCATTGTTCCCTCTAAGCTGTATGAGCGTGCACACAGATCCTAAACCCAGCGCACATGGTGAAAGACCGTGTGCACAAAAATTTGCACAGATGAGACTTTTTGTGCACACGGCCTGTCAAAAATTAGAGAGAACACTGCTTCCAGCTGATGTTTGAAATGCACCAGGCAAGCCCAATTTGCAATTGCGGTGATAGTAAATTCTGCATAGAGTGAAGTTCTTTGGGAGTCAGGGGAGACAAATTCTTGATAGCTTTGTGGTCTCATTTCACACACACACACCCCCGCCCCAAAAATATGCTAAGCACCTCTTGCTCCCGTTGATTTCCAGGATTTGTGGATGCTCAGCAGGTCTGAAGCCAAGCTACTAGTGGTAGCAGCACTTGGTAGCTCAAATATTTGCACCCTAAAGGCATCTTTGAGTTTGCAACAGGTTAAACACACACGCGCACACTCCATCAACAATAATCTTCTGTTGCTTCAAATTAGTTCAGCTGCTTCAAAACCAAGCTACATATGTGCCCAGCCCTGATTGCCTGAAGTCAGTAGGAATGGCTTCTGTGAGTAAGGCAAGCAGGTTTTTGACCCAGGCTAGTAGATGTTATGGCCCTGATCCTGCAAACGCATACATACATGTTTAACATTACATATGTGAACACAGGTTTCAGAGTAGGAACCGTGTTAGTCTGTATTTGCAAAAAGAATGAGGAGTCCTTGTGGCACCTTAGAAACTAACCAATTTATGTGGGCAAAAGCTTTCATGGGCTTATGCTTTCATGGGTTCTAGCCCACAAAAGCATCCACCAAAGCTTATGTCCAAATAAGTTGGTTAGTGTCTGAGGTGCGACAAGTACCCCTTGTTTTTTATATGTGAACACAGTGACTTCACTACTAATGTGCACAGAGTTGAGCATTGTGCAGGTTCTGCTTTGGAGATTTACCAATATTTTGGCATCCGATTGCTGGTTTTTCATCAGGCTCACTTGCCTCAAGGAGTCCTTTCCAGGGCCAAAATAAGATAAGGAACTAAAAGTGCCATGAGAAGAATCAATCTTGTGAAATTTCAGTCCCAGAAGCCACTCCCCGAGGCATTTAATAACAAAACCTGAAAAATATAACTAGAAGTACTCAAGTTCCCTTATTCACATATGAGTAACCGGTAACCAGGCCAATCTACAGAATCCCAAACTTCCTATTTAGTTACTCACAGGATTATCACTTGTTGACAGCTTGAAACCAGCAGGTGTTTCTAGCTCTTTATGATCACTGTTTTTTTTTATACAGTGCTATTGGCAGGCGAATAGAAAACTAGATCCTTGCCTTTAGAAGGTATCAAATTAAATTAGACCTAACTCAGTGAAGGATGAAAATGCTCAATATATAGGAGGGAGAATACGTTCAAATCCATGAAGATCAAGCAATCTGCCTGCTCCAAATCCTGAACTGTGGAACTTGTTCATTCCTCTTTGGATTTAAAACAGACAAAACCATATTAAAATGTGGGAACAGGATCCAGAATGAGAGCGAGATCCAGAACTAGGGTCTCCTTTTGGCTTGCAGATGGTAGTGATAAATATAGTTTTATAATTGTGTTATGCTAAGGCCTATCACTTCCAACCAAGATGGGAGCCCTGTTGTGCACATATACATTGTAAGAGACAATCCCTGCGCCAAAGAGCTTACACTGTAAATAGACAAGACAGCCAAGGATGGGAGGGGAAATTGAGGCACGGAGCAGTGAGGTGACTTGCCAGAGGTCACACAGCAGGCCAGTAGCAAAGATGGAGCAGGAATAGATCCCACATTTCCTGAGTCACTAGCCAGGCCCTTTGCACTAGATCATACTACTCTTTCTTATTTTCTTGTTTTTTGGCTTCGAACCCTGCAGTCTTTACTCAGGCAAAACCCCCAGTGATGTCAATGGAACTATTGTCCAAGGAAGGACTAAATAAGGACCTCAGGATATGGGCTTTGTTTTTCATTAGAGTTCAAAGAAATGAAAGGGACATGGAGTTCATTTTAGCCCCAGTCCTGCAAATGCCCGTGCTAATGGAAACTTTAGTCTCACAAGTCGTTCCATCCATTTCGCTGGAACGTCTCCTCATGGGAGTAAAACTGCCCACAAGCCATGTTGGCAGGATCGGGGCCTCACATTACTACCACGTGTTTCCTTGTTGCAACAGAGCCTGGTCTGACCCCAGCTCTGCAAAGTGACCCTTTAGCAGGTTTCATGATTTCACGTGGTTCAGAGGACAGTCCAGATTTTGAAAATTAAATAGCCGCCTCCTATTTATCTGAGCCTTAAAATCCAAGCCATGTGGGACGGGACTGGCCGTTGCTCAGGCGACGGGGGTGTTGGCTTGATGTCTAATGCAAAGGGGGAGCCCCCCTGTAGCTGTTTGGGGGCAGCTCGACCTGCTGCAAAGCTGCATAAATTGGGCTTGCTTTCTGTTTTTTTCCTCTCCCCCCTGGAATGTTTTAAATGATTCTGGACTTTAATGCAGGGCCTGGAGCTCATTCCACTGTATTCATGGCATCAAACAAGAGGCTGCTGCCCCCAGCTGGGTTCCTCGAACTTAGAAGCAAAGCTCAACTCAATATTACCTCAATTAATTAACTAAAGAGACAAAGGCTTTTGAGGTTTCACCTCTGTTTCCAGGGAGGGGGTCCTTTGGCAGAGGTCTGCCATCAACTCATTCAGAACTCCAGCAAAGAGGCATAAGGGGAAGAGTTAAATGACACTATTTACTTGTTTACCAAGACAATTTATGTCTTATTTGCCACCCCGGCCCCTCTGCTGCATTAAAATCTCTGGTGGGGGCGAGGTAGGGGGGAGGGAAGGGAGTATTATTCTCATTAACTGAAATCAGTGCATATGCCCATCTTAAAAAAAACACCACTTCAGAGCTTTTGGTATCTTCATTTTTTTTTTCATTTTAATTTGCACAAACTTTTTGAAGCTTCCCAGGTTCAATATAACACGTCTGAGCTTTGATGCTTTAAAAGTGCCATAAAGAGCTACAGGCAACATCACAGCTAAACACCGAACTGTTTCAAGGCTCCCGTCAGCACTCGGGTCTGTTCCGAATGCTGTTCTGTTCTTTGCGAACCAGTCGTGGATAAAAGGTTCACTGGCTTCTTCCACGGTGGGGCCACGTTTGATCACAAAGTGAAACCCACTTAAAAGGGCACTAAGAAACATAACCGGCTAGGTAACATGACCAGCCTATATGGCCCTTGTCTCTGTAGCATTCGAACACCTCATGATCACTACTGGATTTTAGCTTCCCAACATCCCTGTGAGGTAGGGAAGCATTGTTCCCATCTTACAGTCGGGGCACCATGTCACAGGTTAAATTAACAACTCATCCAAAGTCACACGGGGAATCTGTGGTTGATCTGGAAATTGAATCCAGGTCGACTGAATCCCCCATCCAATGCCCTATCCGCTAGCCATCCCTCCTACCCACAAATCAGTTCGATGCCAGGGTTATAACTTAATCATTCTCCTTGGCTGGACCAATCCCAACTATAGGGCTGGAGCCTCAGCTAATGTAAATTGTCCTAATTAAGGAGATCTGTGTTGATTTATATCATCATCGGAGGAGCTGGGCCATAATCTAGAGAAACCAGAAGGGAATCTCACCTCATCAGACCCAGATCCCTTGGTATCCACGCTCCCTAAAGGCTTTGTCTGGCCTATTTTTGAATACCTCTAGGACTGGCACTTTGATGCTTGGGGAAATTATTCAACTGGCTGCATAACGTCACTGTTGAATATTGTTCATTCGGACTCCTAGAATGTATAGTGACATCAGCAGGGGATGCTGTACATGCAGGGAAAGTGGACAAACCTCAAGAGATCCCTCATGTGGATCAGAGAGGAGAATTCAGCCATTTTTGCCCCCCTTTATAACCATGGGCCCATTTTTGTTCCCTCAAAACTCAGTTTTGTGCATGCAAATAGGACGGGTACACGTCTGAGTTGCAGGGCTGGGTGGGCATGTGAAAACAGTCATTTATAACTGCATCTCCCTAATTTGTGGCATGCAACTTCGGAGGCTTGGGTTGAGGCCTCCTTGAAAATTTGGTCCTTAATGTTTCACGTCCCAAACCTGCAATTAATTGTGTAGATGCTTAACTTTTTGCATGCGAGCAGTCCCAGCTGGCATGGCATACGCAGCAGCTATACCAAAGAAGGTGTTTTTGCCAGAATCTCCCTGAACGATGTGGACATAGCGAGGATTCATTGAGCTATTGGGGTGATGTTTCCTAGGTTTCATGGCTGCACTTCTGCAGCCCTGGTTGTAGAAGCTCTTTATATATTCCAGGGCTTAAAGGTCAGATCATTAGCTGATGTAAATTGGCAGAGCTTCATGGAGTCTGGGGAACTATGCTAATTTACACCAATTGTGGATTTTGCCCATTAAATCTTAATATTAGTATCAGAAAGCAAGTGAGGGATTTTGGGGTTTTTTGTACCAGTTCAGTTAGTCCGCGATCATACTACCTTAAGCTATGATCCGAGATGGACTGATGGAATGGGAACTAGAGTGGGAATAGGGAGAGATGAGCTTTAATCCTGCCTCTGCTGGGTGACCAGACGCAGATTGCTTTACCTCTGTCTTGTCTAGTTAGTAAGCTCCATGGAGCAGGGATTGTCTCTTACTCAGTGCCTTGCACAATGGGGCACCAATCGTGGTTGGAGGTCTCTACTATCCAAAGAATAATTCCTAAGAGTAAAACAGCTCAGCGCTGGTCTTGATCAGGTTGTGGATGGAGGATCTCTAAGGAAGATGTAGGTACTACTAGCAGTGGTACTGGTGATTCAACTGCTGGCGCTCTTCCCTCTGAATGTGCATTGAACTAATATACTACCAAGGTCCTAGCGGGTCTTTGCTGGAGTTGCTGTATTTTTGACAAGGCACAAAACAGACATTCCGACAGCTCATGGACATCCCATGGTTTTATTTGGAAGAGCAGGGGGGTTGCAATTAGAGACTTCCCTCACTTCCTCCCGAGGAGCACTGTTAGCGGTTGCACTGCAGTTGTGTTTCACTCCAGAGGTGGTTGCCTTTCAGTCACGGGTGTAGCAATGTCTCTGGATAATTTGTCTGTAAAGCGCTTGGTGATCCTTTGGCAAGAGGCTACAAGTATTAATTCTAGGGTGAGACCATACCTATACCATGGTTAAGGTTAAACATTTTTATTGCAAATGTTGTACTTCTAAATAATAAGGATAAATCATTCTAGTGTGGGCAAACTCTGACTAGTAGTGACTCCTGCAAGGCCTTGTTGGCTTTGCAGAATTCCTTCTGGTTACCCAGGTATTCTTGTGTGATCTTTGCCATGGGCTTTAAGGGTTGGATGGGATTGTCTACTTTAGATGTGTTGGGACAAAAAATGACGTAGCAAGAACTGGTGCCCATTTGTCTTCTCTCCAGGGACCTCGGCCCAGATCCTCAGATCTATTTAGGCACCTCCCTCTCATTGATTTCTTTGAGGATCCGGGCCCTCAAGCCTTGCTTAGCGCTGTGAGACTTTACAATTTCCATGCCAGGGCTTCCCATTCACAAAACTGATGACAGAACAAATTATTCTTTGTTTCCAATAGCGAACTCGGCTTTCCTAGGAGAAAATAACCACACGGGTCAGTTCCCCAGCTGGCATAAACCAGCAGAGCTCCATGGAAGTCAATGGAGCTACAGTGCCTTATGCTTGCTAAGTGTCTGTCCCCATGTGTTTAGTGCTCCTGGAAACTGCAGGGAGGATTCCTGCAGCCATTCCTATCCTGTCTCTTTGAGGTTCTCTGTTCCACTCTGGGGAGGGATGGTTCCTACATGAGGAGAGGAAGTGTATGGCTTACTTAAGCCTGAGTCTCTCCCAGTACTGAGACTTCTAAATTATAATTACTGAAACTTATGGATATGGGGGAAGGATTGATCCCCTCGGGGCTCAGCTGAGACTGACCAACTCATTGCATGTGAAACACCAGTTTGGACTCACACCAGGAACCTGGGGGGAAAGGCAGAACATTTTTAAAAGAGGGTATTATAAAGGGTTATTGGATAAGCCACCTGGCTCCCTTTTCCCATCAGGCACTACTTAAGATGATGTACCTTTAAGTGAGGCGGAGGAGGGGGGTGGGCTGGAAATGCTTCAGAAATGTAAATGCCGTCCATTTGTTTATAATTTTATACCCCAACACGTAACCCGAACCTGATGGAGTCAATAAAGGATCAACCCTCCGCCTGTTTCCTACCTCAAATATACTGGAGCAAATCCAGGGCTCGCAGAGGCAAATGATTCCAAAAAGCTAAAAGGGAAAGAAGGAATTAAAAAAAGGAAAAAAAAAAAGAAGCCGTGACTCTGTGTGTGTGTGTGTGTCTGAAATGAATTCTAAGGGGATGAAATGTCTCAAGTCCGAGAAATAAAGTTTCCCGCAACTTTTTTTTTTTTATGGAGAGTAATTTTCTGTTACACGAAACATAAGTAAAAACCTCAAGCCAGACTGAGTTATTATTATACAGGCAGGGGTGGCAAAGAAACAGTGAATATGAATTTGCCTTTATTGTGCTGTACAATGAGCTTTTATGCTGGTGAAATCCACTCTCTGAGAATGAAACTGAGCTGCAAAATTCCATTTGAGACTTTGAATGTCACAGATTTGAGGGGTGCATGACTCTGTGGTCTTTGATTTGGCTCATGATAAAGACATGGACATTTAGCTCTTGGTCCAGAGTTCTATCCCACCCTGCCCCGCGTTCAGAAGGCTTTGTTCGTGTCCATCCTTAGGCCATGGTGAAGTAGCTGGAAAGGGGCCGGTCATTTAAAAGCATTGCAGTTGTACTTTGTGTTTTGGAGCAAACTGGTCTGGAATGGGGAGCGGGGGGAATGTGGTCACGGTGAGAGGATGTCTCCGTATTTATTAGTGCTGTGACTGCTTACTTTTCAGCTAGCACACAAGGGGGAATGATAGGGGAGCTAACGGGACAAAAGCACTCCATGATTAATAGTTTGCTGTGTAGGTGCTTTTCTTTCTAACAGGGTTTCCTTTGGGGTGAGTCCCCAACATCAAAAGTGCCCTGCTATGGAATCGACGACACTGGTAAAATTCTGTCCTCTCCTACCCCCATACAATCACTGTAGTTTAATTTGTAATCTCTTTGGTAGCAGGAGCCATCTTTTTGTTCTGTGTTTGTACAGTTCCTAGCACAATGGCATCCCAACCCATGTTTGGGGTTCCTGAGAGCTGCCCCAATAGAAACAGTAACGTAGCGAAGGACAGAGCTTTGGCCTGCCAGAGATGGAAGTATAGGTGTATAGATGCTACGTAGAAATGACGTGCATCTATATCCTCAGTAGGTGCGCACACAAATGAGTGGAATGAAAGAGCTGGGTCTAGGAAATCATAGGATTTCCTATCCACCTTATCCAGTCAGTTCCAGCAGCCATACAAGTGCTACTGAATCCAAATGGCCGGGTTGGCCCATGGCTGCGTGCAGTGCCGCACTGCAGAGAAGTGGGCCTTGAGAAACTGAATCCAAAGCTTTGGACCCAAAGGAAATGGGCTTGGATGGGTTGGAGGGATTTCTGTTGGGGAAAGGTGTCTGCATGCATTGGACCGGATCCTCAGCCGGTGTAAATCAGAGTAATTCTGTGGAGCTCAGTGGAGTTTTGGCTATAAATCTCCCAAAACGGTTGTGTGAAGGGAGCCACCCTCTGCCCCGCCAATCCCTTTTTAAGTGACCCCCATGTGGACTCAGTCCTTGGTTGCAATCCTTTACATAAATCTCTGCTCCAGTCTAGCTCAGAGCACCGTAAAGGAAGGCAGAGTCGTAGTGGGTGATACAGTCGCCGTGAATGAGCCCAGCGGACGGGGAGCCGGGTTCCCAGAGGGTTATGCACTGTTGTCGCTACCCTCTGGCTGTTGAAGTAAGTGGTGCACCTGACCGATCTTTAATCTGGGCCTGGGTTGGGTCAGATACGCTAACGTTCTCCGGGGGCGGGGAGGAAGAAACACACATGTGATCCTCTCCACAATCTGCTTTACACAGTAGTCAGGACAAAGTTAGCCAAGCAGAGGGATCTATTCTCCATGGGCCTGGATAGCGTTAGTTCAGTTTTTATCCCGGATTCCTTGCTTGGAGCTAGTTGTTGGCTTAGAGATCCAAATAAACCCCTTTGGAGGGGGTTAGGCCCCCCTTTTCCAGAGCCGTCCATGACCCCCACGTAACGTGCTTTCAAAACTGGCTCTGTACTTCTTCCTCTTCTTTCTTTTTTTTTTTTGGCTAACTTTGTCACTGCACCAGTACGCCTCGGAGTGTCGGCTTGACATAATATGTAACAGTAATTAAGAAATAAGCCTCTTGCCCGGCTTCACAGCAATCATTTAGTTAAGTAACTACCATGGTCCAGTGCCTCAAAAATCACCATTAGCCCACGCCACTTATGGCCATAAAATTTCTTGTTTTCTGCTTTTCATGGGCCTCACCCTGGAATCTTCGTTTTGCTTTATTTATACATTTGCACTCAAACAATGGCAATAAACCCATTCCCAGAGTGTTGCAAATCAGAAATTTGTCCACATTTTTTCCACCACCTTCCTGGGTGAAGCTGCCTTTTTGCTTGGGAACGGCGGTGGCTGGAGCCAGCTGGGAGAGGGGGCGGGGAGTCGCCTGTAGATTGATCGGTGCTGTTGGAAATTGCGGGGCTTGGGCAGAGAGGGGGAGCCGGAGGAATCTGGCATGAAAAGGCAGTTTGTGGCGACAGGAGTTTCTTTTGAAAGACGCGATTGAATCAGACCTGAGCCGGGGGAGAAAAGGCTGCTGCCTGTGTTGTGTTTTATCTGCGGTTTTCTCCTCCCACCACCAAGAGAGAAGTTGGATGTTGGGTTGTTTTGATTTGCTTTTTTTTAATGTTTAAACTTTGAAGAAAATACACAATAGGTCCTGCCTGCAGGGATGAAATCCTGACGTCTTCATTCAGGCCTTACAAGCCACAGATCTTCATCTCTCATAAAGCAGCAGAGCTCTGCCAATTTCAACGGAGTGCTGTTGATTTACACCAGCCAAGTATCTAAGTCTTTGATGGTGACTTCGCCTTAGTAAGGGCTGAATAAGGAGCTGTCCAGCAATTAACTCCATGGGCCAGATCCTGATGCATTTACATGGAGGAGTCCTCTGATTTCAGTGGAATGATGTGTGGGGCAAAGTACTCACTATAAATAATCTAAGGTCTAGTACTGCAGTAGCTAAGCCCCTCACACTTTTGAACGTATGTATCATCACAACACCGCCCCTATGAGGCAGGGCAGGGCTATTCTCCTCATTGGACAGATGGGGAACTGAGGCACAAAGAGGCTGAGAGACTTGACAGGCTGGTGGAGCAGGGAATGAAAGACTAGTCTTCAAAATCCCAAACTCGTGTCCTAACCACTGGGCCATCCTTCCTCTCTGGGTAGTCTGGGGTAGCCCTGGGTGGAAAGCCTTTTTTAGGGCCAAATCCTGAGGTGCTTAGGCAGATTTTTCTGAGTTTTCACCCAGGCAGATTCCCACTGAAGACTAATGGAGTCACTGCAGGTTTACACCACTTTGGGGTCAGAATAGCTTTGAGCAAATGCCGTGGCCTTTGGCCCACTGGGCATCAGTGCGAGTCTTGTCTGAATCAGGAGAATTCAGGAGGACAGAGCAAGGACTTCAGCATTTGGCTCTTCGTGAACTAGAAAGGCGCAAAGCAAAGGCTTCAGTGCTCCATCTCTATGGCATTTTAAGACTGGACAACGTGCTAGGACATATACTGGGCCATCCTTTTCCACCCAGAACTTCCCACTGACAGACTTCTGCAGTGATTGAGGTACGGGTGAGATGCCCTACTAGGTCTTTACTGTTCCCCTGATTGCTTCTCCCTCCCCAGCCTTTGATCTATCCAAAACCTTGCTGCTGAAATGGTCTTCCTCTCCCATTACCCCCTTCCTCAGATCCCTTCACTGGATTCCCTGCCTCTTGCAACACCCTACAAGGCCCCAACTCCACATTCCCTCTAGCTCCCTGCACTGTACCCAATATTCTTCCCTTACTGCTTTTCATCTCTTCTCCTGCCTTACGTTTGGAACAGTCTCCCTGACCTCTCCAGCAAATGTCTTCCCTCTTACTGGACAGTCCCCCTTTAAATGGCTTTCTTCCAGGAGCCTTTCCTGCCTTGTTCTGCACTCCAGCCTCCTCTCCATGCCCTTCTTTACTCCAGTGGTTGTCCCCTATTTTATCTGTAGTTTGCTCTGTATCTTATGGCCCAATCCTGCAAGCACTTATGCAGAACACTTGGCAGGATTGGGTGCTTAGACTATAAGCTGGGCAACTCAGGGAATGTGTCTTACTCTATGGGCAAAATTCTGATCTCAGTAAAGATTCAGAGTAAATCCCGAGTAACTGCACAGACTATGATGGAGGAGAAGTGAGATTCAAATTTGGCCTTGTGTGTGTAAATCCATGGTTCTGTCTCAAGCCTCAATCTTCCAAGCTGATCCTTGGGGCTGGAGTCCCGCTGAAGTTAATGAGACTCCACGCACATGCAGGGTTTCATCCCCGTGGATCAGATTGCAGGATCAGGGCCTCAATACTAACTAATTATATAACAATATTGTCTATGAATCCATTGTCAGTTGCCATTCTGGTTGCAATGAACCTCTGTTACAAGGGCGGTTGTTTTGTAAAATAACAACTTTGCTAGAGTTAGTCTTTGTGTGTGTGATGTATGGTATATTTATCTGATTTTCCTAAGGCAAAATAAAAATAAGTTCTTTCATATTCATACTCAAAAAGACCTTGGATTTCAACATAGGCAGGTGGATGGATGGATAGATAGAAACAGCTGGAGATTATCTCTAAGAAGGCCACTCTGCTAGGGGAACTTCTGCATCAGTTAAAATTAAACATGTTCTTTGGGGGAGGAACCATGGGTGAAATTTGACTTCAGTGGCCCCAGGATTTCGACCCATACATTTGTACAGCACCTAGCATGAGGAAACCTTTTCCTACTCAGCTCCCCCCTCACTTACGTGATTCACTAAGTACTCCTCCCTCACCAATCTGAAAAAAGGATAAAGTTATTTTTTTAAATTATTTTCAAATGAAAACTTTGTTAAACAATAGTTGGTCCTGTGAGACGATGTATTAGCCCCATTCTCCACACCAGGAAAGTTACTTACCAAGTTTATAGTAGCAGTAGAAAATGTCAGGAATGGAACCCAGGAGTCCTGGCTCCTAAGTCACTTGCTTTAACTGCTGGATTGTCTCTCCCACATCACCTGTATTCACTGGAGCACAAACTTTTCTCTTAACTTTGCGCCTGCGGTGTTTGGGTCAGGGACTGCCCTTTACAATGTATATTTACTATATGTCTGTGCAAAACCTATCATGGTGGGGCCTCAGGCTTCCTGGCCACTTGGCACTACCACAATAGAAATGTTAGATGATGATGGTTTTCCATTCAACCAGCGCCCCCACTCCCCTTTCTAAAAGACAGCAGAGTAGCTAAGTACCTGTTGTCTTTCTAGTTTTGGGTCCACTTGTCGTGCTGCCGTCCCCGTATTTCCGCCTGCTCCGTGCTGCGTCCCAGTTTCACGGGGCACACAATGATTACATTTCATGAGTCATACTGTGTGCTGCTTCAGGACAAAGACCAAACCCTGATTCCCTGGTCCTACTTCCCTGAAGTCACCAGGAAATTTGCTGCTGGTTTCAACGGAAGCAGCATGAAGACCAAAGGTAGAAATGATTAGTTGTGCACAGGGGTTGTGGGGAGTTAGACCCTTCCTCTCTAGGCCAGTGACAAAGCTCATGGCACCTGTTCTGTTGCTTCTACTGCCCACAGGCTGTAGTAGCAGCCGGAGGCCAAGAATCTGCCCCTTCCATGGCTCCCTGGAACAAACCACTGCAGTGCAGTCTCCATAGACTTTTGGGCTGTCGTGTCCCACCAAAAGGGGGCAGTAGTGAGTACAAACACACACCCATCCAGCTGGCAGGGCAATATTGTGTACATTCAAGGAATAAATACAGGCTGTCTGAGCGGATTCCTAAGTCAGTAAGGACTAGGGTGACTAGATGTTCTGATTTTGTAGGGACAGTCCTGATATTCGGGGCTTTTTCTGATATATGCACCTATTACCCCCATCTCCTATCCCGATTTTTCACACTTACTATCTGGTAACCCTAGTAAGGACAATATTAGGGATCCTCCAGGCAAATGCATGTGTAGCCTTCTCCTTCCACCATTGTGTCCCTCCTCATATCAAAATAGTACCACTGTGTCCCGTAACAATGGGGCAAAGGGCCCCAGGTTCTGGGATGTTACCACAGCATTTTCATGTCACTACAATTGGTACTGCAGTATTCTCCCAGCACATACACACACACACACACACACACACACCCCTACCTCTTCCAAGAAAAACAAACCCCACACAAGCCAGCTCCTGCTCCTGTCCAAAGGTTTGGCAGGTGTACAACAAACTTACACGAGTCTGATTAGCAGCAGATTCGTAGAGAGGGAGGGGCGACACAGGGGAGAGTTGTCACTCCAACAAAAATAATAGAAACAGCCCAGCTGAGTTGCTGTTGGGTTCGCTTCAGAGAAAGCCCAGGGGTTAGGGAAAATTTCCACTGGGCCTTGTCTGGTGTCGAGCTCCATCACTTGTTACCGAGGCTCCCCGCAGCCCCAGGTGGAGGATGGGAGAGAGAGGGATCCGTGGGAGGCCGTTTTCCTCAGGCATATGGTCTACGCACTTAAGTACTTTTATATGTCAGTGGGTGTAAATCAGCAGCGCTCCATTGACTTACATTTGCACCTGTGAGGGATCTGGCCCACTGACTTCAGTGGAGTGATGCTGATTTACACCAAATGAGGGTGTGGCCCACTGACTGATGGAGCAATGGCTGTTTACACCCGCTAAGGATCTGGCCCTGATTGCCTTTCTTCACCCTTCCCTTGTTTTTACCTTGAGAGTCAAGTCTGGCTATGCAAGCACAGCACTTGCCTTCAGTTGACCTGATCCGCTCTCCTCCATCCGCTGGCAGATCTGCTGGGGGAAGAACAATCCCACGCTGCCTTGCCCTTCATCCATCCACTGAATGATCCACCCATCAGTGAATCTTCTGTGTCTCGTTTCTCCAAGGGGGTCTTCTCACTTCCCTGGCTTTACAGACCCCCTGGGCACATTGCCTCAGATGGAGGCTTTTTAAGTTTCCCAGCTTCCTGGTGATCAGTCCTACCTTTGCTTTTATTAACTCTCAAGAGATGCCCTGGCAGGCCTAGCCCACAAGCTGCTGTAGTGCAGAGCGAGTTGTCTCCTTGCCATGGCGGGAACCAAAGGGAGCAGTGTATATGCCACTTCATCTGATCCTCAGAGGAGCTAAAGAACTCAAACAGTAAGAAGAAATACCCCCGCAGAAACCAGTGCAACTTTCGTGCAAGCCCCTTCTTCAACCATCCCTTTCCTGTGTCCCTCCTGCCACTTCCCTTCCCATCTTCTCCCTCATCCACCACCAGAGTATCGGCATCACTTGATGTTTCACTTCCCTCGTGGCACAATCTCATGCCTGTCAGGAAGAGGCCTGGGACAGGATCCCAAGATGTGTCACTAGCCTGAACAGAAACTCAGACTCCATTTCAGTCTTTGTTGAACAGAGATCATCCAGAGATCATCCATGCCAACATAAGTGCAAGAATGATTGCATGGAGTATACAAGAATGTCCTTTACTAATTATGATGCCATTATATAAACTGATCCTTCCCTTGCCTTGCATAATCTATGCTTATCCTGGCTCTTTTGCTAGTGCGGATAGCAAATTAGTATGGACAACAAATACATCTGTTGCTCTGTTCCAAAACCAGTTGGCCAACTGGAACCATAGGAACCAGATGAAAATGTTCAACTAGAATATCCACTCACATGCACCAAGCTGGGACCGTTTGCAAGAAAGTGCTTGGAATGGAAGGCCAATTTGAAGTTAAAAGAATGTCCTAGACTACTTGAGCAGGAGGACAGGTCGCCGGTATACTTAGACTAACATCTCAGCATAGACCGCCAGCCAGAGGCAGACAGAAGTGACGGCCTTTCTTCTGCCATTGGCTGTATTATGAAGATAAAAGGAAAATGTCTCACCAGTGCAGAATGAGGGCGAATGAACCGACTTGGATAAAATATAATCCCCTCCTCCAAACCTTTGGTTTCCAGGACAGAATCTTGTCTGGAGGTTGTGAAAAGTCCAGATTCCCCTTTGTGGGTGGGTTGGGGGTCATGAGGGGTGTTCTTTCATTTATGCTGTCTGACACAGGCACTGGAAGGGCTCACCATTCAGTGCTGCTCTGGTGAGATTTTCCAGCCTGGTTGCTCAAACCCAAAAAGCTCTAACAAGCCTCCAAGCTTTTAGATCCTTATCCAAATGCAACCTGCACTCTGGAGAACCTGTTCTTTTCTTTAGATTTTACAAATCACCAAGGCCTAAGCCAGTCATGAACTGATGGTGGGTGGGGGGAGCAGGTTGAGAAGACCCTCCCCTCCTGAACAAAGATTATTGCTTAACTGTCCACTCCTGTATTTCTACAACTTTCTTCTGAAGCATCTAGTCCTGGTGTCTCCTGAGAAAGGATACTGCACCACATGGGACCATTGGTCTGACCCAGTATGGCCATTTGTATTTGAACACGTCCAATCTAGCACTCAGGCTTCGTGGTTTGCCTGTCACTAAATGGGGACCATCTACCAGCCCATGGAAGGAACTTGTCTAGAAAGGAAGTAATATAAAGAGGATACCAGGCATAATTTGTTCCTGGCTTATTTGCAAGAACATAGAAATCTTCGGGGACCTTTTATGCCCAGATCCCCAGAGAATGGAGTGTGTGTATATCATGTGCACATGTATGCACTGTCTACAATCTGTGAATTTGTATTTCTCTTTTCTAGTCTCCTTAGCTCACTTTGATACTCTAACACTTCATACCAGTGTCAGGAGTAGGCTGACCAGATAGCAAGTGTGAAAAATCGGGACAGGAGATGGGGGGTAATAGGAGTCTATATAAGAAAAAGTCCCATATATCAGGACTGTAACTATAAAATCAGGACATCTGGTCACCCAAGTCAGGAGGTGCAAGGAAGAAAATCTGTCACCCGAGACAGAGTTGTATACATTAGCTTTCTGTAAGAGTGATGCTAAAGTTCTCAGTCCTCCAGCCAGCAGAGGGAGACAGTGTGCAGCTGTGGGAGATGGTCAAACTCCCAGATCTTTGAAATTGGAGGTGTTTCGAATGTGTTGAGGTTTTGAAAAAAAAAGGCCACATTTAATAAAAATCCAGTGGCCTTTTGTAGCTCTTTGCTTGCAAATATGATTGTGTTGGACGAATAAGAAAAAGAGCATTTTCTATCCCGATATCGCTTAAACGTTCTTAGTGGTTGAAATCTTCTCGGAGGAAAATTAATGTTTTCCCTCAAACCTCCACCCATTTTCGTTTTCCGGAAGCCAAGCCTGATTTTCGTGAAAGAAATCTTGACATTTTCCAGGCATGAAATCAACCAAAATAACATCGTGAACATTTTTCGCAGTTGAGGGTGGGGGGAATCACACTTTCACACAGTCCTAAGTGCCTGTAACTGATAAACATTAAAGCAGGTTTGATTTCGCCCAGTAAAGAGCAGTGGGCAGTACAACTCAGACATGCTAGCTGGGATCGGCTCTGGGCAGGGGTTATGAACTCATTCCATTAAACTGGTTCGGGGGGTGGGGGGAGTCTTTGGCTTGGACCTCGAAAGGGGCTCTGTGTGGGTGTAGGGTTCTGACTGGGCAGCGTTGCTGGCAGAATCAGGAGACTGTAGACTGCTGGGGGCAGGGTCTGCGTCATCTTATGTGTTTCCACGGCATCTAGCACAGGGGTGGCTATCCTGAACCTGAGAAGGAGCCAGAATTTACCAGTGGGCATTGCCAAAGATCCACAGTAAAACACCAGTAGCCCCCCACTCCCAGTGCCTCCTGCCCACCGGCAGTCCCACTGATCAACGCGTTCCTCTCCCTCCCCACACCTTCCAATCAGCTGTTTTGTGGCATGCAGGAAGCTCTGTGAGGAAGGGAGGAGGAGCAAGGGCACAGCAGGCTCAGGGAAGGGGGCGGGAAGGTAGGTGGAGTTTGGGGCAGGGCCTGTGGCAGAGCCAGGCGTTGAGCAGTGAGCACCCCTGGCGCACTGGAAAGTTGGCGCTTATTAACTTCTGGAGCCACATTTGGCTCCAGAGCCTCAGGTTGGCCACCCCTGATCTAGCACAACAGAACCCCCCTAGGAGTGACTGCAATGTAAAGGCTTAATAATAAAATAGTTGATAGGGGTTGGTTTACATAGGCACAAATGGGAGGGAGTCCCCTTACTCCAATCAACTTCCCATGAGAGTTCGGTGCTCACTGCATTTGGTGCCCTTGGAAATCTCCCCTTTGAATATCAGTGTCCTTTGTAGATCACAAAGGTAGACAGGGCAGTGGACTGTGTCTTTAAAGGTATGTTTACACTGCATTGGAAGCCTATGGGGCCTGGGCTGGTGGAGTTGGTGTTTCCAAGCCTGGGTATGAGCATCCATAAAGGTCTCACAGCCGTGCTAACATGTCCATGCTGCACCGCGCAGTCCTTCTGACTGGGGTCTGTGTCTTGCACTGCATCCACACTGTAAAAATGACAGGGCTTGGATGTGAGTCACAGTGGGACCTGGGCTCCAACACCGCCTACGCCCCACACTGCAGGGTCCTAGACCCGGGTCCTGAGTGCTTGCTGACCCAAGTCTGGCTGGTTTGTGTATGGATGGGAGAGAGACTTGGATGCAAACCTGAATCAGAACCTGGGCTTAATGTGCAGTGTAGACACACCTACAGAGACCCAGTGATGACATCCACCAGGAAGTGCGGGGTTTGTTGGAACCCCATGGGTTGTGTCTCTGGGCCAGCTGTCACTGTGGGGACAATACAGACAGACGAGAGATGGATGAAAAGGGAGTGGAAAATCTATCCTGTATTCTGGTGAAGTGACAGAGCCAGAAGCACTGCACCACGGAGTGGAGCCAAAATGAGCTGTCAAGTCTCCCCCGGTTCCCACTGTGTTGCTAAAGCCAGTTAGAGATATCTGGTGCTGGGCTCCCTAGCAAGCTTCTAAACGAGCAATGTCCATGGGACCAGGAGCAGCCTTGCCATCCCCAGAACGGGGTCTGCTCACACAGTCGCCAGTCACATCCTGATGACTGAGTATCTGGATGGGGTTTCTCTCTAATCTACAGCACTCCTAAGGTTAAAATTAAACCCCAGAGCCCTTTCCCTCATGACTGGCTAAGGCTTTGCGTCCACGTTTGCTGCCCCCTCCCACTTCAAATCATTTCACTGGGAGGTTCATTTATTTACATGCATGGGGAAGGCTCTTTGCTGTTTAAATTAAGAAGAATGCTGCTGATCTAAGGTGCTTTCTTCTACTGCGTAGTGAGTGAAAATTAGTGACCGGTGGCAAGCACCCAAAAAATCAGAGGTTTGGTCCAGACTTACTTACATTTTTGATCATCCCTCAGACCAAACCATTGCCGAAGTTCAGACTTTGTTAGATGAAATTCCGATACTTCATCTGGAGTGGGGGAGGGTAATGTGCCTCACTGATGGCTCTGGAGCTATCTAGCAAACGTGTGCAGCCCTATGTCTTGTGCACAGTGAAGTTTCTAAGCCTAGAGGGAAATATTGCAAAAAGAGTGACAGATTTTTAAGAGTGAGGGTAATTCACCATTGGAACAATTGACGTATGTGCGTTGTTGCTTCCTTGTCATTTGAAGTCTTGAAATCAAGATTGGTTGCCTTTCTATACGGTGTGTACTAGCTCAATCAGAAGTTATGCGCTTGATTCAGGAATCCCTGGGTAAGGTTCTCTGGGTCTGGGTTATGCAGGAAGTCAGACTAGATCATTATAATGGTTCCTTCTGGCCTGAATATCTATGAAAAGTGGTCCAGTAGGTCAGATGCTCGCTTGGCTTGGGAGTCAGAAGACCCAAGATCTGTTCCCAGTTCTGCCACTGATCTGCTGCATGACCTTTGGCAATTTACCTCACCTCTCTGTTTCCTGTCCTACCTTTTGTCTTCCTTGTCTGTTTAGATAGCATACAGTGCCTACCACAATGGTTGTGGACTTTAGGCACTAGTAGAATATAGATAAGAATAAATGTACAAACGTTGAAACACAGAGATTCAGGAAGATGAAGACCACCAGTGAAACCAACATCATAGAAACTTCAGCAAAGATTTAAGTTATGTTAAAGTAAGTTCTTAATTTATCCAAACCAGCTGTCCCCCAAGAGAAAATATCCATCTCTGAACCCAGAATTTCATCAGTGACTAGCTGAAATTTTCTACGAACTTGAAAAGAGGTGAACATCTAAAGGTTCCTGAAACAACCAAAGGTTTAGATGCTTCTTTGAGTCTCTTTGGTCTGCAAAATTTGGTTAGAAATAAAGATGAGTGAAGGGACTTGGGTTTTGCAAATTCTCATTGCTTGGGTTTTGACTGCAGAAACCTGAGTGGTTTGGATGCAAGTACCATTTCACCTGCACCATCAGTGATCAGGGGTGATTACAGTCTGGGTTTGTCACTAGCTGGAAACCTACGGAGCACAAAGATTTGCTCATGGAATTTTGTGCACTTGCTGTCTCTGTTCAGGCTGGAAAGAGAACTGGCATGAGAACTGCTTTTCTCACGCTGTTTCTGGTCCCAATAGGATCTTAAAGGAGGTTTGGTTTGGGTTTGTGACTGAGGCTTGTAATGAGGGGATATTTCTTCTGCTTTTATCCACTCATCCCTACTCTGCATCTGTTTGCTTTGTCTAACTGCAGGTGCCTGTCTGTCTATTCCTGCACCTAACCAACTAGGTGTACCTAGGCACCCATCAACATACTGTCCTCACTTGTGTCATAGAGAAGAGCACCAGTGCATTGCAGGTGCACAAGCAGCTGTGGAAGGGGTGATCGAGAGTGCAGGAACCAGTGCTTGATGCTAACCACCACTGAGTGTCTGACCTCCCTTTTCTGAGCAAGCTAATTCAGAGGCGAGCACAAACCTGTCTCCAACCCCATTTGAAGACACCTTGCCAGTGTCTTCAGGCCAGGCTTCGGGCAGGGCAAAGCACCGGTTGTTCAGGTGAATGATGTCCCTCTGCCTGTAGAAAAGGGTCAGCATGTAAACAGCACCTCGCTTGTTGGCGTCCTGAACTGGCTCCCTCATTAAACAGAGTCCAGTTTGAGGTCCCCCATGGATTCTGCTTCAGCTTCCCAATTCCCTCACTCCTCATACCATGATCCCCCATAGCAGCTGTGAGGCCCTGGAGCCCCGCCACGAATGATACCCACTGAAACTCTCCTTTTCCAGCTGCATTTTGCTTTGGAAGTCAGAGCTGGGAGCCAACGTGAGGACGTGTTAACCCAACTTCACCAAGACTAAAAGGCACGCTCAGGCCGCTTCCCGTAGCCACTGAGTTCAGCCCAGCTCCACACCCTTCAGTTCCATTCGGCTGCCTCGACGTGGTTCACTGAGCCTATGTTTTTTTTCCCAGAGGGCCCCATCTTGCATTCCAGGACCTAAGTGTTCAGTTCAAGGCTAAAATTCTTATGGATGCAAAGATAAACCTTCCAAAGATGAGCTGAGCGAAATATGATGTAGTGAGGTTGGCTGGAGTCTGCAGACAGCCTGACACAAGAGTTCTGCTGAATGTGACTTGCCCCATGTCATCTTAAATTGGGTATGTTAACTCTTGAACCTAATGATGTAACGTAACCTGTCCAAAACGTCAACTATTTCTCTGTTGAGCCAAACATCCATGAAAGAAGAGAAGTGATCATTTTACAAAGGCCTGCACCGTCTTCTGGGAGTGACATTTTGTTTAGGCACCAGGTGGGCCGAATCATCTCCCTGACTCAGTTTCCCCATCAGCAAAATACAGATCATTGCTCTTCCTTTCCCTTACCACCCTTTGCCTGTCTTTTCCATTTACACTGAAAGCTCTTTGAGGCAGGGACTGTCTCCTGTTAGGCGTGTCTACAGTGTGTAGCGCAACAAGGTCTCTAGGCACAACCATGAAATAAATAATTGAGTGGGGAGATGGCCCTTCTGCTCCACGTGGGGACAAAGCTTCAGGGCTCCCTCCCCTGGCCAGATTGTGCCACGCTGTGATGCCACCGCAGGGTTTGTGTACCTTCCTTGGAAGAATCTGATTCTGGCTGCTATCAGAGACTTTTCTTGTCCCGTCTGACGATGACTCCTTTGCCCCTGTTGTCTTGGGGCCCTGCGGCTCAGGATAAAAGCAAACACTCATTGACCTATTTAGCTGGGCAGCAGGAAATGTATTTTGGGGGTCATCTTGCCCCCCCCCAAAGCTCTGCTAAGCACCCCCTTGATCTTCGGCCTCTTCTCTTCTCCCTCCTCCTCCTCTCCCCCCATCTCTCCAAACTTCTTTCCAGGCCGCTCAGGGTTTTAATATTCAAGCCGTACCTTCCACATGAGCTGCGCTGAAGAGTTGACATGCCGGAGTTTATTGATATCACATCGGGCTGCACAGGGCTGTCAGCAGCACATTCAGGCTCTAACGGCCCCCTAAGGTGCCGGCTCTGGCAGCTCTAAAGGGATCTGCACAAAAACCCGCCTTTTCGTTTTGTCCAAGGTGAGACAATGCCATCGGGGCCCTGCACCAGATGACAGGGCTGATAAAGGGCCCAGCCGCGCAGGGATATCTTGCTTTCTTTTCGCTCCTTCATTCAATCCTTCTTTCTGTCACTTTCATTCTCTCCTCCTGTTATTTCTCTTTCTTCTCTTTCTTCTCCCAGCCCGGCTGAGAGGAGAGCGGCAGAGACAGGCACAGGGGTTCAATTGCCGGCGAATGTCACAGTCCAGCTTCTCAAGGCCTTTTTAATGGCAGGGGAAGTGCGGTTGGCCAATGTGATGAGGGATTCCTGAGGGCACCCTCTGCCTGGTGTCTGGCTAGTGGCCCCTTTTCATTCCCGGAGTTCTCTACGCTCACGTCGCGGTTGCTTTTCCCAAAAGACTAAAATTAATGTAAAGCATGGGGGGGAGGTGGGCAGGGGAAGGGATAGAGACAGAGGGAGGAGAGGCAGAAAGAGGAGGGGTGAACCGTACCACAGAGAGAGTGAGGGAGAGAGAAAGGGAGGAGACCGAAAAGGAGAGAGGAAGGGAAAGAGAAAGTGGAGGGAGCAGAGAGAGAAAAGATGCAGAGAAAGAAGGATAGATGCAGATGGACAAAGGAGATGGAAGGTAAAGAAAAACAAACAGAAATATGTGTCCCCTCCATGCTCACACCAACCTCTGCTGCATTGCTTTGCTGTCCAGCGACCTGGGACACAGAAAGGACAAACGAGGTGAACCATAGAAAATCCCCACGGTCCTCTCTGCTCACCCCGCCTTCAGGCAGGCAGTCTGATGCTCAGATTAATGAACCAAGGCCTGCAGGTTTTCACAGGTAGTTACTTGGTCTCCAGTGTCTCGTTTTTGCTAGCTGGTTCTTCAGGAGTGGAAAAAGTTTAGGAGGTTTAAACTGGTGCATCTTTGGTACAAGAGCTTTATACTGAAGGGAGAGCTATCCGTTCAGCAAGGCCCAGGGCTGGAATAGCAGGGTGCTGTAGGACAGGAGTGAGGTGCATTGGAAGGGCTTTTGGAGGGCCCAAGCCTGGATTAGCAGGGGATGCTGTAAATCAAGTCTGAGGTAACTCAACAGAAGTATGTTGGGCCCAGGACTGGAAGAGCCAGAGTGAGGAGCCCTGGACAATCTGTTGCCTTGGGTTGTGTGGAATAGCAGATGGGGCCATCGGCAGATCTGGGGAAGGAGTGTCTCAAGACTGGAATAGCAAAGGTGCTGCAAGTCAGGATGAAGGTGCATTGTCAGGTTAGGGTGATGGGCTGGAGGAGGGCTGAGGTGCATTGACAAGGCTTCATGAGCTGGGGAGGGGAATGAATGGCCCTCTCCAATAAAGGGGCCATCCCAGCATCTGGCTGGGATGATTAGGAAGGAGTGGGAGGCGGGGAGAGGAGGGATTTTCCTGCTATATCCAGGTGGGACAGGACATAGAGACTCATCACAACTGAGGCAAAACAAGCCCCCTCAAAACGGCTTCCTCTGATAGTATCTTGGACCGTGTGAATGGCGAGGCGGGTCGGTGATGGCGCTTTGCACTGAAATCGTCCCTTTCATCTGCGTTGTTATCATTCTTATTTATGTAGCCCTGTGAAGTCAGACTGTGTGTTACACACACGCTCCAAGGCGAGAGGCAGCATGGTCTAATGGGCAGGTACTGGGCTGAGGGTTAAGAGGTGTGAGGTCTATTCCCGGTCGGGTGCCTTTCGGCAAGTCACTTCCCCAAGCAGGGCCTCTTCTTCCCTGCCCGCTGTTTGCCTGGCTTGGCTCTTTGAGACAGGGACTGTGTATGTAGCACTGCCCAGCACAATGGAGGTCCCGATCTTGGTTGAGGCTTCCCGATGCCTGCAGTCTAAATATATCCCCCAGTGCTTTTGCAAACGTTGTTCAGTAAAGCGTCCAAACAGCCTCCGTGAGGCCGGGTGGGGCATGTTATTACCCCTCTTTTATACAAGGGGAGACTGAGGCACAGAGAGGTCACTGTAGGCTGACCTTTTCAAACCTGCAGTTAGGCCCCTAAATTCCATATTTAGGCCCCTAAATAGGAGCGACCTGCTTTTCAAAGGCACTGAGCGACTGCAGAGCCCACGGACAGCAGCATGATCTGTGGGCAATCCCACTTCTGAAAACCAGGGCACTCCTATTTAGGTGCCTAACTCTAAGCATCTAAGTTTGAAAAGCTCAGCCTGAGTGACTTGTTCTAGCTCACGCGGTGGGCCAGTGGCAGGAACCAGAAATAGACTCCTGAGAAGCAGGAGGGATCTCTGGAGATTATCTCACAGTACATTTCCTCCTGTTTTGGCAGTGGGGAACTTCTAGTGTGGCCAAGATTTCCCCAGATCCATGAAATTTCAGACCTGCTTTTTCAAGTAGACCTCTGGAAATGCCCTTACCCAATTTTATGTATGTGTAAAACCTCCAGTTTTTTGCAACACAAACATATATGTATTTGCATGTTCAGATGACCATGTGTGTGTGCCGTGGTGATAGCAACACACGAATGAGGGATTTTTGCATCTTTGCCTGTGTGTTTTGAGGCCAGCCTGATGTCTTGTGTATACTACATTTTAGCTTTCCAAGGCTAAGCCCACAGCTTTTCTGTATTTGGCAAAGTGCAGTGGGTAAATTGATGGCACGGGATAAATATGTTTGAATAGCAATGCTGATACTGCATCGCTGTTAGAGAAAAACCTAAGCCACATAATTCAGATCTATTTTTCGAACGCAACAAAGTTCAGAGGAAAGCGGGGACAAAAGAGTATTACAATGCTGCATTGTGTAGTTACAATGCAACATCACAATGTGATGCACGATTTTCTCCTATCGGATAAATAGTTTGCACTCTGTTTGAGCCCTTAGACCTCCTGCCTTCTTTCCTCTATTTGGCAGGTGTGTGTCCTGCTTGGGAGTAGTATTCAATAGAAGCAATTGGCTCTGTTTTTAGGTCACCTACCAAAGACTGCACTGTGGGTTCTGAGTCAGCCAGAGCAGCAACTGCTCCACGGGGGAAAAACAGGCTTGTACCTTTTAGTTTTCTGCCACTGGTGGATTTAACCTGGCTCGCTGGTATTGCTGGGACCTGGTTCTGAGACCATTGAGCTCTGCAAATTCTCCCTCTATCTGCTTCGCTGCCTCATACGGGCCCAATCCATTGAGAAGTCTCCCCACTGATTTCAGGACAGCTGTATTTAGCCCTGAGCAGTGCCTGGCTCTTTCTCTCCAAGATCAGGCACAGGGAACCTAATACCAACCAGCGATCGCAGCCCAAAGGCCCCTGCCTGGGAGTGGTGCCCTATATGGAACAGTAGCGGGCCTGCCTGTAGAAATGAAGGATACAAATATAAGATGGCTATAAGGAACAATTCTAGGTCCTTAATTATTTTACATCCTGCTCAGTGATAACAGCACCTCTCTAAGGGCTGGGGGAGGAAGAGATACCACCACAAGCCCATCGTATCCAGGAGCAAGCCAGGGCTTGACTTGTGACTCAGAGTCCCAGTTCAGTCCCTGCTCCCTTTTGTTCCAGGGGAAGAAAGCTGAACCAACTGTCCCACTCCCCGTTTACTTCACCCACTGCATCAGCTCACCTGTGCTGGCAGGTGCTTTGGGGAAGTGGAGCTAAGGCTTGGCCACTTCCCCTCCCTGCCTGCCCGTGTGGAAAGGACAGTACTGGTCCCCCGATATGTATGGGCTGGTGATGCAAATTGCCCATGCAGGGAGTTGAGGGTCCCCTGTGTCCCTATAGTCCCCAGTCTTGACACCTAAAACACCCCGCAATGAGCCCTAATCATTGCTCTTGAATTACTGTGAGCTGTGAAGGAGTAAAGGTGTTGGAGAATAATTTAATCTTTTCTTAATGTTGAAATTCTCCGAAAACCCAAAAAGAAAAACACCCAACTCTTTCCAGCACTCAAATCATGAGCAAACCCTAACCCACACTGGTCCCTGATGGAGGCAGCAGCTCCGGAGATGGAAGGAACAGAAAATATCACACTCCAGGACCCTGACCTCGGAGCAGAGCTGTCGGCAGCCATTCCGAAATAGGTCTATGTGCTGGCCAATCCCTGGCCTGACACATGTTGTAGCATACTTATACTTATAGGGCCATTCTGGTTCCTTGTGTAGCTCCAGCATCTTCAGTGGGACAATGCCTAGCACAGTGAGTTCCCGGGCTACGACTGGGCTTCCTAGGCACAACCCGGGTACAAATAATAATTAATAAGCCAGACATTGGGTCTATTTAGGACTGGCCAAAAATATGAATTTGAGCATCGTTCAAGGCAAAACCACCACAGGTTTTTGGTATGATGATTTTTGCAAGAAACACATCTTGGTTTTCAGCCAGCTCTAGTCCCAGTCAACTCCACTGCAAACATGCTTTGATTTGAGAGGGGCCAGGATCTGGCCCAGTATAATGTCTAATGCTGCAGCTGTAGTTCGACCCAGGCCACCAGGCCACAGTGTGGGGTCTGATGTGGCCACTTGGCCCTGTACTGTCTTTGGGATGGGGACACAGGGCTGCAGGAGAATCGCTCCCTTGCAGAGAGATCCCCTAGTGATGTAGACTCAGAGCCTCAAAAATATTTAGGCTGGTGGAACTGAGGAGCCTAAATATACCTGGTGAAAGTCTGGGTCATAGAGATTCCTATGCCACCCACCCCTGCTGCTGGTGGAAGGGGTGTGAGCAGAGCACAGAAGGTGTAGACAGATCAAATTGGGCATGGCTGAGTTGTCCCTACACCCACCGCCAATGTCCAGTTGACATTTCAGCCCCTTGGAGCCATGCCCTAACTTAAAGGCTACATCTACACTACCTGCCAGATTGGCGGGCAGTGATCGATCTATCGGGGATCGATTTATCGTGGCTAGTGTATACGTGATAAATTGATCCCCGATCGCTCTGACTTCCCCTCCTGTAATCCACCAAGACGAGAGGCAGAAGCGGAGTCGACGGGGGAGTGACAGCAGTCAACCCCGCGCCGTGAGAACGTGAGGTAAGTCGACCTAAGATACGTCAACTTCAGCTACGCTATTCGTGACCAGGGCTTAGAGCACCCTTCAGGTTACTCTAACTTAATCAGGGGAATGGGCCCAGACTGAAGCAGGCTCAGAACGCAGATATCGCAAAGGATGAGCTTCTGAGATCAGTTGAACGAGTTTATTGCCTAGCTCGTGAGCTCCTGGGGCCAGGGCTAAATGGCTTTGCGTCAGTAGAGCGCTGCACGCGCCGTTGATGGCATCTGCGCAGACGGATCACTACCAAACCAGAATGCACAGTGTAGAACAAAATTAACTACCCGTGCCGATACATGACCCTTCCAGCTATCGCCCGTGGTAATAACATCTCTCCCTGACCACAGCAAGGTTGGGCTGTCCCGCTGGTACCGATGATCATGCATTCTGTCTCGCTAGTCAAATGGCTTTTCCCGAGTCTCGCCACGTCTTCCAAACCAAAGTCCAAGTCACTGCAGTTTCCTTCCCTCTGTGTCCTACCCAGATCCCCTTCCCTTGCTGCTGGAGGGCTTAGCGCGCTGGTCCTCGCTGTCCAGTTCGCTTTTGACATGCTTTTGGGATAGCATCAGAGAACCAGACCTTCAGCTGGTGTAAATGGGCCCCACTCCATTGATTGCAATGCCGCTGCCCTGATTTACACCAGAGGCTTGTCCTAGGTGTACAAGAAATGATTAAAAGGAACTAATGAGGCGGAGCAGGCCGAGGATGAGCACAGGAGAGAAACCCCCCCACTCCTTGACCTCCCTCCTCCCTCTGGCCTGCCTCTTCCTCCTCCTCCTGCAAAATACCTTTGCTGCCCAATTTGGGGCACCCCAATGAAGTGAAATGCTGCCACAGGAGAGGCAGCAAGCGGAGAAGCAGGCGAGTCCCACGGTCCCTCTCCTGCAGCCCTCCGCTGGCTCCCCGGCCTGCCACAAGTGCGCAGCTATGAATATTGAAGCGAAAGGGGCCTTTTATGGACTTCACAGATGTGCCGAGGAGCCGGGAAGGGCCCCTTTACCTCGGGGTGCTTTAAAAGGCCAAACAAAAGCCAGAAGAAAGCGGGGGGGGGGAAGGGAGGCGAGAACCAGAAAAAAGTTGAAAGAAAAGAAAAGCGACTGGAGTTGATGGATATTCCATCTGTTTACGCTCAGGCTAGGGCAGGGAATTGACAAAGGCTGTTGGAGGCACAGTCCCTCACGCACACTTCTCTCTCCTCCCCCACCAGCTCTCCCCAAATGTTCTGGATGCTCTGGGTTTGTTTACCGCTCGCACGTAACAGAACCTGTTTTTGTGACTGGGGGTCTTTCCGTGGGGCACCGCCATGGGCACCGGCCCTGCCAAACACAGACTTCCAGTGGGACTCCACGGGGTCCTGAGGGCTTTTATCTCTTTCACATTCAGGGACTCCGGGACTTAGCTCCGTGTGGGTGAAGCTGTGTGGACAGGCCATGAGCGACACTGGTTTATGTCAGTGCAAGAGGGGGGGTTGGTCTGTGCGTGGCATTGTCCAGGAGAAGTGTTAAGCAGCACCCTTCTGCATTGCCTGGCATCCCTGAGACCCTTCTCTGAGTAGCAAACGTTTAAAGGGTAAAGATCTCTGAACGAATCACTCTCCGTTCTGTAACATATGCATGTGCAAGTGGTTTGGAGATCTAGCCCAAACATAGCTCATGTCATGGGCTTTATATACATCTCCAAGGCAATTGAACCAGGCTAGATGGATGGATAGATAGAGAAGATAGATAGAAAAGATTGTATGGTGATAGAGAGATATGGATGGGCAGGACTCCAAAGTAAAGTCCTTGACCAAGTCTTAACTCCAGTACTAGCAGCAGTGAAAACTCTTCGTAGTGGTGGAACTCCCTAGTTCTATCAAAACAAACATCTCTCCAAGCTGGAGTATTGGGTGATGCTGTTGATGGTCAAGCATCCTGCTTTCCATTCCAAAATTCATGTACTGCTCCGTTTCTGATGGGTCTGTTCCTCCACCGTTCATGAGTCTCATCGTGCAAGACAGTGTGGGATGCCTGAATGCATTGTGGGTGTTGTGACCTTGTGCGGTTGCCTCCGCAAGGTGCTCTCCTTGCACATCAGCCGGTTGTGTATCGACCTATCATTACCACGTCATGTGGTGTTGTGTTGGGAAAATTCCACTCTGGACGGCACCTGTGTTGGAACCTTAGAGGTCTGGATTTCCCCTTATTACTGATGGGGAACTGGGACACAGAGTGATTATGTGACTTGCCCAAGGCTCCACAGATGTCGGTGGCAGAGCAGGGAATAGACCTGCCATCTCTTAAGTCCCAAGCTAGTGCCTCAGCCACGGTACCTTCCTTCCTCTCATTCAGCGACAATTGTGTGAACTTTTCATGCCAAAGCACCTGAGGAAATACACCCCAGTTTGACCTTTGTTATGAGCCCGCAGCATAAGAACATAGGAACGGCCATACTGGGTCAGACCAAAGGTCCATGTAGCCCAGTATCCTGTCTTCTGACAGTGGTCAATGCCAGGTGCCCCAGAGGTAGTGAACAGAACAAGGAATCATCAAGTGATCCATCCCCTGTCGCCCAATCCCAGCTTCTGTTTGCAAAGTGGGATCTGAGTTCTGGTGGAAGTGGGGCAGTGTTGCCATGTTTTTAACCAGAACCAGGCACAGCGTGGTGGTCCGGTCCAAGTCTCACTTTGAATCTTCAGATTCATAATTTCGGTTTTAAACTGCAGTGTGAGTCTGGGGGATACAGAATTGGAAAAGAAACTCATCGCTTGCTGCAGACCAAAATCTCTGGGTATTGCACGGCTGTAGCCGCATTGAGGTTTGCTGCCTGATCGAACCTGACGACCCCAGCATTAAGAAGGGAGCTCGGAATGACATTTGATTTTCCATTCACTTCTTTTTCAGGTGATTTAGTCTCCGGCTTTCTTTTCTCCCTGGCTTCTCCCCTCTCACATACCCCAATACAACCTTCAGAGAAGGCAAGGGAAATGCCTCCCCTTTTCCCCCCGTCCTGGAGCATTGGCCTCATTTTTAGTGTTATTTCCAAGTTGTAAAGTCCATAATGGACATAACCTCGATCTGTGGTTTGGTTACAGCTGACCAGTTCAGTGCCTGAATAAAAAAACCCCAAACCCTCGTCTCCTAAGGCCCCATCCTAATGCTGCGCTCAACACTGCCGTCCCCAGCTGAGCTGTAAATGACTTTTTCATTTTCCTAGCCCTGCTACCCAGTCTGTTTGGTATTCAAGGGCACCCCACCAATACGCACCACCGCTCGGCTTGGACTGAATTACTTGATTAAAACGCATATCAACGATTATGTGATTCAGTTTTCTGCTGTCGCTTCACACCACAGCCCCTAAACTATGTTAAACTGTAATATAGCCGAGGCGGGGTGGGGGGAATGGGGAGACAGAGGAGTTTACAGGTTGGGGAGAATGAAGAATCTGAGCTATATTGTATGCACTGGTTATTGTTTCTTTGTGGATGGGGTGGTGGTAGGGTGACCAGATGTCCCGATTTTATAGGGACAGTCCTGATTTTGGGGTCTTTTTCTTATATAGGCTCCTATGACCCCTCACCCTGGTCCCAATTTTTCACACTTGCTGTCTGGAGGGGGGTGCATCTGGAGTGGAAATATCGCTCTGGCTCTCTTTTGAACATACCTGCCGCTAAATAGGTTGAGAGGCGAGAGTGAGGAAGGGTTATTCTGCAGAAATCGTATTTAGTTAGAATCCCACCCCCCATATTTCGGGCGTGAAGAAGGGAGATGGGGGGGGGGGCTTTTTTTTTTCCCACTAAAAAAAAATCTCATGGAAATATAATTGTTTTGTGCCTGCGATACCACCGCTGCTGTCTCTCTCCTCAACTCACTTTTTAGACAGGCCTTGTTTGCATTTTGATGGGTTTTGTTTGCTTTCTGCCCGTTCCTGCTCCAGAGAGAGGCAGACACTCTATTCCCAGGGCTGCCCAGGTCTTGCTCAGAGAGAACCGTCAACAGTGGTCAGAAAAGCAGTACTCTCTGCCAATTAAAAAAAAAAAGGCTTCTTGCGGTGCCTTATTTATCCTCCCAAATTGCTCCCATCTCCAGTTGCGGCCAGTTGGTGAATCAAAACAGGGATTTTATGACCCCACACTGCTGTGCCCTCTTGGCACCTGCCACCCAAGCAGGGTTTTTTTCTGCTTCCTCCGCCAACCCTATCAATATTGATTCTGCATTCTAGCCCGCAACTCTGCTCCTGAGGCAGCAGGAAGAACAGAAACCCTCTTGCTCTCCTGCTGCAATATTGGCTGTAGCACGAAAACTTGTCTGGGTCAGTAAACTAACCAGGCTGACACCCTGGACCCTTCTTATCCCTGACAGACTCATTTTCCTGCAGAAAAATAACTAGCCTGTGTGGCAGACAAAGTCAGTCTTCCAATGTCAATGCACACCAGTGTGTGAAATCTCTGGATGGCTGTATGTTAGGGTGTTATACTGCCACCCATTCCATAGTATCTGAGTGCCATCAACAGTCTGTTTCCAGAGGTAGGGGGAGGAGAAAGCATGATGGTATCGGAGCCAGATATCCAGGTTGTAGTTCATTAGAGGCCCAAAAAGCCAATTCAGGAGGGCTCAAGTGGAGAGGAGGAATATGGCCTCCCTATATATATATGGGGCGTCTTCCCAGTGCCGAGCCTTCTGCATGTGTCCTAGAGTCCTGATCAGAACTTATACCCAGCCCAATGGCCCAGCAGTGGCAAAGATTTCCATCCAGGGAGCCCTTCTCGGGAGTGCCTCTTGGCTGCACTGTGACGACGTGACACCACGTCACCAGCTATCAAGACAGTGCCAGGATGTGAGGCAACCGTGTCCCCTCACAGTGGGGGCGGGTCCCCGAGTCACCAACCAGACCCTGAGAGGCCCCAGAATAAAGCTCTTTAATTGCCCCATGAGTACGAGGGCGGGAAGAGCCCTGGGCCCAAACTCATAAGGTTCGGAGAAGGATTTTGGGAGGGGTGGCAGAGTTCCATTCTCACCCTGCCCGGCAACAGATTCATGGTGCCTCTTTAGCGGCTTTGTGGGTCGGAGAGTTTGGACGGCCAAAGTCTTCAAAGCGGGTTAACGCCGCCCCTTCTTGGAGGTTTCCCGAGGCCTTAACCAGCTTCCCAGGGAGTAGGCACTGCTGCCCCTTTTGGTGCAGTCTTCTCGGGATGTCCCAACTGCCCCCGGGACTTTGGAATGATTTGGGATGCAGCCCCGTTTTATGCTGTGACTTACCATGTGCGGACAGCTCCCTGTCTGGCTCTGGCAGGTTCCCCTCTCTCTTCCCCTCAGACACTTTTTAGGATGGGGAAGGAGGGAGCGAGCGAGAGAGAGAGGAAATGGAGTTAAAAGAGAGAGAGAGAGAGAGAGAGAGAGAGATGAGAAATATCGAAGAAGAAAACACGCAGCCCCCGCTTTTTACCTCTCCCCCCACCCCCATCCAAATCCGATCTCTGTGATAATGAATGCGGCTTCATGTCCAATCCTGTCTGCGAATCCTTCCAGAAAGCACCGAGGTGCTTCAAGAGGAGGCAGCGGGCCCTTGTAGAGCATCGAGGGCCTAGTCTGAGCCTGGAGGGGCTCGCCGTGGCCGATTCCACCTAATCCTGTTGATTAATTTAACTCCAAGGCTAAGAGGCTCCCAGAAGGACTGGAGGGAAAGGGAGGGGGAAGGGGCTGGGGAGAGAGAGGAGAAGTATGCCCCTTAATTATGGAGGGTTTTTCTTCTTTGTCCCTCACCCCCACCTCCCCATTCCACTCCCACCCCTTTCAAACGCCTGCAAACTCCCTCTCCTCAGCTCCTCCTAATTACACGCCCCACCTCAGCTGGCGTCGTTACCCAGGAATGCGCGTTTGCGGGCCATAATTTACACATTTCCCATGCTAGACTGGATTGTAAAACCAGCTCCCCTCCCGCGCCAGCTCTCTCCTGTCTTCCAGACCCCCTCCCTGCCGCACCAACGCACCTGCCTGTGTCGCTTTGACCACAGACCCTTCATCTGGGAGGAGCCATCTTGTATCATCCCACGCATCCTCAGTTCAAACGTGGGGCTTGAGGTGGAGCAGGCCAACCTCCAGTTAGCCGCCTCTCCTCACCTTCTTTTCTTCATCCTCTTGGGGGCAGGAGGATGTGATGGTGTCGGGCTGTTCCTGGGATTTTGTTCATGCTACAGCAACGGGCTGGCCCATGAGCCCAGATCCGAATGCTCCCAGCTTGGGAACAGTTCGGATCTAGTTCCAGTTTCACAGCTTGGCTTCCTCTCTCCTCGCTACTCCAGGCTAGGATTTACTGAGCCAGATTCTTAGCTTCCGCAAATCGGCCTGGCCCCATTGATTTCAATGGGTCTGTCCTGACTCCTAATTTAAACTACCTGAGTATCCATCCCACTGGAGTCAGTGGAGCGACACTGTGGAGGTTCCGACCCATTACTATTGTGTATTACAGTCATGCCCACCAGCTCCAACTGAGAGTGGAGCCCTGTTGTGCTAGGCGCTGTACACAAACATAGTCCGAGCCAACCAAGCCTTCCCCCAAAGGGCCAAGAATCTAAATCACGGGGGGCACTTAAGAGGTATTGCAAACCCTGCCAGGTTTCAAGTTGGCAAACTTTCTCCTGTGCTGTAGACCCACATTTTGTTGCTTGTTTCCAAGGGGAGTCAATTAAAGAAAAGAAAAATGTTTTTCGAGCTACAGGACAGCTGTGCTGTGTATTGGAGATAGAATCACCCCTCAAAAGCTAGACTAGAACCAGTGTGTGTCCTGTATCTAGAATATATTATAGGGGGGTCTGCTTTTTCATCTCCCCTCTCTGTGCCATTTTTCCCTACGTTTTTTTCTCCCTTCTTCTCCTTTCCATGGCTATTTCTCCCTTCTTCTCCTTTCCTTTTCACAGGCAATCCCCAGACATCCTTGAGGGGTTGAAAACAAGCGAGCTAATCTTTCCCTGCCCCTCATTACAAGGGATGATGGGGGACCCAGGCAAAAAGTGCTGCCCAATTTTTTTCCACTGCCTTGCCTTTAGGGTGGTCAATTACACTTGCGCAGAGGGGGCATCAAATGCTCCCCAATCGCAATTATTGTCACTGTTATTTGCAATGCAATCGCCCCTAGAAGCCCTCGCCCCATTGCGCTCGATGCTGTACAAACATATAACGAAGAGATACCCTCACCTCAAAAATTTCCCAATCAAAATAGGATTTGCCACCCTCTCACACTAGTGGTGACAATAGACACCCACTTCACACACCTTTATTCAGGTGCATGTGAGGACACACTGTGTAATGGGCTGGGGAAAGGATCAGGCTCATGGACTTTATATTTCAGAGGCCATATCTGTATGCAAAAATTGTATCCTTTTAACTAGACTGGTAGTGTTAAAGCAAAATAAAAGCCCTAGTTTGGGTGCAGTTAGACTTGTCTAATAGTGCTTATACTCTATGGCTTATTCCTATAAGGCAAGAGAGTTAATTAGACTGATATAAGCCATCTTTACACCATAACTGTATCTACACTAGGACTTGTACTAGTATAAATATTATGGTTAAAAAAAACCTACAGCCATAATTGACATAGTAATACGGATGCAAAATCCAAGGCGCTAATCAAACAATGCTTTTCAAAACTCTCCAGTATCTCGGGTTCCACATCCTTGGAGATTTTTAAGAACAGATTGGACAAACCCCTGTCAGGGATAACTGGATCCTGTCTCAGCCCAGGGAGGTGAACTAGTTGCCCTCTGGAAGTCCCTTCTAGCCCTCCATTTCTGTGATAATCATGCTAGGTATTTTGCACGGTTTCTTTTTCCAGCCAGGATTGAAATACCTCCAGAACAGCCTGTCTCGCACTATTTTGCTGCTTCTGCTGCCTACCCTGGCTGGAGCCCAGCTGTTCAGAGGCATCCAGAGAAGAACAAAAATGAGCAGGGGAGGCGGGGAAGGCATCCAAACATTTTCAAACTGGGGGAAAGAGTTGGTTCAAGTTCTGAATGAAGGCTCCTGGCAGTTTAGGGGAGGCCATTTTTTGTGTGTTGTACACAGGGGGTGGTTATTCCTGCGGCAATCTGAACCTCTTTGTTGGTGAACTTTGCTGAGAATAATAGCAGTGGGTCTCCCCTATAGGAGCCCCCTGACTAGGAAAAGACCTGTTAGAGCATTGAGTCCATCTTTATGTAGTTATGGGAGATCATCCCCTTGATAATAGAGGATGCATTGGCTAATCAGCTGATGCTACACTCAATCTTAGCCAGAAGGCTGCCTGCATTATTTAATAAATCTGTGCCTGACAGCGGCAGCTGCATCCGACTAAGACCAGCTGGTTCCAGCCATGCCCTGGGATTTGCCTTGCTCACTGGCCTGTTCCATACGGCCTTGCAGTTAAAGCACAGGACTTGGCATCAGGAGCTGTGAGTTGTATTCCCAGCCCTGCTGCGTGACCACAGGCAAGTCCCTTCCACGCTCCATGCCCCGTTTGTCAGCTGAAGCCTTCTGGAAACGATCCGACAGGGAGCGCTATGGAAGGCCAGTGTATCACGGCAGTCACTTTATAGGGCTTTGGCGCTCGCCCATCGGGCACTGCAGCCAAGTAGATGGCCAGCAAGTCCCAGGGGACAGCGTGAGTCTGATGAGTTGGGTGTCATGACAACTGGCTATTCCCTGCCAGGCTCCTTGTGAGGTATTTTTAACCTGTCAATTTGCGGACATTTAAAGAAGTTTGGCTCCTTCTCATTACAGACCACCATGGAAAATAGGCACCAGCGGCTACGTGGGGAGGCAAACTGGGGTGGGGGATGGAGCTTATCTGAATTTTGGGAGGCTCTCTCGTTCTGCTTCCCCTACTCCTACACCAGTGGGGGTAATAGTTTGGGCTGTATGATTAGTGGCAGGTATTCTAGCAGTTGCACCAGATAGCCAGAAGAGTTGGTTGCATCGTCCATAGATATTGTAGCTCTACCCCCCGACCCCACCCCGGTATATGAAACACCTGGATGTTGGATGGTTTGTTCACAGAGGGTCGAGCACAACCACCAGGTGAGTCAACTCCATTGTCTATAGATATTCTAGCACCACTCCCAGGTAGACAGGTGAACTGGATGAAAATATTCTTATTTATCATTAAGGTCACATTTATATTGTGATATGCCCACATCAGGGGTTTCATCGCACTAGTAAATTACAGTCCTTGGTCTGAAGCTCTTAGATTCTGAAAGCAAAGAAGTAATGTGGATGAGACAAAAAGGGGGTCAAGTTTAAGGAGTGGGGGAGGCAGGGTAACAGAAAGAATTGCAATTCTTAGGGTCAGGATCAGATATTACAGTAATCACAATGCAGATAGGGACTCTGGAAGTCCTCTCAGGTGGTTAGGTTGCCTGGATGTTTTCTAATGGCCAGCAAGTCCATCCCACCCATACAGCACTGAAAATCTGACACTCCATATAATTACTGCACAATGAAAAGAGCAGCACTGAGTAGCTGTTCCTTATGCATCAGCCTGAACATCGCTGCCATATGTGTGTGTATTTGTCCATACAACAGCATATTCTGGTGCAGAGTGAAATAATGTTCCATCTGATTCATTTGCCTTCCCAGCTGTCTGCGGTGTATTGAGGACTCAGTTGTAATTGCAAGCTATCACTTTAAGAGCGAGGTGTAGAGGAGCATCCTAGTTCTGCTTGCAGGCTCTTAGGAAAGTATGTGAGCTGAGTAAGTCTGGAAGGAGCCAGTTTAAAGCAAAGTGAGGTAAATGGTGCCTTGCTGCCTTAGTAAGCAACCTGCTTTTTTGTCTCCCTGTTTTGGGTTACTGTGCTTTGTTCTGGAGTCTAGGACCAAAACAGTGTTTTTCTGCAGCCTTCCAGCAAGCGTGTTTTATTTTATTTTTTTATCTAACTTCTCTGTTTATATGCCATGGACCAAACACTCTCTAGTGTCCTCCCATTACCCTGGACAGCCTTCATTTTAGACCCAAACTTACCTCTGTCCTAACTTTTATTATTACAAATTATTTCCATCAAGAATGCCAACTAACGAAACTGACAGTTGTTTGTGAAATATACAATTATATTTATGCTAATGAAATGTTATTGGATTCCAGATGTGCTTGTGCACTGTCTGGTTCTCCAGAGCCCAGATGTGCCTGTACCTGGCCAGAATTGTCCGAGGCCCAGATGTGCACGTTGCACTATCTGAGAATCTAGAGATTTTCCTGAAAATGCAAGGACCAATGAAGCTGATCATGTATCAGATTTGTGCTACAGTCAGGATTCCACAGGCCCCCTAAAAATATTGGCCCGATGCTGGTCTCACTGAGGTCAGCATCAGAACTGTTATTGATTTCATTGGAACCATGATTTGGCCCACTGGGAATAACACATGTGAGATATCGAAAATATAAGGACACTATATATTGTACTGCAGAAAGGGATCTGTGGGTCATAGTGGATCAGAAGCTAAATATGAGTCAACAGCGTGCTACTGTTGCAAAAAAAGCAAACATCATTCTGGGATGTATAAGCAGGAATGTTGTAATCAAAAATAATTCTTCCGCTCTACTCCGTGCTGATACGGCCTCAACTGGAGTATTGTGTCCAGTTCTGGGTGCCACATTTCAGGAAAGATGTGGACAAACTGGAGAAAGTCCAGAGAAGAACAACCAAAATGATTAAAGATCTAGAAAACAGGACCTGTGAGGAAAGATTGAAAAAACTGGGTTAGTTTAGTCTGGAGAAGAGAAGACTGAGGGGTGGGGGACATAACAGTTTTCAAGCACATAAAAGGTTGTTACAAGGAGGAGGGAGAAGAATTGTTTTTGTTAACCTCTGAGGATAGGACAAGAAGCAATGAGCATAAATTGCAGCAAGGGCGGTTTAGGTTGAACATTAGGAAAAGCTTCCTAGCTGTCAGGATTGTTAAGCACCGGAATAAATTGCCTAGGGAGGTTGTGGAATCTCCATCATTGTAGGTTTTAAAGAGCGGGTTAGAGCTGTCAGGGATGGTCTAGATAATAGTTAGTCCTGCCTCAGTGCAGGGGACTGAACTAGAGGACCCCTCGAGATCCCTTCCAGTCCTACGATGCTGATTCTATTGGTATCCGACAGATGGAAATAGAGGTTGGGTTACAAACAGTGGGAACCCCGGCACGGTGATTCCCACAGCTTTGAGAACATGTGGCCGCTACAGCAGAGCCCAAGGAGTGCTCGCTCCGGGTTAACTCAAACGGACGTGGCCCATCATGCCTGCATCTAACTGCTCAATTCAGACACAGTGCATCCTCCTCACATAGAACCAAGAAAGGAAAGCATCCTGCCCTGCAGCACACTGGATTCCATGGCATGTTTGACCTGCTCGTTATAAATAATTATCCCCCATTGGGACATTTGCCTCATGCTCCACAGGCCATCCACACTGGTCAGCAGCTGTTAAGAACGCCACAGCTGGGATTCCCAGTCCTGGAAGGAAAAAAAAGGGAGGGTTTGGTGGAAACTTCTGATCACCACATAAGAGCACAGTGGAGAGAAGGGGCCAGATTCATCCCTGGGGCAGCTCCATTGACTTTAAATGGATTATTCCAAGGATGGATTTGGCCTTTCATATGTTACTCATGCCTTTAATCATCACTGATGAAGGTTTGGCAGATTGGGGCTGTGAACTATGCATTGAAACAGATTATGGTCCTGATTCTGCTCTCAGTGTAAATCAGGAGTAATACCATTGAAGTCAGTGGAGTTATACTGGTGCAAGGGAGATCAGAATCAGGTCCCCTGTAGTTAACTAATATGCAGCTAAGTACAACTTATTGTATTAATGAGAGACAGAGAATGAGAAACAGGCAGAAAGATCATATTTCTTGTTTCTCTGAGGAGATCTAAGGCGTTATACATCCTGTTCTCCCATCTGCCTCCATACTGACCAAGGATATATATCCCACGAGAGCTGCAGTTGTCTCTTACCTTCTCACACAGAGACATGGAGCACCGGCCTCGCTTAAGCATTTTGTGCATCAGCATCTGCACTGCAGTTGGTACTTAACTTGCGGCGGGTTGCACAGCATCTGTCAAGACAACCATTTTGCAACGTGAGTGGCCTCAAGGGAGCGCTAAAGAGTGATGCAGCACAGCATCTTTCTCCCAACCCCTCCCAGTAAGGTTCACTGGCCTCGTTTTTACACTGGTGTAACTCTGTGGACATCAGTTGAGGATTTTCACTTGTCTACATGAGACCAGAATCAGGCCCACTAACTCTGGGGCAAATTCTTTTAGTCCAGGTACGATCTATTTGGTTTCGTTGTTTAATGGCACGTCCCACACACAGCAAAGACTTAATACTGGCAGCAGGTCCAATTAATACAACTCAAACAAATGCTGAAGCATGATTTTCTTTTTCTTTCTTTCTTTCTTTCTTTCTTTCTTTCTTTCTTTCTTTCTTTCTTTCTTTCTTTCTTTCTTTCTTTCTTTCTTTCTTTCTTTCTCCCTCCCTCCCTCCCTCCCTCCCTCTCAGATAAAAGACGGTTGCACTGTTGGTGGGGTATTAGAGCTAGTAATGAAGACCAAGTCATTAGAGTGAGAGCCAGGACCGTAGCCAAAACATGTGCAAACAAGAGAAGCTTGTTTGCTTTCCCCCTCCAAGAGCTGAGGACCTCTTCTGTGACTTGTGACTCCCTTTAACCTTGTACCATGCTGGCGGGAGATGCAGTTACTGACTTAACAGGAGACCTTTCCCTTTGAGCTGTTTGAAACTAGTGGAAGTTCTTTAAACTCCTAAAGTCTCCTTAAGATGCTCTTAGACAGTTAAAAATGCTACTTTATGGACTCATCATCATTCCCTCAAAGTGGGACCCAGGGATGTCTTATTCACTGAAATCAGGGGGCCAAATGCTACTTTTGAGAATGGGCTGTTGGGGAAGTTTCTGTCTCTCTTGTGAAGTTGGTCCCGATAAATATACTGGATTGCCTATTCTGGAGAACAAAACCCTCCCTTTATCCATGGGACAGGCGGAGCCTGGGCAACAGCCATGAAATCTTCCTGTGCACTGTGCCCAGCAAAGGTGCATCATGCCAACCAGAAGGGACCACCTGTAGGGTTGACAGGGGAATTCACTCCGCTTATGGTCTTTCTGCAGAGATGGCCAACAATGAGCGTCGGCTATGGTGGGTTTGGGGGGAAATGGATTCTTGTTCGCAAGGAACTAAACCGAGGCCCGTAAATTCATTAACAAAGAGGCATCAAACAACCACCAGCTGACTCAGGCTACGGGGCAGATGAACTGCAGTGTAGTCTGTTTGGATTCAGGCTGCAACCTGAGCTCTGGGACCCCGCACCTTGCTTTTGCTCCCCTCCACTTAAAGCCCCTACCCAGCTCTGGGCATCTGTAGAGGATGTACTTTCATTCAGCCACCAAGGAGAGATGCTGTTTCCATCAGCATCAAGCCAGCAGCCCTGTGTCCTCTGGGAAGGCCAGTAGTAGAAACTCTTTTCATGCCCCATGAGAGTTTTTGAGGTTTCATGTTTGTTTCCATGTCCCAAATCAGGACAAAGCGTTCACAAATGTTCACAAACGGATCATCCAAAAAACATCATAATCATCCCACTGGGTCAGCAGACACATTTTGATTATTTCTAGGTGTTTCCTTTCAATTTAAAATTCCTTTTTTACATTGAACCTTTTTATAGAAATTAACATTTCAAACTGAAAAATAGTTCCCAACTGAAAAACAAAATGATTTGTTTCAAAAATATCAAAAATGGGACATTTCTACCACATTTAAACTTTTTCTTTTTCCCAAACAATTTTCGAATCAGGAGGTTCATCGGAACTGATCCTTTGCCACAAACTGTTTTGGTTTTGACAAATCAGCATTTTTCTGACAAAAAATGTTTTGTCAGAACATCCCCAACCAGCTGTACCCAAAAGTAGAAATTGGCTGGGTGGACAATTGGTGTAGAATTGCTGTAATTCTGGTTGTGGGGGTGGCTGGGAGGTATCGTAGGCTGTTTTCTACAGGAGGTCAGACTAGATGATCCGATGGCCTATTCAGGCCTTTAACTCGATGATTGTATTGGATTCTCTTTCCCACCTGGTAGCTGTTAATTCTTGCTTCTGCACCTGCTTCCCCTTTGGCTTTTCTGCCATTAAGTCTCAGTCCTTCTTCTCTTTCCCTTGCCAGGTAACAGGCTGGATGAAGGCTCAGACGTTGAGTCTGAACCGGACCTACCCTTGAAACGCAAGCAGCGCCGCAGCCGGACCACCTTTACGGCCGAGCAGCTGGAGGAGCTGGAGAAGGCCTTTGAGAGAACCCACTACCCAGATATCTACACACGAGAGGAGCTCGCCCAGAGGACCAAACTCACAGAGGCCCGAGTACAGGTAAGGACGAGAGTCTGGACATGCTTGAGTCCCCTGATAACGTAGCAGCTGAGGGACTCTCTAGGTCCATTGACCTAGGCCTGAGATGCACAGTTGGGATCCAGATCCAAAGTTTCCTCATAGCCCAAGGATCTTCCTATCTGGGATTTTGATTTGGCCCATTACAGCTGCAAATTTTCAATCCAGATTAAGATCATGATCTAAACTTTCCCAAAGCCGATGGGGCATTCAGATCTGGGCTTAGCGCCTTGAGTGGAGAAGGGGCTGTATATCGTTTACCTAGGAGTGGCCGGGGCTGTTTCTTCCTTTTACCATACCCTAGCCTCCCCTCACCCCGCCCACCGGGTTGGATCATATTTTGCAAAGGCTGCAAATTCTGCGTGTGAATTTTTTTTTCTTTTTTGCAAGTTTGCGAGTTTGTGAGTGGGGGGAGGGAAGGGGAGAGGAGGAGGAAAGGAGAGAGCTATGACATCGACACAATTAATAGCCCTTGTGGGAACGCCACACACAGACCCCTATGTCTTCCAGATAAAGGCTGGGTCAGCAGTGTGTGCAAACATGCAGAGGGATAAGGAGTGTGAACAGATCAGTGGGTATAATAGAGTCCCCTGGGGAAAGGGAAGGGGGGTGGGGGTCTGAGGATTGTGCTGGGTTAAAGAAGTGAAATGGAGACACCAACAGCCAGTGTGGGCAGCGCTATTAGATTTCAGACTCAGCGTCGGGGGGCTCTGTGTGTCGAGCCCGGAGCTGAATTGCAGACACAGGAGGGAGGGGAAGAGCAGCACTGTCTTGTGACAGGGAAATAGTTCTTCAGGGAAATGACCTTTCGAATGCAAAACAGGCATTTTTCTGTCTGGGATTCCCCTCCGAATAATAACAGGCCTGTGTTAATAGGCCAGAGGGCTGCATCCTCCCAAAACCAGACCTCATATCTCTCGGACATCTACCCGGTCCATGGTCTTGCCCCGCCATCAAAAAAGCATCAAAAATGCTACAGCTCCCAGCTTTTCCTGTGCGTTTTTTCGCCTTCAGTTGGCTTTTCCTGCCCGACACCCATTCTTTGAACACTGCCAAGGCTTGGGCTCAAACTCACAGCACGTGGGTGTAGCAAAGGTTCGATGACTGCAGCGTGTCTCCTGGAGCCACCCACTATCTCTCTGTGCCTCAGTTTCTCCATCTGTGTAGTGGAGATGATGCTATGGGCCTCCTTGTACAACGCTTTGCTATCTACTGATGAAAAGCTCTATATAAGAGCAAGGGATGATCATTATTTTCCTGGGGAGGGAAGATCTGACCCGTCGTGACAGAAAAGATGCCCTGTGTCACAGTGAATCCTTTCCCCCATGAGCATAGACTGTATTGACCCAGCAGAGGAGTTTTAGTGGACATTAGATCAATAGGGGACTGGGGCACATGACTTAAGAGGAAAGGCTGAGGGAACTGGGTGCGTTTAGTCTGCAGAAAGGAAGGAGGGGGAGGGATTTGATAGCGGACTTCAACTACCTGAAAGGGGGTTCCAAAGAGGATGGAGTTCGGTTGTTCTCAGTGGTGGCAGATGACAGAACAAGGAGTAATGGTCTCAAGTTGCAATGGGGGAGGTCTAGATTGGATATTAGGAAACACTATTTCACTAGGAGGGCGGTGAAGCACTGGAATGGGTTACCTAGGGAGGTGGCGGAATCTCTATCCCTAAAGGTTTTTAAGGTCAGGCTTGACAAAGCTCTGGCTGGGATGATTTAGTTGGGGAATGGTCCTGCTTGGAGCAGGGGGGGTTGGACTAGATGACCTCCTGAGGTCTCTTCCAGCCCTAATCTTCTTTGATTTTACACTATACTGATTTTATACTATATTAGTCAAGAGGGTCTTCCTGAGATTTGAGCAATAATAATGCCATTTGTGTTCAAGCCAACTCCCACTGAAACCCAAGGAAAAATCCCCATTGCCTGCAGTGAGCATTGGAACAGGCCCTGTTCCAAGAGTTTATCCTTCTCTCTGCATTACACGGGGTTGCTCATGCTCTCAGTTTACAGCACATTGGTGGTTACAGCCAGTCTACAGTAACTGGGTCTAGAGCAGAAACACAGCAGCTTGCTGGGAACCCAGTTTGTGCAAAGTCTAAGTGCTCTTCTCGAGGTCAGGAAGCACGGGGCTTCCTGTCCTCGAGTCTCCAGCATAGCCGCTAGCCAGCAAGAAGGCATCTTCACTAAACAGGAGCAGAGAAGGGGTTGTCTTTGTACCACGAGACCTTCTGACCACTTGAAAATTCTCCTACCTGCTCCTGAAGCAAGCCCTGCTCCACCCAGCTTGGGAGCAGGCTATATGAATGGCAGAGGCTTGTGCTGGAGATAAAATACCAAGAGGGGTTGCATGCTTCTGTCCTGATTTACTTTGGCTGATGCGGACATGGAAAGACCCTAGTAGAGAAACAAAGAAAAGTAAGATGGTGCTGGTGGGCCAAACACACCCAGAGAATGGTGCTCGGAGGGGGAATTCTACTTGGACAAAGACCCCTAGGCACATTTTTACAGTGAAAAATATATCCCTATGCAGTGTATTGGGTGCCAGTCGCGGGAGTGGAGGGAAAGCCCGAGGAGTGCCAGAGAGCTCAGATTCCTCCCCACAGCCCCTGCCAAGTCTTCTAATCCAGGCACCCACGCAGCTGGAAGAGCTGCGCTGTGAACCCGCGGCAGGTTCCTTCCTTCCGAGTAGTTCCAACTCCGAGCGACGAGAGGGCGGAGGAAAGCAAAGCCAACCAAATAAATAAATAACCCCTCTTCCCTCGGCTCAAGCTGTGATCTCCGAATCCTTCTCCTGGCTCCCAGGCAGCTTGTGGGGAAGGCTGCTGCCAGAGTTCTAGGAGCAGCTGTTCTCCGAGGCACATTCCTGATGGCTTTTTCATTCCGACATCCTGGCAGGCTCAGCTTCTTCCCACCGCTTTTAAGCCCGCTGCCCCTTGTAAAATTTTCTGGATATCAGAGTAGATCTTTCACTGGCTCTCAGGAGCCACAAATATCAGTCAATCAAGTTCTGGTGGAAAACACACACGTACCAGGAGGAGTCCCGCAGCCCTTTCCCCCCTCTCTTCACAGATTCTGTGGCCAGAAAGGATGTTTATTAGCAGTGGTTATAATAATATTACAGTAATGGCTAGAGGCCCCGGCCAAGATCGGGACCTTATTGTGCTAGATGCGGCACACACACGTGTGTGCACACAAATGCACACATGTGTGTGCACACAAATGCACACATGCAGTGCCCCAGGGAGCTTACAAGGCAACACAGACAAAGGGTGGAAGGAAAAACAGAGGTACAGAGAAGTGAAGGGCCGCAGGTCACACAGCCGACCCAAGATCTCCTGAATCCCATCTCGTACCTTATCCATCGGGTCCCACTGCCTCCCAGAGCAGCTAGTCTGACCTCCTGCATGAGAGAGGCTGTAACATTTCACCCAGCATCAAGCACAATAACTTGTGGCAGAGCTACAGCATGTCCTTTGGAGATGCTTGCTATTATTATTTGTATGACTGTAGAACCTTGTAGCCCCAGCCATTGCGCTAGGCGCTGTACAAACACAGTCTCACAGAACAAACACGGTCTCTCTGCCATCTCCCTTCCTCTTGCCTCTCACTCTTTCTCTCTCCAGTGTTGGTTTTCGCATCTGAAATGCCTTTTCTAGATGAACCCCGCCCTGTCCCATTTGGTGTCTCTGATCCCTGAGCCCTAACCCACCCACTCCCCTCCACCTTAGAAGCCCCCAGAGCTGTTAAACTCACTGGCAAGGCTTTGGAACTTGACTGGTTGTGCAGCTGTCCAGCTAAGTGGAAGTTTGACACGTTGACAGCTAATAAAAATTTGCAAGCTGAAGAACAAGGGGAGGGGGAGGCAGGAGCAGTTGTGGGCTCCTGTTTCTCATCTGCTAGGAAGATCAGGGAAGAATGAATGATATTTTCAATAGGGCCATAGCAACCTCCGTGCAGTCAGGGTGTACGGGTCCAGAATGCTGGCACCGACAGTGTTCAAGACACATGTCATAGAGGCGAGTTAAGTCAATGGACAGGCTGCTACTGACTTCAGTGGGCCGTGCATCAGATTCTTAGGGCCTGAACCTATTGTCCGTGAAAGCAACAGCGAAATCCCCATTGACTTGAATGGGAACAGGATAATGCCCTTGTGTTCTACTCCAGTTGTACCCGTGGGTGGTTCCTTTTTCTGGGTAACTCTTGCCTCATTTACCCTCACTTCCACCCCAAACAGCCAAACCACTGGGAGTCAAGTGGGACCACACCTGCCAAGTGTTTGCATGGAGTCCCCAATCCAGTCAACTTCCCTGTATCAAGGCATCTGACGTTCAGGTGGGGGCCGCTGCAGTGCTGGTTGCTAATCAGGGTTTGTCATTCCCAGCGCAAGGCGTCGTGTGGCGCTAGTTCTGATCCAGCCCAGGGCACTGCCTACAGAGTGTAGCTGCCACAGTGTGAGCTGTGGGAGGGGCTAGCCACCCTGAGTACGTACCTGTCTGAGTTGCAAGGCCCATACTCAGCACGGCTAGCCCCTCCTGCTGCTCACCTGCTATTTTTAGCGCCCTAGTCGGATCAGAGTTCATATCCTTGAGATGAGAATCCGCCCTCAGCTTGAATTGTAGACATACCCTTAGGGTATGGTTACACTTACAAGATTATAGCGCTGTAGGTTATAGCGGTCCCTTTATACAGTAATATGTATAGCGCTATTGTATGTCCACACTCAGATGCTCCTGCGGTATAGCATGGCCACATTTGGGGCACTTAATGCGGCATTAAGAGCAGCGCATTAGGGCAGGTATCCCAGCATTCAGCTGGGTGCAACGTGCTTTTTAAACGAGGGGGGTGAGGGGGGACGTGTTGTGTGTATGCAGAGGGAGAGAGACAGTGGTTTTTCCGTTTTTCTGAAAGCCTGTCAGTGAGCCTCCGTTCACAGAAGGCTTTGTTTTCACACAGGCTCCCTCCTTAAACATTTGCATTGCTTATCTGCCGAGTTAAGAAAGAAACTCTAAAGAGGTACTTCCGCATTCCTCCAGCCGAGTTCAAAACAAAGGGAAGAGACGTCAATTGCCTTAAATGGCTCTAGGCATCTCCAGAGATTACTTGTAGCGCAGTGGGTGTCCACATTCTTGCTGTAGCGCTACAGCAGCTGCGCTACAGCCCTTATTCCCCATGCACAGGTGGATTAATAATAGCGCTATAACTCAGCAGTTATAGCGCTCTACGTGCCTTGCCAGTGTGGACGGGGAGTAGGTTATAGCGCTCGTGGGGGCTTTATAGCACTATAAAGTGCCAGTGTAACCATGGCCTTAGCCTTATGGCAGAGGCTGGGCTGGCACATCTGCATTGCTGATCCCAATGACAGCAGGAGGGCCTGAGCTGACACTGGATTAGAGCCAGGGAGGTCTTTGTTTTATAACACCTACATTAATGATGGTGAACTCTTTGCTTGGTTATGGTGCCTTGTTTCCAGTAGGCTTCCGGGGCCCAAGGTTAAACTCAGTATCTAGTTCTATGGGTGTAGTTAATTACAAGTGTCTAAGTTCCTGGTTAGTAACTACCAGTCTTCTAAGGCCAGCTCCTTAGCTGGTGTAAATCCACAGAGTAAACAGATTCTTCATTGTGCCTCCCAGTCTCACTCCACTGCCCAGGAAAACAAGAGGGGGTTTGGATTGTGCCCCAAATATCAGCAAAATCATGCTACCGGGTGGGGGAAGGGGATTTCGAAACAAGATTCAAGGGCCTCCTCATGGAAAATGCCCACCAGCATCTTCCTCTCATATAAACTATGGGGCTTTTAGGTCAGATCCCGCTCCTGATCTCAGCCTCAGACATGGAGCATAGCAGAAGGGGGGAGGCTCTCGGTAGGCAAGTCCCAGGTTACAAAAGACTCACTTGCAAGCTGCTGAATGTTTTCTTCTGCACTGAGTTTATATAGTACCTTTCATTTCCAAGTGCCTCCGGGAGATGGATAAGCATTAGGAGCTTGAGAGCACTGATAAAAAGACTGAGGCCTGGAGAGGAGAAGGGACTGGAGCCGGGTGGGAAACGCTTTTCCCGTCCTGTAAGAATTTTTTTCTCATCCCAGATCAGGACAAAAAGTCGACAACTCACAAATTTTCATGCACCAAAAAATCTTGAAAAAAAAATGGAGCGGGTCGATTGAAACGTTGCATTTTGATCATTTCAGAATGATTCCTTTCCATGTCAACCTTTTTAATTCACTTTATTGACTTCAAATGAGCTTACATTTCAAAACGAAAACTTCCCAACCCGCTCTTGAGGTGACTTGCTCCCACTGACATGAATGGCAGAGCCCAGAAGTCTTGATTCTCAGTCCTATGCCCAATCTCTTGGGTCGTGGTTCCTCCCTGATATAATGCTACCTGCTGATCTATCTAGCAGTACTTCTAAAGAGCACATCACTGTGGTATCTAAGTGCTGCTCTGGGTTACTTAGCCCTGGTCTACACTGGGAGGAGGAGGGAGGATTGACCTAACATACACAACTTCAGCTACGTGAATAGCAAGCTGAACCTATTCAGGTCGACTTACCTCGACGACTTCACTGCACTGAATTGCTCCCCCGTTGACTCCGCCTGCTCCTCTTGGAGCGGTGGAGTTCTGGATTAGATGGGAGAGCACTCGGGGATCGATTTATCGTGTCTAGACGAGATGCGATGAATCTATCCCTGAAAGAATGATCACTACCTGCTGATCCGGCGGGTAGTGTAGACCTGACCTTAGTTGACTAACTGGAGGACAAGACAGAGGAAAAAAAAGCTAAAATTCGCCAGAAAGCACCAAAATCCCCTCGGCCAGTGGGGAATCAGTGGCCGCCAGCCTCTCAGCTGATTTGGAGCTTTGAGCAATGAAAACGTTTTCAAAAGTGGGCCAATGATGCACAGGACCTAGTGCAAACAACTGGGCTCCATCTCTCCTGCCATTAAAATGAATCCATGAATGATGCTCTGCATAGTTCAGTAGTGCGGGTATATAGGGCAAAAGCCTTCAGTGGTTCAAATCGGAATAGCTCCATTGACTGAAACAACGTCCATTGACTTCAATGGAGCTATACGAATTTCCAGCAGCTGAGGGTCTCTGGCCCATAGAATCCAGTCCCCTCCCTGTTCCAGCTATAGAAAGACTCCTAGTCTGGAGTCCAGTTCCCAGCAGGTAAAAGAGGATTCCATCAGCCTGCAAGATCCCCGTGCTCTATAGAAATCTCTGTGGTCAGTAGACCGTATGTTTCTGTATTAGTCTGTTGTACTTGGTGTTGTTGGTCTCAGGATATTAGAGAGACAAGGTGGGTGAGGTCATATATTTTCGTGGACCAACTTCTGTTGGTGAGACAGATGAGCTTCTGAACTTACACCGAGCTCTTCTTCAGGTCTGGGAAGCTAACTCAGTGTATCCCAGCTAAATGCAAGGCACAGTTAGCTTCCCAGACCTGAAGAAGAGCTCAAGTATGGAAGTTCAAAAGCTCATCTGTCTCACCAGCAGAAGTTGGTGCAATAAAAGATCTGACCACACCCCCCGTCTTAACAAGTCTGTTAGTATTCATTATGAGGACCTTCTGCACTTGGAGGCGTCATATGGAGATGGTCACTGTCTTCCCCCAGAGCTGAGGGTTAATCTGAGACATGTGAGGCTGCTTGAGCGTAATTCGGCGTGCCTGACTCGTTGATTCCAAAGTTCTTTGAGACTTTTCCAAGTGGTCTTTGCTAATGCAATTCCTTCTTTCTCAAAGGTCAGCAGAGAATGTTTTCTTTCTTCCACGGGGTTTGACTCGTTTGCATTTCTTGCACGGGGGGGACGTTATGACAAAACAGCTGCCCTGTGTCTTTGGCAGCAGCCAGGAGACGTTGTATGAGAGACTATGCTCAGGATCAGGGACTCCTCCCGGCAGAGACCAGGTCGGCGTGTTCCTTCTCTGTGGCACGCGGCCAGCTAAATGGCTCTCTCTCACATGGGGGGCACCCACTCAGAGCAGCCCCTGGCTCTATGGCATCCACGTCAGTATCATTTCCTGTACGTGCCCATGCACTGCAAGAGGCGAACAATGAAATAAATGCACAGGCATACCAGTCAACATTCAGCTCCGGGGAAAAGTTTTTTTGGTGGGGGGAGTGAAGAGGTTACTCACCCAGCCAAGTTTAAAGGAGCATTCCACTCTACAAAGCCAGTAAGGACTGTTCTGAATTACTCTTTCTATTGTAGCTGTTCGTTCCCGCCTCCCCCAGACGGAGTCAGAAATAGACATGGATATGGGTCAAATAAAAGGAAAGCCCACCACTGCCTTGCCCCAAACCATGCTCTCCAAATAAGCCCCACATCTGTCCATTAGCCATTGGCTGTATCTAACATCATCTGCTCTCCAAGGTCACCCAGACCACGGTGTCAGCTCTTCTCCACCTGGATTTAGTAAAGTTAAAGATCATCTAGAGGAATTGCCAGGATGTCCCTCACTTCCTAAGACCCATGGACGAGTTTAAGAATTGCATGCATGCTTTCTGACATCTACGTCAGAGTTCTTGTAACTGGCGCAGCTGCAAATGGGAACAGAAAAGTGCCAGTGAAGGGACTGAGGCCGAGGGGAGGGCATTTTACTGGATGGAGTCTCTCCTACATCATTAAGTGTATTGAACATTACAAAAAATTTAGCAGGCCCTGTAAGAAGAGCATCCCAGGGGTGTCACTCCAGCAGGGCTGGGGCCCCTTGTCTTGGCCAGTTTCCAGCATGGTGTTGGTCTAGAACAGGCCACACCTCTTACTCCTGGGAGTGGCCCCATCCTTGTGAGGAGGCGAACTTTGCTTCTGGGTGGGGGGAAAGCAAAAGTCCAGCTCTACCCAAACCAAGCCCCTCCTGAGGTCAGTAACAAGGCAAAACACAGAAAAAAAATCCAAGGCATCACCTTATTTCAGGGATGCCTGGTGGCAGCTTTGTGGGAGTCCTTATGGCTGGGTAGCTGAGTCAGCCCCTCCCTAGTGGGATGACCCCTGGGGTTTGCAGGACTCCTTGCAGAGCTGGGAGGTTTCTGGCATGAGGATTCATCTTCCTGGTCCAAGAGCTATTCACTCCTTTCGTAGTACTTCCCCCTTGTATATTGCAGTTTTCTCCTTTCAGAGCCCTACCCCTACCATGCATGATTGGCAGTGCTGGAGGGGCGGGGCTACTTTAGCACATGGAGTCTCCCCAGCCCCTTCCTGTCCCTGAAGACTTTATACACTCCGTCACAGGCCCAATCCTCTAGTCCTAGTCCAGGCAAAACCCCTACTGAAGTCAGTGGGAGGCAGGACTGAATAAGAACTTAATGGGCAGCAGGTTTAAAACAAATGAAAGGAAGTTCTTCTTCACACAGCACACAGTCAACCTGTGGAACTCCTTGCCTGAGGAGGCTGTGAAGGCTAGGACTATAACAGGGTTTAAAAGAGAACTGGATAAATTCATGGAGGTTAAATCCATTAGTGGCTGTTAGCCAGGATGGGTAAGGAATGGTGTCCCTAGCCTCTATTTGTCAGAGGGGGGTGATGGATGGCAGGAGAGAGATCACTTGATCATTACCTGTTAGGTTCACTCACTCCGGGGCACCTGGCAATGGCCACTGTCAGTAGACAGGATACTGGGCTGGATGGACCTTTGGTCTTACCCAGTATGGCCATTCTTATGTTCTTAACTTCAGGACTGGACCTATAATTAGGCAAGATCAACTTGTTTGCTTTCATACTGCAAGGGATCCATATGAAATGAACACAGGAGGTAATTTACAGCAGCAAATGGTGATCCATTTCACACTAGCTTAGTACTGACCATTAGCTTGCAGCGGAGACATGGAGGAACCAGTGCGGATGGAATAAGCACTGGAATGCCGTTTTACTTACTTTACTTTAATTATCAGACCAAAGAGGTTCAGATAAGCTGCACCCTTCTCTAAACTGAATCTCTAGTTCCACTTCAGCCACCATCCCATGTGCCATTTAAAGCAAATAAATGTGCCACTGATCCATTGCTTAGAGCCAGTGAAATTCATGGCATGCACTCTGTTCCTCTGGCGATTACCTCAATGAAGCAGGTCTGCTATTTATTAGGCCACCAATTTAGTAGATTTCCTTGTGGTTAACAATGGAAAATGTTTATTAGAATCAAGCCTAGTGTTTGTCAGGATATTTTAATCTTTTATCTATTTCCCACAGCACTAAAGCTATTTTTTGGAGAAGATGCATAGCTTTTTCTGTTGCAAAGAAAATCGCCACAATATAAATCAATGTGCTGCTGTTCTGTTGTTAAAGCCTGTCGCCAGCCAAACAATAGCAGTGGGAAATCTACTTCCCAACACCTTATTCACCTCAGTGAGGTGTGTACATCAAAGCCTGTTTTGGAAGGCTTAAATGCAACTGTAACACTGTTAAGATTGGGCCATCTAAGAAGCAGGTATTCAAGCGGAGATCAGGCACTTTAAAAAAAAAAATAACACTGCTATGCAATTGCTTTATGCCATCAATGAATTTATTCTAGTGTCTTTCAGCTACCCTGCTTATCCCTAGGACATACAGTTTGTAGGGGAGGTAAATAGATAACTGAAAACAGTGATTTTATTCTTCATTTTATTTACTTAACGGCATTTCTTTTGACCACTGAAATGATCATTGAGAAATTCTGTATATAGACTGTAGATACTGCAAAAACAATGTTTGCAAATGTTCATTCATATTCCGAACAGTTGCTCAGTCCAGTCTTAGTTATAGCCCTTTTTATTTGCTAGATGCAGATATTAGTAGCATCCTTCATAAGATGAGTAGGAACACTGCACCAGTATGCAGTGCTCTGGACCGGGACTCGAAAGCCAAAGGTTCAATGCCTGGCTCAGACAAAAGATCTCTGTCTGATGCTGGGCAAGTTACTTAATTTATCTTGTGCCTCAGTTTCCCGTCTGTTAAAATGGAAATAGTAGTTTTATGCCACACAGGAGTGTTGATGATAAAATCTATTAGCGATTCTGAGATGCTCACATACTATGGTGATTAGGACCATATAAGCAGATGGATGAATCATTGGCTGCATAAAAAGAAGTAAACAATTGGCAAACAGTCCACACTATTCAGTCCAGCCCATTCAGTAGATAACTTACAAATAACTAACACATTCACAGGTACTGTACCAGGATTTTCAAAGAGAAAACCAGCTACGTTACTTGGATAATTTTGTTTGTAAAGAATAGTTCGCTCAACTCTAATAATATTATATAATATTTATATTGTGGTAGCACCCAGACGTGGCAGCGCTGTATTGTGCAAGGTGCTGTACAGACATCGGGTCTGTCTACACAACCAGAGCTGTGCACAGTCTAGCCTACCTGAGCTAACGTGAATCCAGCTAGTGCAGGTAACAGCAGCAGGGAGCGTATGCTTCAGGGTAAGCTAGTGAGACATGTACCCAGGGTCCATGGCAGGCTTGTATTCCGAGCTGAAGCCTGCACTGTGCTGTGTTCACTGGTATTGTTGTCCCATTAGCTGGATTCAAGCTAGCTCGCAGAGGGGAGCCGTGCACAGCTTTTGCTCTGTAGCAATACCTGCACAGGTAGGTACAATGCCTTGCTTAAAATGTACATGCTTAAGATCTAAACATATTTATAAGTCACTTTCTAAATCTGTAGAGACTAGTCAAAATCTAAATAACCTTTGATGAGAATTTGAGAGGAGCATGTACCTCTCTTTTGTCTTTCCAGTGTTTCTCATCTTCCGGCAGAGGAAGCATATGGGTAGCTCTGTTTAGTTGTCTTAGGTAGTTATATGGCCCCAGTACTGTTATATGTGCTCCTCACTAGATTTACTCCCTTATCCCCACAACTCCCTTATCCTCATTTTACAGATGGGGAACTGAGGCACAGCGAGACCAAGTGACTTGCCCAGGGCCTGTGTCAGAACAGGGACCCAAATTAATGCCTTAACCACTCAGCCATCCTTCCTCAGGCATATGTTTTCAAAATTTGTGCTCTTGATGGTAGATCAGAGAAAAGGGGCCATGGTGATTTATTTAGTTGTTATGTCATTAGATTGTAAATGAGGCTAAAGACAAGTATACAAAGACTCTGGGGGCCCTGGCAATTAAATTTCTAATACAGTAATCCCCCCACCAGCATTAAAAAGCAAACATGAAGACAGGAACAATAACTCAGCTCATCCAGTCAGCTCCAAAAAGCGCCTTTCCATCCCCACATCCTCACCGTTCCGGGAAAATACCCTCAGCTCTCTCAGTTGACTGGACGGTGATGGGAGCCCCATTGTTCAGGACATTTACAGGTATACTGGACAAAACACACACACATAAAATTCACTAAGGAAACAACCCTGCACTGGTCCCTAGGAGTTGATTAAGGACCCAATCATGCAAAACCCTTAGTCACGTGAGCAATCGTTATGCCTAACGTTGCCAATTTTGGTTGGCCGTATTCCTGGCAGTTTCATCCCATGATGTAATCTTTCATTAAAGATTAATCTGGAGACTCCAGGACAATCCTGGAAGGTTGGCATCCCTAGTTATGCTGGCAAGTCACCACGTTGACTTCAGTAGACTCTGTGTGTGAGTGGGCCATATATGACTAAATAGGTCTTTCCCATCCCTTATCTCTACAACTCTCTGAACCTGTGAAAGCAAACACATGTTGTGCCTTTTCCCTTCTGTCTGAGGATGAGGGCAGGATTTGATTGTTCCATCCCTGTTTTCATTTACCAACTCCTTCGTCCCATCCATCTTCCTCCCACATCGAGTCCTCATTAAGCTGAGGAGGAACACAGCGGCCTTTCTTTCCCAAGAGAGGCTCTTCCTGACCTCCCTTCCTTCTCCTTGTCTGACAAATTGTGGAAGCTGACCCAGATCTCGATGTCTGCTGAGATAATTCAGTCCAGCCTCCCCTGGCAGGCAGCTGTCTCGGCCATGTGGCTGTACTGGGTGCACAAACAAGTGGCTAGTACATCGAGTGGAAGGATTGGCAGGATTGGGAGCCCCTGGCCCTTTAAATAAGAACCAGCTCTCACCTTTGTCCCAGGTTCAAACCAAATCTGCCCGAGCTGCTAAGGCAGAAGGTGGGTGGTTTTGTGGGTAAGGCGTTGGCCTGGTATGCAGAAAATCTGGAGTCGATTCCTGGTTCTGCAACAACTTCCCTGGATGACTTCGGCAGGCTTCTTAGACGCTCTGCACCTCATTCCCCCATCTGTAACGTGGGGAGGAGAAGGAGAAGGCTTTGTTCCCCCCCCCGCCCTTTGTTTAATTAGAACAAAAGATCCCTAGGGCAGGGGCTGTCTCTGTCTATGTGCATGCACATTGCCCAGTACAACAGGGCCCCAATGGCAACGGCAGCCTCTAGACACTAGGGGAATACAAATAATAAGTTCAGATCACATTTTCTTATGTTCATGAACAATCTCGGGTTCCTACCTGACCAGGGGATTTGGTATTCACAGTGGGGGAAGTTCACCCATACGCAGAAGGTCAACGAGTGGACGTAAGTGGTGTAGAGGCGTCTTGGTGCACAGGCCTGGTGCCTGGGCTTTCTGCACAGAGGCAAGTTGCCCCCACCGGGACTGGCTGGGCATGTCCGGGTAGAACGCCATGTCCCCCGCTCTGTGGCAAGCACATCGCCCCATGGTGTGATTTACGTAGCGTCACTGGGAGGCTGTCTCCTTTGTTCCTTCGGAGATCACTGTGGGGAGGGCACATGGGAAAGGGAGAGTGAGACTAGAAAGGGAAGTGGATTTTGCTTTGTGGGTTTTTTAGCCCGATAAGGGACTGTATAAAAATGGCACCTCCTCATTCCACATATCTAGTCCCTGCATGTCGGCAAGCCACACCAGCTACCTTTACTGAAACAAGCCTGTTTTCCTTACCGGTGATCCTTGAAGAATCAGTGCAGCTATGGGCACGCAAGCTGGTTCTAATCTGCGCCAGGCACATTCAGTGAAATTGCCTGAGTAATTTCCAGCTCTGGAATCTATATTATCGTTAAAGATACCAGACAAAGAAACAAGTCACGTTGATCATCAGATCCCTTATGGTGCCGGTAATGCTGACAGTTAGAAGAATATCCTCTCTTCCTTCCAGTAGTGTCAATTTACAATCACTTTTCTGACCATAAATCCAAGAGAGGCAATGTGGGATAATACAAAAGATAAAGTCCCTATTAGCATCGGATGAAAAATGAAATGCAACCACACCCTGTCCAGGCTCTGCCTTAAATTAAATAGATTTCTGGAATAAGGATCTTCATGCACAGATATTGGAACAGCAAATGGCTCTTTGTAACCTTGCATGTCTATATATTGCACCAATGACATTGTGCTCAGATAAAGACCCCAAATGTCTTTATCCAATGCAAAATGCTGTCTGCAGTGATCTAAAGTTTGCTCCTATGTCCTATGCATCATCAGTGAATTTACAGTGTAGGATACGCCTGCAGTGAATGGACAAATGAACCCAAGGGACATTTTACCTTTTTATAAAAGAGGCAGACTACAGACATGCCTATCCATCTGTCTCCAGGTACCTTGTGCAGCCTCTTTTCCAAGTGCCAGACCACTTGTCCTACAGGAAGATACTAACTATGCAATTCTTCCCAAGCCAATCCCGATGGCCTATGGATGGGAACAATGCGGCAGCAGGCAGACAGACAGCTTCAAGGCTGCTTCGTCTTCCTCTTCCCCTCCACCCCCCCATGGTCTGGTTTTAGCAGCCATGGCCTTCACCCTGGGCTTAACATGCTGGTAACAGGATCTTCAGGCAGGAGAATCTTTAGTGACTGATAAAACCTTAACTGTTGTGAAGCGAAAGCAGGTTCCCTTTGAAGTGAGCCTCGCATTACAGTTAGATGCTCTAGCCTGTGTATTTTAACTACCAATAAAATGATTTTTAAGCATAAAGCCTGGAGCCACCTTTAAGAGGGGGAAGGAAAGAATTGCTAACGTCATTAGCTGGAATGTATATTCTTCTTTTTTCCAGTGGGTTATAAAGACGGGGCAGAATCAACCTGTTTCAGCCATGAAATGTCCTTTCCTCTGCAAAGGGAGATAAATCCTATATATTCCTTTGTGGATGGTTTTGTCTGTTGGTTTTGTTTTAAAGGCTCTAATAGCACTCATTAGCCAGCTTCGGCTCAGACTCACTAGCGTGTAGTTATGAAGCTCCTTGGCCGTGCCTGTGTTTTCTTGTTATAATGATTATTATCTGGTTTACAACAGGGCCTAGAGACCCCAGCTCCTGGGATCTCATTGTGCTAGAGGTTGCACATACACACAGCAAGAGCCAACCCCTGCGCCAAAGAGTTTACAGGCTAAAGAAACAAAACAAAGGGTAGGAGAAAGGAAGTCGTATTGCCCTCATTTGAAAGACTTCCACAGACTGCAGATCAGATGCTAAGTGACTTCACACAGGGAGCTAAGGAGAGCACTGATCTCTTGACTGCTCACCTAGTACCTTAAAGACAAGACTATCCTTCCTCTCCAAGTACATGCCCTTGTTAGTTGGAAATGTGGAAAACATCTACACAACGCAGCCGGCAGGAAGACATGAGTAAACACACACAAAAAATAACCGTTGGCCATTCCAATCAATCGCATTGCACTGCGAAGGGAAGTGGGAGGTCTCCATATCAAGACAAAGCCACTGTCTGTTCTGACACAAACAGAAACAAAACATTGGGTTCAAGAGGGTGTTGCGAGAAAACACTGGGGAGCAGACCAGTGTGGGATGGACTGGAGGAAGAGGAGGCTTTTAGGGAGGGATCTTCAGGAGAAAAGGGAGGATCTTTGGAGACTGAAGATCTTTCCAAGCATGGATGGATGGGATGAGTGAAATGCGCAAGGATGAGGGTGGAGAAAGAGCAGTAAAGGCAGTGGGATGCTGAGAGAGTGGAAACATAAGCAGGCGAGCGCTTTGATAGGACCAGATCCTGCTAGCATTGAAGTCAGTGGTCACATTTCCAATGATAGTCCGGTATTAGACCAAGAGAGCAGTTGAAAGTTCGCCCTGGTTCACATGCTGCCGCCAAAAGGAACCTTGTGTTTCAATTCTGAACTTGTATGTGTGTGTGTGTGAGTGAAGACAATAACCGCACGTGATGTAACATAACACAAATCTCTCCAAAATTGCATTTTGATTGTGTGGTAGCCAATCCAACTGACAAAAGCACCCGAGGGGGAGCAGGAGTAATTGTGGATAGGTTGCTTGCCCATCCGACACCATGTGTTTCTTCTAAAACTTCTAATCCGCAGTGGATTTGCCCGCATCTGGCTCTCAATTATAAAAAGGAACTTTCCCACCCTGTCCAACTCCAGAAAAGTGTAAGAATTCAGTGAAGTGGCTTTTACTCCCTTGGAGTGCAAGTTCTCTTTCTCTTCCGACTCAGAGATCTTGACCGATTGATTATATTTTTACCTAGACAATTTCTCTCCTTTGTTGTCTTCATCTCTTCACCATCTCCAGCTCTTTAGTATCTCAGAAATGTTTGCAGGACAGGAAACCTCTTTCCCAGCTATATATAGAAGTGCAAAATATTTATAATTTGACACACCCACTTCATACTGATTTAAATGACTGCATGAAGTAAGGGGTTATGTAGGATTAGCCCACTTTATTGACCCCTCCTCATATGTGTCATCATCAGAGTTTGGATCCAAAACCTTCAGCGCCACACCACTTGAGCTACAGGAATAACTCTCTTAGATTATTGCAGTAGTAGGCTGTTATCCACTAGAGTGTGTGACAGACCTTTTGCTAGTGTGTTACAAACAAATGCACCTCCGAGTTTTTCCCCTTTGTCTTGACTGATCATATCGACTGTAAGTCCATTGGACCATCACATCCCTTTGCAGGGTCATAGATTTTAAGCACAGAAGGTCCATTGTGATCTTCTAGACCAGTGGTGTCCAACAGAAATTCGATGCTAGCCACACTGCTAGCCACACTTGTGGTTTTAAATTTTTCTTATGACACATTATAAAAAAGCCACATTAAGCTACATTATAAAAAAGCCACATGCATTAGCCACAATTCAATGGCCTATTAGTCATATGTGGCTACTGGTGAATGTACTGGACACCGCTGATCTAGACTGATCTTTGGCATAACATAGGCCAGAGAATCTCCACAGGGATTCCTGCAACAAGCCCATATCCTTCCTCTTACAGCCTGCAACTCTCCCCTGCCCTTTAGCCCCAGTCCTGGTCCCATGATATGGAGTCCATACACTTGCCTACACTGAAACTCGCTTGTTGCCATAATCTCCCCACGTCACTGTGCCCCAGTGCACAACCCAGTCACTAGCAGAATGCATGCACATAGAGAGATCTAGCCATGCATTAAACAGGAAGAGTGTAAAGAAAACCTGTTCCCCACCTCCATCCCCTGGGGAATTAAACTACCCAATGTGACACGAAGTAGCCCATGAGGGACCATGCTCATTAGGGGCTTGATCCAAAGCTTGTGGAATGACCCCTGTTGATTTCAAAGGGCTTTGACTCAGGCCCTAAGTGAAAGGAGAATCAGTTCTTCACTATATGCACAGAAGAGAGGTTTGCTTTGGTTCACCAAAACAGAGGGTGCTCTTGGGAACTACACCCCCCCCGGTCACCCCAGCTCCTAATCTGTCACTGAGCAGCCTGAAAGCCTGATGGAGGACTCTCCCCACCCCCTCTAATGCTTTTCACTCTTGATTTTTGCTCCATTTTTTCTTGTCCCTGTGAAATTTAATCATGTTTTCTAGCCCTTTAGGCCTCACAGAGTCCAGCAGCTGCATTCTCATCTGGCTTGAAAGCTTATCCGCATACTTCTCAACCCCAAACAGGGATCGGTCCTCAGAACCTCGCTGATTAAACACAATAAACCAGACCCTAGAAGGGGCTCGTGCAGCCCTTCACGCTGTCCAGGAGGGAGATGACTTGTGATAAAACACATCAGGGCAGACGTCTGCCTTTAGAAAAACCCTCTCGAGTCTCATAGGTAAAACAGGGCGATGCAAGGCCAGCTTTGCACAAGCATAAATACTGGACTTATTTTAATGCCCAGCCATTTAGATGGTCTGCCGCGCCTATTGTAGGGAGGCCACGTGGTGGGTCACGGACTGTGCTGATTTGGTGCCATACAGAGAAGCTAGGAGAACTCTGTATTCCTTCTTGTCTGGGTCTGTCTTTTTAGCTTGTCAGACATAGGAGCCGTGATGCCCATCTATCTATTTATCCTCTCTACCAGTGCAACCATTATGGTAACCTAATCCTACAGCTTGATTCGCATTGTTGCCAGATAATGAGGCAGATTGACCAGATGACAGCAGTACCTCTACTTCCTAGGGGCCCTCTGGGAACACACAGGCTTAGTAATTGTTCTTTCTCTCACGCTAATACTTATATGGCTCCCATTACCAGAGGATCTGAGCACAAACCAATGTTTAAGGTACTTATCCTCTCTGCACGGTTCTGACACAGGGCACTGCTATTATCCCCATTTTAAAGATGGGGAATTGAGAGACCGGGTCATATAGGAAGTTTGTGGCAAAGCAGGAATCTCGTACCTAGATCTTTCCAGTTCTAGGCTAGTGCATTAACCATTGAACCGTTCTCCCTCTCTCTTGCTCACTCTTGCTCTCTCTCACTATGATTCCTCTGGTGCCAGGATCGCTGTCGATCAGGAAACGCATCAGAAATCACGGTGAACCAGGACAGTCTCGACAATGGATGGTACTCAGTGCGATTCACCCTCTTTTTCCTGTCCCCCATCGTAGGTGTGGTTCAGTAACCGAAGAGCCAGGTGGCGCAAGCAAGCAGGAGCCAATCAGCTGGCTGCTTTTAATCACCTGTTGCCAGGGGGCTTTCCACCAACTGGAATGCCAACTCTACCACCCTACCAGCTGCCAGATTCCACCTACCCAACCACCGCTATTTCCCAAGGTGAGCACCAACTACCAGAGTAAAGTGGTTGGTTATTTCTTGGTCTGTTTTTATCTATTATTCCACTCCGCCAGCCAGACTGCCCTACCATTCTGGATTCCCGTCACTACCTTCCTCTGAAGCAGCTGCTCTATGCAGGTTGGCCTTGATTGGGAGGCCAATGTTTGATGGAAGCTCAATAGTTTCCAGTCTTGATACCAAGCACAGCCAGTCGGCTTAATATCCATTGGTCCATTGGTCTTCCATGACTATGGCTGCTCCACTTACCATGCCACTGAGAGTGGAGACTAATAAATCCAAAGTGAATTCTATGTGGGACCAGCAACAGGGCTCAGCGGAGTGAAACACTGGCCTCCCAGCCAAGGGGAAACCTACATATGCAGTTGCATTGACCATGAAAGTGCACAGGTGGGAGAATGTGCCACATTTCCTCTGTATTTTTCCCCTTTTTTTAAAAAAAATCTTCAAACTCCCATTTACATTTGAAAAGTCGAGCCCATCTCTAACCAGTTCTGCAGCAGCAGCCTGGGAAGGTCACACAAGTCAGTGGAAAGTCCCCTGTTATCTCCGGTGGGCTTTGGATTGGGTCCTTACAAAGGATCTTACAACCTTAGGGACCTCAAACCAACATCTCTCCCTGCCTTGTGTTTCCTGCGTATTTCTTTATAGACAGAACTATCCGTAATGTCCCTTTCTCCCTCACCTGCTCCTCCCCAGCAAACTGTGGGCAGAGGGGTGTTGTTGGAGAAGGAAGATTTAGAAATATTGGGGGAAATTTGGGGAATGCTACTGGAGCTTTTTCAGGTAACTTGAATCTCCAGACCTAGGGGAATAGAAAACTCTGAATGGAGAAGATCTGTAAACATCTGGTCTAGACCTACCTGCAAAAGGGAGGCTGGTATTGTAAAAAAGAGAGTGCTCCTGAGACCAGGAGCAAGGGGACCTGGTGGAGAACAGAGCTCAGTTCCTTGTCTGCGTCACTGCAGGGAGTGAGTGTTTGCTGGTTGCTTCTCAGTCTCCCACCTAATAGTCCAGGGACGTCAGAAAACTGCCGCGCAATTTCTCCATTTGGGCTCACGTGAGACCCAGGCCAGGGATTGCAAGGTAGGTTGCAGATCAGGATTGAGCTGCACTGGTAGACCTGGAAGGGAAGCTAAGGACGGGATTAGCCGGTCAGGACTGAGGTGCATTGGCAGAGCTGGTGAGGGAATGCTGGGTGCTGACCAGGGTCCGTTCCCCATTGGCTGGAGAACATTAGGTTCAATCACAATTTTGGGAAAAATAAAGAACCGAGGAAACTATATGGAAATGCTTCTCTGGTCTGTGCCAGCTCCCTCCTCTCCCCACTGTTATCCTGAGCAGCCCGTGGGCTCTTCCCCACTCCCTGATGATGCAGGCGCAGCCTCTGGTTATGTCTCATGAATGTTTCCCTATGAATGATTTCTTCACAGATGGGAGCAGCACCGTGCACAGACCCCAGCCCCTGCCGCCATCCACCATGCACCAGGGAGGGCTGGCAGCCGCTGCTGCTGCTGATACCAGTTCTGCCTATGGAGCCCGACACAGCTTCTCCAGCTACTCGGACAGTTTCATGAACCCTGCAGCTCCCGCCAATCACATGAACCCTGTCAGCAACGGCCTCTCTCCACAGGTACACAGTGCTCTTCCGTTCTTCTCCAAGCCAGCCCGGATCCGGTGGGAGAGGGCAGGCTTCATGCTTTCGCTGTCCAACATTATTACTGAACAAATTGTTGTTGCATGCTCTCAGGGGGCCCAGATCTGTCTGTCTGTCTATCCATCCATCCATCCCTTATTGCCACAGTATCTGAGCATCTGCAACCTGTAACAAAGCTCAGATCTTGTGTTTGAGATGTCCCAAGTATCTAGAGACTCGCCTGAGTCATCAAGTTGAGGGTTGGCTGGAACAGGGTTAGGCGGGATGTTGTTCCAGCCCATTTCTGAGGTGGGTCCACCTTTGACATTCCCATGCCCGCCAGGGTCTGAACTTCTTCAAAGTTCAGGGATGTCTGGGCTTGGGATTTTGGTTCCCAGTCTCTACCAGGAACTAAGCATGACATAATTGATTTTCTTTATGAGCCCATCATAAATAAGAAGAGTCACATGAACTGAGAGAGAGAAAACACATATTCCCCATATATTTGTTCAAATGAGAACCGAGCACATCTGTATTGAACTTACTGGGCCAGACTCATACCTGGTGCAACACCATTGATTTCAAACTCCCTCCTTGAGCTCAGTATAGAATGTGGGACGCTTGACAACCAGTCTCATGCCCTAACCACTAGACTAACCTGCCACTAGACTGAGTGGTGGGTTCAAAAATTCACAGGGCTAGATGGTGAGCACCACTGAAGTCAATGGAGTTATAAGGATTTACACAAGCTTAGAATTTGCCCCACCAGTTTCTTACCCTGGATCATCTGGAATATTAATGCTAATTTTCTGTCAATCCAACATACCCTCAACCTTGTCAGACAGAGCATTTAACTCTCTTCTTCTCTGATGTGTCATACTTGGGCTCCCATAGGCATGTTTTCTTTAGCTGTAATAAGACACGTGTTATATGTTAATGGGTAACAATAATGACTTGTACTCAAGTAGCATCTATTATCCTGAAGGACACGAAAGTGTGTTGTACTCTTGCTCTTTCCTACCACTGCCTATCTGAAAGGTGAAATATGACTGTTATTTAAGAGTTTGTCTACACAGTGTTCTACAGGGGTACAATTTCTAAAGTGTGCTAATGTCTTGCGAATTAACTGGCCCATGTAGACCCTGCTAGTGTGCATGGAAAGCTTGTTGGTGTGCTTTAGCACAGTACCATGTCACACAGTGAAACAGTGTTCAGCCACACTATGTAAGATAGGAAGTGCAGAATAATTTATTTAACTGAAACTGTGGGGAGATTTTCAGTAGGCATTTGAAATTAAAAGTTTGAAACTGTTTAGTTTAGAGAGGAGGCAAATAAGTAGGTAGACTAGAGGTATATAAAACAGTTACTGGTTTAGAGAAAGCAAATATAATACAAGGACAAGGGGATATTCAATGAAACAATACAACACATTCAGAACTGATACAAGGATAAACTTTTAACACAACACATAATTAATAGGGCTGGTTGGAAAAACTTTCACTGAACCCTTTCCCATTGGATAATGTAATTCTGTCAGAATCGTGTTGATTTTGCTGAAATTTTATTTAGGAGAAAAACAGCAGCAACAACAAAATTCCAACAATGCTGAAATGTCCTAGATCATAGATTCCTAGATTCCAAAATCAGAAGAGACCGCAGTGATTATCTTGTCTGACTTCCTCTATTACGCAGATCAGAGAACTTCCCCAAAACAATTCCTGTTTCATCATTTTTGGAACTAAATGTTTAGATTTTTTTTGTTTTGATATTTTGTTTAGAAATGATCTTTCCTTTCAATTGTTTTCTATTATATTATATATCATAATATATTTAGAAAAAGTCAAAATCTAAATGAAACCTTACAATTGATCCAAAACAATATATTTTCTGACTTTTCCAGCATGGAGAATTTTGAAATGTTGGGTTTGATTCTGGTTCAGAACAAAGCCACATTTTGACATTTCAAGATTCGTCAGGAAATGATATTTCTGTTCTCCACCCATCTCCAAGAATTAGCCTGTGGAACTCATTGCCACAAGAGATCATTGATCCCCTTGGAGATGTGACAACTTAAAAAAGCTGTCCCAGAGTAGGGACTGCTCAAGAGATGCACCAATAAAAGAGAGGAGTCTGGGTTGGGACCCCTTTCTGACTCTGCATATAGAGAATAGATGTCGGTATGATGTAATCTAATGTATCTAAATATATTAGGCTGATTTTGGAATAACCACATTACTCGCAAACGAAGAAGCCTCCATGTGGGAGCTTCCCAGGGCATCTCAAATGCATTCCAATACAACATTTACACTATCCCACACCATGGTATATTTCGTTTCTCCCCCGTTTGTTATGGAAAAGACTTCTTTAGAAATGCTTTTGAAAGGATTACTGGTATTAATAACACTTAGCTTTTATACAACACTTTTCATGCATAGATCTCAGAGCACTGTACAAAGGAGGTTGATATTATTGTCACTTTTGTATATATGGGGAAACTGAGGCACAGAGCAGGGACATGACTTGACCAAGGTCAACCCGCAGGCTAGTAGCAGAGCCAGGAACAGAGCCCAGCTCTCCTGAGTTTCTGTTCAGTGCTCAGTTCATTGTCTCCCTGTCATTCTTCATAACGTTCTGCCTCTAAGCCAAGCTGTACAGATCTGACAGAGTGAAAACGGTATAACTGCTATATTTCAGAATCCTCTAAAAATTAGAGTGGGTCCGAAAATGTATGTGTGTGTGTGTGTGGAGGGGAATCATGGAAAATTTCAAACATTTTGAACAGGTTTCAGAGTGATTTTCATTGCACAGGTTTCAAAAAGGAATGATTTTTCATTTATTTGAACGTTTTTTGCAAAGATTTGTTGTGACCATTTTTGGTTTAGAAATTTCTCTCTCTTCCTCCTCTTCCCTTCCCCCCAACACCCCCACTTTTGCTGCTCTTGTTTTCCATTTTGCATTTTGCCCCTGAAAAGGGTCATAGGGAGGGCCCCCCAGTTTGGATTATGGGCATGTAAATTGCAGCATGCACGCATAGATGCTGGAAGTAGGGTACCGCTGGACCCCATAGACAGGGTTTGCAGTTTGGTTCAATGGCTCTCAGCACCCCCACTATACAAATTGTTCCAGCACCCCTGCATGCTGCACTGTAACTGTCCTATGTAAACCCTGCAGGTGCAAACCATAAGGTACCTAGTTTGCACTAATGTAGTCCTTCAAAATGGCATAAAACTCCGATTTCCAGGTGGCTGTAACTCTCATGGTGCTGGTGTGTGGCATAGAAGGTCACGGATCCTCTTCCAGTCGATGCTGGTATGTGTACGCTGTCAAAATGATAAGTTATGTAAGGTTACACCTTCCGCTGGGGCAGGGCTGAATATTCCCTCAGATAGGCGTGATTTTGTGGGGGGGAAATAAGGAAACCTTTCTCTGGCCATTGGAATTTTTTAGAAACAGCAGCTGAGTAAACTGGACACAGGTTGGAGATGTGAGCATATATTCTCAGAAACAACAAAGAGTCCGGTGGCACATTGAAGACTAACAGATTTATTTGGGCAGAAGCTTTTGTGGGTTTTGTAAGGTGCCACCGGACTCCTCCTTGTTATAGTGGATGCAGATTAACACAGCTACCCCTCTGATACTGGCGCATGTATTCTGGGATTAACGCGCGGAGCACAGGTTAGATGATCCCAAACATTCGTTTATCACATGCTTTTGTAATTTATTACATGGACATACACGGGGGCAATATCCATGTGATAAATCGCACAAGCATGTGGTAAATATGTCTGTTGTGCAATTCCCGTGCAATTTATCCCATGCCTATGACTGCATCATCTGCTTGCTGGTTCATCTCCCTGGGATATTCCAACTGATTGAATAGGTTCAAAGATTCATTCAACTCTACTAGAGAAATGGTTCTTTCTATGCTTACCTCTCCTCCAAATTACTCTGCCCTCCGGCCTTGGAGGTGAGTCCCAAGCCAATAAAAGCCTTTCAATACTTAAAAATGTAGTCCAAGATCTTGCAGCCTTGGCTTTATGGGCTTTATGCCATACCATGAGAAGGTGATATTCCAAGCACTCACTTCTAACCCTAGAAAGGCCCAAGGTATCCGCATAGAAATACATCCAGATTTTTGCATTTAAAACACCTGCTTGAGGTTATTTTATGGGTGTTTTACATGCATTAATTTTACTTCCTCTGCCCTTCTCAGCCCTGCACAGTTGGATTTGTGGCAATCAAGACCTATGAGAATAAAACGTCTGCAAGGCATTCGTCAAATGCCTTTCCCCTAACATATTTGGCACATGCAGAATACATGGTGGGGTGGGATAGAGTAAAGGTTTTATTGCTACTCATCTGGGAATGACCTGCCTCACTCACTTGTGAGTAATGCAAGCATCCACAGTCCTACAGATAAAACACTTCATGCCGTTCTATCTATCTATCTATCTATCCATCCCCATACACCTCCTATCTATCTATCTATCTATCTATCTATCTATCTATCTAATCTATCTAATCTATCTATCTATCTATCTATCTATCTATCTATCTATTGAGGCATCTGGCCGCGGTCGGTAGGAGAATATAGCCAAATGAAAGTGATTTTAGGAGTCTGAAAAAAGTTAGAAACTCAAGATACGGTGGGAACAGACAGTTCTCTGGTTTCACCCCTCAACAGCAGCAGGAGGGAGCTTTCTTTGCAGTTAAGACAAGGAGAAACGGACGGGGGTTGGGGGACTGGAGCCTGAGTTACAGCCAGAGCCCTCTACATTTGCTGCCACGGGGAACACTATCCAATTACCCCTGGATTGGGTATCCCAGCCAGAATCCACCAGACGGGGGTGGTGCTGGTACCTGCAATTCTATAGGCCGGGCACCGTTTTTCCATTCAATGAGAGAGAAGGAGGATTCGATCTGGCTTCTGCAGGCTTGACCCGCAAACACCCCAGACAGAGGGAGTAGAAGCTGCTGAAAGATTTGCCTAGAGCCTATGGAAAATGGTAGCCCTTTGTGTTTGTTTTTTTCTATACCTGGGGCGTGTTGGTGCCAATGAGGGAATGATAGCGCTGACCAGTGATGTGCTGTGTAATCAGCCTCCAAACAGCACCGCCAAAGCACCTCGATCCTCAGTGACAGCATCCCCTGCTAGTTTGATCCTGCTCCCTCCCCCTGGGGCCTGCTAGTCCAGTTCTGGCCCTAGTGCACTACAGAGCTTCCCCATCTTGTCCTGCAGCTTTCCCTGCTGCTCCAGCCCTGGGACCTCCAGACCCCCTGCTCCGCTGTTGCACCTCAATCTTGACCCAAGGCATCCCTTCATGGTCTGGTTAAAGGGCCTCATCACAGCCGGGTCAAAGCACCTTTATCTTGACCTGCAGCAACCTCTGCTCTTTCTGCCCTGAGCTTTTCCTGGGCAGACACCAAATCTGTAGGGGATCCCTTTTTCTCCTCCCACCACTAGGCAGAGGCTGGATTAAGACCCCCCCTAAAACTCATTTTACATGTGACAGTCCACATAAGAGAACTAATCTCAATGAGATGAAGGATAGTCCGACATCAATAAACCACTACATAACTCAGCTCAGCCCCCATTTCGTACCCCATCCCGATCCTTAATGATAGAGCTTATGGCAACTTGAGAACTCATCTGGGATGGTTTTATGCTGGGACGGCCTTGATAAGAGAGAGGCAACTAATGATCGTGCTCTGAAGCCTGCCTGTTCAACAAACCTAACATCATAGGCCAGCCAGCTGCGACCAGATGAGTCACCATGCATCTGTCAGTCTGGATTTAGTGGCTACAACACTAGTTAGGAGGAGCTCACAGCAGACTTAGAAGTCAGATCTTCAAGAGATATGTGCCCATCAGTTTCAAAAGGTTGCACCTAGAACACAAGAACATAAGAAAGGCCGTACTGGGTCAGACCAAAAGTCCATCTAGCCCAGTATCCTATCTACCGACAGTGGCCAATGCCAGGTGCCCCGGAGTGAGTGCCATCCATCACCCCCCTCTGACAAGCAGAGGCTAGGGACACCATTCCTTACCCACCCTTACCCACCTCTAACTGCAGAGGTCAGAGAGTCTGTTGGGCTGAACTGATGACTCTCGGCATCCTTTCACCAGGCAGATTTTGATCAAATCCCTGAGCAGAGCTCTGCAAAGTGGAGAAGAGGAAGAGAGACAAACCCAGAGAGAGATTAAAAAATAAGATCAAGTGACAAGTAAATGCTCTAAAAGAAATGGGCTGCAGCTGTGTGCAAGGAACTGGGGCTGTGATCTCACCAGTCCTTAAGCCTTGGAACTAGAGCAGGTTGAAAAATGGTGGGTGGGAATTTCATTAATAAATTTCAAAAAATTCCAAGTCATTTTTGTTCCACAGATTCCAGAAAGGAACAACTTTGTGTTGGTTTGAAATGCACCTGTAGTTTTAATTAGATGTTGTTCTCCACTTCCTGGCTGGGTGTCCCTGATACCCTGTCATGGAGGGGCTTCCACCCCAGATATAGGTACAATCCAGTGATGGGTAAAGACATCCCTGTGTAGCACATTGGGATCTTTTGGGATGGAAAAGGCTATTAAAATAAATGGCAGTCTGGATCAGTGTACACCTATTTGCTAAGTCTGCAGTGAATGGGTAACAAGAATGCTAATCAAGATGGCTTTCTAGCTAATACGGTGTCGTGTCTGTAAAGATAGTGGGGCATTGGCCCCTCCCATCCATCTCTCTTTGATACAATGCAACTAGCTCTAGGTAGAAGATGCTCTGTCATTATATTGGTCTCCATAAACTACTGCCCGGAGGCCACATCTGGCCCCCGAGATGTTTTAATCTGGTCCTCGAGCTTCTGCTGGGGAGTGGGGTCTGGGGCTTGCCCCGCTCCGGTGCTCTAGTCGGGGAGTGGGCTCCGGGGTTTGTTCCACTCCGTGCAGCTCCTGGAATCAGTGGCATGTCTCCTGCTCCAGCTCCTATGCATAGGGGTAGCCAGTAGGCTCCGCATGCTGCCTCCGCCCCAAGCGCTGCCCCTGGAGCTCCCATTGGCCGCGCCTCCACATAGGATCTGGCGGAGCGACATGCCGCTGCTTCTGGGAACTCCTTGAAGTAAACGCTGCCTGAAGCCTGCACTCCTGACCCCCTCCCATGCCCCAAAATCCTGCCCCAGCTCAGCTCTGAACCCCTCAGTCCCAGCCTGAAGCACCCTCCTGAACCCCCAACCCCTCATCCCCAGCCCCACCCCCAAGCCCGTACCCCCAGCCAGAGCCCTCACTCCCCCCCCCACACCCAAACCCCCAATTTTGTAAGCATTCATGGCCCACCATACAATTTCCATACCCAAAATATTTGCCCACCCTGATCTAATCTAGTGTTTCTGTCCTCCTGACCCAACCCACTACAAGTTGCCTGCTCTGCCCCCTGCCTGCAGCCACCTCCCGCTTGTAGGCTGTCTCCATTTGTTGAGTATTTTTCCTCCAAAATGCACCATCGTTTTGAAGAACTAGAACGATGGGTGGGGCTGAAGAGACATCCTGCAGCCCTGCTCCACCGCTCACTTCCTTGCACGGTCTGCAAAGGATGGACTCACCATTCTGTCCTGGAAACGAGAAGAGGAGCAGGAGCCAGAAAGGAAGGACTTTCTCTGCCATTCCCTGAGTTTTGCAGAGAGGCTTCTGGTTGGCTAAGAGGAACCATCTCCTGCAGTCCCTCCAGCCAGCACAAGGAGTGAGTGGGTGGAGAGGGAAAGGGGCAGTGGACAGATGACAGAGACCCTCCATCCTAGAGATTAACCCAGCTTTGACCACCTGCCCTCCATCATCTTTATAGACTCATAGACTCTAAAGTCAGAAGGGACCATTATGATCACCTAGTCTGAACTCCTGCATAATTCAGGCCACAGAATCTCACCCACCCACTCCTGCAATAAACCTCTCACCTATGTCTGATCTCTTGAAGTCCACCAATCATGGTTTGAAGACTTCAAGGTGTAGAGAATCCTCCAGCAAGTGATCCGTGCCCCACGCTGCAGAGGAAGGCGAAAACCCCCCAGGTCCTCTGCCAATCTGCCCGGGAGGAAAATTCTTTCCAGATCCCAAATATGGCGATCAGCTAAACCCTGAGCATATGGGCAAGATTCACCAGCCAGATACCCAGGAAAGAATTCTCTGTAGTAACTCAGATCCCACCCCATCCAACATCCCATCATAGGCCACCAGGCCCATCTACTACGAATAGTCAAGGATCAAGTAATTGCCAAAATTATGTTATCCCATCTCACCATCTCTTCCATGAAGTTATCAAGCTTAATCTTGATGCCGGATAGGTTTTTTTCCCCACTGCTTCCCTTGGAAGGCTGTTCTAGAACTTCACTCCTCTGATTGTTAGAAACCTTCATCTAATTTCAAGTCTACATTTCCTGCTGGCCAGTTTATATCCATTTGTTTTTGTGTCCACATTGGTCCTGAGCTTCAATAATTCTTCTCCCTCCATGGTATTTATCCCTCTAATATATTTATAGAGAGCAATTGTATCTCCCCTCAGCCTTCTTTTGGTGAGGCTAAACAAGCCAAGCTCCTTGAGTCTCCTTTCATAAGGCAGGTTTTCCATTCCTTGGATCATCCTAGTAGCCTAGTAACTTTGAAGTCTGGACATCAGTTTTGCAGCATGATCTCTGTCTACACTTCAGCATCTCCCAACTAGGACCCAATCCTGCTCCGGCAGCAATCCACCATCCAATTTCTATTGATTTCAGTGGGGCAGAACCTGGCTCAGTCATAGACCAGAGGCCGATTGGCTGTAACCGTGCTGATGCTGGTGGAAGGATGGGTTTAGCCATCTAAGTCCTTTTCGGGAAGCCTGGCAGGGACCCGGCGCTGGGTGGTGAGGGGCGTTAGTGCCCAGCGCCTGGCTCCAGAGAGACAGCACTTGCTCATTCAGTGACACGAAACATTTCCATCTGGTTCCTTTTCTTTCTTTCTTTCTTTTTTTTTTTTTTTGTCGGAGACACTGTGCCTATAATAAGCATTTAAAATGAGCCTTGCTGGGCTGGGGGAAGGATAATGGGGAGGGGGCAAGATTTGGAGGGGGGGTTAAATAGCAAAGAATTAGAAAAAAAAATCTGATGCAAATCACTAGTAGAGAGAAAATTATGTGCAATTACCCAAGCGCTACTGGGCAGCCTGGCCCACCCCAACCAACAAGATCTCATTAACAAGCAGAAAATAAGATTGAAATGGTGTGTAAAAGAGCTGAAAAATGAATTTGAATGCTGCATTTGTCCACAATTACCCCCTCGTTCACACATATTTTATTGCAATTTTTTTATTATTCTTAATCTTTCCATCCCTCAAAGCAGATTGGGAACATCCTGGCATTACAGTTGCTGAGGGAGGAAGCATTAAGGATTTCCCGTTTCCCTGAAAGGAGACCCTTCTCTCGCTCGAATTTTAAAGGGTTGGTTTTGGAAGGATAAGGATTCATTTCGCCGGCTTATCTTAGTGTAGAAACATGTTCTTTTAATAGTCTTTAACTCTGATGCTCTTCGGTGCCATCCCACACGGGCTTTTCTTTTTTTTTTTTCTTTCCCGCTTTTTCCTGGTTTCCTCTCTGTCCCTTTTCTCTCTTTCCTTTCACTTTTCCTTTCTTTTAACCTTCTTTCCTGTTCTTCCCTCCTACCCTGCTTTCTCCTCTCTCCCTTTCCCAGTCTGGCCTCCTTCCATTCCATTGTTTTTCTCTCCCATTCCCATTCTGTCTGTCCATATAGCTTTTTCTTCTCTCCTTTTCTCTCCTCTTCCCCCTTAGATCTGTGCTGCACGCTCATCCACCTCCCATCTCTTCCATCCCTCCTGTCCGTTATCCCCCTCTGAATTCACTCCCCAGCCCTCCTACACTGCTGTTATGCCCAGTATTTATCTCCTGTGTCTCTGGGGGAACATTATTCTCCTGCACTAGCTGAGGACTCTCGGACGCACAGGCCCTGCCACACCTGGCCCCATTCGCCAGAGCCCTTGAGAAGCTGCTACCACTCCTGTGTTTTTTTGATTTGGGCGGTTGAGCTGCTTTTTCCCAGAGACGAGAACATGTGGAGTCTGTGCATGTGATCAAATCAGAGTCCTTTAGGAAAGTGGTGATCAGGGGGGAATTGAAACCCTCTTTTTCCCCCTTGGAGAGGCTGGCTTTACTGTTCTCTATTGCTCAGTATCACATACAGCTCTGTCTCTGTAAACTTTTAACCTACGTGGCCCAGCAAAGATTTTCCCCTCCACCCTCTCCGCTAAAGTTTTTACCAAACAAAGCCATCTGCTCTTGTCAATTAGATGCCTCAGCTACAAGCTCCAAGGAAAAGGGAGAACAGAATATTTTTCTCATGTGAAAATAGGCACGTATTTATTTGACTGCTTTCTAATTACTTTGTTTATAGGGGTGAAAGGAGAGGGAGGGGAGATTCAGATGTGGGGGGTCTGAGACACCGTCACAGCCCTTACGTGTTTCCTTTCGATGTTTCCCATATGGTGAAACCCTAAATATTGCCCACAGGCCCATTCAGTGTTATTGCCTCGCTCTATATTACCTGCGTGGCCCAAACAAATGGTGGCCCCAATTCTGGAAAGACTTCCACACAAGAGTAAAATCACACCATGTGAGCAAAAGCATCTACGGAGTCTGGCTCTGCATCTCATATCACACCCAAGAATTATTAGGTGTGAAACTTCAGCCAAGATTTCAAAACCGGCCTAAAGGATTTTGATGCCCAATTCTCATAGGAAGCACATTGAAATGGCGTGCCCAGATCCCCTAGGCAGCTTTGATCCTCTCACCCTAAAATATTACTTTAAATACATTCACAATAGTGTGACTTATATTGTAGACATTGGATAGATAGATAGATTAGTTATAGTTCTGGAGTCAAAGGGGAGAGCGCTGGGGGATCGATTTATCATGTCTACACTAGATGCGCTAAATCAATCCCCGATAGATCGATCCGGCTGGTAGTGTAGATGTACCCTAAGTAACAAGAAAAAGGACAGAGGGGAAAAGAGGAGAAGAGAAAGAGAGAGGAAATAAAGGAAGGGGAAAGGGAAGAGCAATGAAAAAGGACTAAAGGGGAGAAGAGAAAAAGATCCCACGTACAGTCCTCATAGGACCCATGATTACTTCTAGTTATATATCATTCCTGTAGATCATTTTAATCAGATGCCTCTAGCAATCCTGAGCCTGTTTCTTAATATCCAAAGGTCTGACTCACACAGACCTATGAATTGCCCAACACATTTAAACTATACCTCCTCTGCCTCGTATTGTAGCAGATCTTGGTTTATGATGTGAAGCCAGCCAAGACAGCACTGGGCACATCTGTACGGCTAGAATTGCATTTATATGGTCGGTAGTAGCTGAATCTAAGCACAAGCTGGGTTTTTTTTCCCTCTGTAGGTTGGCTTGTTCAAAGTCTGTCCCCTCTGGGTTATAGAGAGAGAAAGTGGGCGAGGGAAATATCTTTTATTGGACCAACTTCTGTTGGAGAGAGAGACAAGCTTTCGAGCTTATGCAGAGCTCTTCATCAGGTCCTCTGGGTTTTGTCTCTTCTCTGCATGGGGGTGGTTAAGAGTGATTGAGCCTCTGACTTGGCTGGTAGACATGGACTTGGAGAATTGAAATGCCGGATTTGCCCTTCTTTATGATTATTAAGGGAACTTGAGACAAGGCGGGCAGGGCAGATAGAGGGAGAGAAAATGAGAGATTAGCAATTAATACAGAATCCAGACGGGTGACAGGCCTTGCCAAGCGACCTTTGGAATTCAGAGGCGAGCACTAATCCAGGGAGCTGGGGGCTGGTGCTGAGCTGTGAAAGGAAGAAGGTTGCCCGGGCAGGAGGACTCCTAGATGGAGAAGCTTAAACGGAAAGATGATAAATAATGAGACTGTCAGTGCTGTAGTGCACGGGTGAGCTCTTGTATGTGTGTGCGCGTTCCTGGGTACATGCGTGTGTATACGTGTGGGGGGGGGAGGGGGGAGATGGGCACATGCTCACGTACATGAGTGTTCTGGATTCAATAGTCCTTGGGGGAAAAAGAGAGGATCGTGCTGGCGGCTTGCTTCTGGTGGATTCCGTTCTAAGCCCAGCTCTGCTCCTTATCTGTGCATAAGCAAGGCCTGATGCTCGATGGTTACACAAAGATAGGAGCGCTTCGGTTGCCTTGGATGCTGCAGGGACTCAGCCCTCCCCACGGCATGTGAGAGCAGCAGCCAGACCTTTGCTACTGGCCATCGTAGGGAAGCATGTTTGTCTTTGATGCGAGCCCTTTGACCACCGGTTGCAAACAGCTTCCAAGAATCTCTGCCAGAGAGCACGGCACTGCTCAGCCCTTGCCCACCAATGCACGATGGGGCCCATTTGGCCAGCCTTTCTGGCCCTATATTGCATAGCTGGGGGTGGGGGGGTGGGCTGGGCAGGACCTCGCCACCTTGCATAGACATTGGCACAGAGACGGCCCTAAGGGAAGCAGTGTGTGTGAGGCTAGGTCTCCTTCTGAAAGATGCTTCCGCCTTCCCTCCCGTCAGACCGGCATGCAAGAGATCAATTTAGAGAAGGGCAGAAGATCAGAAATTCTAGCAGGGCTTAGGGTGGGCAACTAGTAAGTTGATCAAAGGTGTGGATGGTCTTAGCTCCCGTGATAAGCTGGAGTCAGTCCTTAAGCCTACCCAGTTGGGAGATGAGGGGGATCTTATTGCAGAGAATAAGCACCTGAAGGGGGATCATAAGCCACGCAACCAAGGGGTGGTGGAGGAAGGATCTAATCTTGCTCAGCCGCAATAGGAAAAAATCCACAGGATACCCCTGGGAAGTTGCAAGGAAATATACAAGGTTTACCCAAAGGGCTAGTTGCTGGCAGGAAATGACCGTCACCAGAGTTTGCCCCAGAGCGACGGCAAGCCCACCGAGCCAGTGAACAGCCTGGAGCCCGAAGGGACGAGATGGTTTGCAGGAAAGAAGCTGGTCCTCATTCGACTCTGGGAGGCGCTCCCCCCTCCAAGACGTAGCGGCAGCTCCCCTTCCTCGCTCCCCTATTGGGAAGATGGAAGGGGCCTCTTCCGCAGAGTCTGTTTCGATAGCCAGGGGTGGGCCTGGGCATATCTGTGTCCGTGCCCCTCATCCCTGCTCCCCTGGGTCTGGTGTTTCTAGGAGCCCCCTGGGATAACGCCCGTGGAGCGCTGTGAAAGCTGGTGGAAGCAAAGTGCAGGACGGTTCAGGTCTCGTCTGGTTGAGTCTCACCTCCAGATTCCGAAGCGAGGCTCAGGGAAATGCCTTTCTTGCTTTTACTATTTATTCTGTGTATTACAGTGGGGCTCGGCCCAGGGCCCCATTGCGCTAGGCGCTGCACACACACAACAGTGGACTGTATGCCCCCATCCAGGCTGGGTTCCGGCCTCTGGGTGCAGCTCAGAGCAGGGGAAAGGACAGGCGGGGAGAAAACCCAGCCTCATGTCTCCCACTGTCAGTCCTCCTCAAGCTGCAGGTGTCTGCCCGAGAGTGGACAGCTCCCCCTCCGCGTCGTCTGGAAATCTGCCCCTACAAAGGTGCCAGGCTCCCTGCGTCCAGCCAGGCACTCCGCCAACTGCCTGGCTGGACGCGGTTCTCTTAAAATAGCCCCTCCTGCCTCTTTAGCCCTCCAGTGGCTTTCTATAGTGACCCGGAGAAACCCCTCAGAGGCGCCCCAGATACCAGGGCACCATGTGCCCCAGACACCCCTCAGAGGTGTCCCAGACATCAGTGAGACCGTGTAGGGGAAAGAGAGAGAATGGGGCCAGGTGCTCAGCTGGGGGACGGCCCAGGCCGATACGTCCCCACCGTGGGATCCGATGTGGCCCCGAGAAAACCCCACACCGCTCTTCTGCGCCTTCCTTTCTTCTGCCTCTTCTCTCTCCCTCTCCCGTCTCTCTTTCCTCCCTCTCCTCTCCTTGCATTTGATGTCGAGGAGAGCCGTCTGCCACTCCAGCGTCTGTACCGCGAAGGGATGAGAAGTTTCAGCGAGCGCTCGGCGCCTCTCCTTTGATCCATGTCCTGAGGCCTGCTTGACAGCAAAAAAAGCATGGAGACAAAACGACTCAGTCAAAGTGATTCCTGACAACTGTCTCCCTGAGATAAGGAAGCTCTCTGTGTCTTGTGGGTTTTTTTTTTTTAATACCTCCTCTCTGTTTCCATAAGAAGCGGAGTCACTTTAAACCAGAAGAGTCAGGCAGCAGCCAAGCTGCACAGAGAACAGCGATACCGAGAGAGCCTGGCTGGGCTTTATCGTGTTTCCCGTCTTCCCCCCGATTTTCTTCCCCTCCTCTCTAATACGCTGCAACGGAGGCTGTCGGTTACCCCGGCGCTGAGTTTAATTACGTGCTGCAGAGAAAGCCCAGTGAATTTGCAGGTGGCAATAACATCAGTGGGTTATTCTGTTCTCTCCTAACCACAGGGAAATGCCTGCATTCAAAGGGTGTGGGGGGGAAACCTTTACATTATCTGACAATAACCAGTCCTTTTAGGGATCGGCAGCAGGCCTGCTCATTATTAGCAGGGCATTATGGCCTGCCAGGTGCTAAGTGGCCCTCAAAGCTGTTCCCCTGCTGCTGAGGAGTCCCGGGTTTGTACGCACAGTTGATGCTTCTTACCCAGGAGGCCAGCGAGCCTTTTTTCTCCCTTTACCCCTCCAGGCTGCTCAGTGGAATGAGTTTGGCCGGGCTCAGCTCCGTGCATGGCCAACGCTGATCTGCATATTGAGGAAACGCCTCCCTCTCTGCTGTGGTGTGGAGGAAGCAGGAAGGCGCCGGGGGAGGGAATTTGGTCAGATTCAGGCCGCAAGCTGGCACCAATGCAAAGGCCAGGCCTGCGAGGCGCCAGGCAGTCAAAGCTCGGGTCACCAACCCTCCAGGATTGTCCTGGCATCTCCAGGCACTAAAGTTTAGTCTTTAATTCAAGGTTCTGTCCCGTGATGAAACCTCCAGGAATACGTCCAACCAAAATGGGCAACACTAACCAAGGGGGAGTGGCAGGGGCGAGGTTCCTCTCAGGATCAGGCCCACAGCTGGGAGCAGAACCAATCTCCCTGTCAGTGAAGACAGTCCCTCAACTCAGAGCAATGGGGTTAGGAGAAGGGACAGCCCAGGTGCAGTAGAACTTAGTTGGGTCTTCGCCATGGGGTGTGGCCAGGTAGCAGGTCGGTCAGTGCTGACGCGAGCAGATGAAAAAGGAGAAATTTACTGTGGCTACAAAGCGGCAAGAGGAAAATAGGTAGCGGAGGGAGAAGAGGCAAATCCCTTGTTTAGTTGGCAAGGGCAGATCATGCTGCCCCATCCCCATGTTTAAACGCACCGCAGAGGAGTTGGATCTGCGCTAGCCAGGCAGAAAGGTCCAGGAGACAAGGAGGAGATCTCACAGCCCATGAGTCTGGAAAGGTTCTGCTCCTTGGAGCATCATCCTCCATGGCCATGGGAAGAGAGCCCAGGCAGCTGGGGACGGTGGTCTTCTGCTTCGCTGCTGCAGGTGAAAGGGGACAGCGGGCACAGGAAATCGGAGCTCATGGTGGAGCCTCTGCGTGGAGTGGAGCCTCTGGAAGGAGTTTCTCCTTCCTTTCTCTAGTTGAACGAATGAGGCTATTGTTATGCCGACTGCTCCGAAGTCCAGCGCCATTAATATGCGGGACTAGTCGGGGAGGGAAAGGGAAGCGAGGGGAGGCACAAGAGGAGGCCCGGAAGAAAGAGAGAGCGAAATTCCCTCCCCCCGCCCCACTCCCCAGAACCGCGCTGCACTTCGCTGATAAACAGTAAATATCGGGGCCCGGGATTTCCACATTATCTGAGCGCGGCAGAAAATCAAAATTTCAGTCTAAATCCGAGGAGACGAGGCTCTAAGCTCCTCCAGCTGATACGGACGCCGAGCCCAGCTAGAGCGGCTCAGGAGATGCCAAAGAACATTTTTCATTCAAAAAAAAAAAAGGGAAAGAATGAGAAAAAAAGAAAGGAAAAATATTTCTTTGGCTCCATTGCAGGAAGGGAGAAGAAGAAGGGAGAGCGGAGAGCGGTCAGCCTGCAATACCCGAGTTTACACTCTTTCCGATGGGAAATAGTTCGCTTGTGTGTTGGGGGGATGGCTAGGGGCTCATCTTTGAGGTGGCCCGTCCAATGCATTTTCCAATATGCTCCTCCGGATCAGCAGAGTGTGGCTTGGGGATCGACCTGTAGGACACTAACAGCTGCTTGAGGATGATGGCAAACCTTTAATGAGTGATTAGTGATTAGTGCGCAGCTGAGCACAAAATCCAGGCTCGAATTAGGAGCCGCACGGGGGCTCCCTGACCCCAAAAGCCAGTGCCGGATTCAGCGGCGCCGTCGGGAGCACAGTTCCATTGGATATAATGAATCTCTCAGCATTGCGTGCCGATAATAGCGCCGTCTCACCACTCGTGCCCAGGCGGATTCGATTGAGTAACTTCACACCCCGATCGAAACGGGTACCTTTGCCAGGGGAAGGGGCCACGCCAGGGGTTACCTGGAACTGCCGTAGGCAAAAAGTGGGAACTGATGAAATCTAGCTAGCCAGCATGTGGCGTCTGTAACACTCACAAATAGAGGAGTTTGCCATGAATACCACAATGGGTAACTGTGGTCAAGCACACAGGGTCAGGAGCCAGGATGCCTGGGTTCTATTTAGAGCTGTGTGATTATGGCCCCAAAAACCCTCAAATGCTGCAAATAATCATGATTTTTAAGGAATTTGTTCTATCCCAGTTCATGTTTCTTTTGTATCCACTTTCCGTGAGCATTTGATAAATCAGATTACCAGGCACAGCGGGACACAGGCACCCGTTAACTGGCAATGGCATTTAGACTACTAAGTGCCTAAATCCCATTGGAAAATTAGATTTAGGCTCCTAAATCGGTTAGGCATTACAATGCTGAGCACAGTAACACCTAAATCCTTTTAAAAATCTGGGTCTAGATGCCTTTGAAAATCCCGCTAACTTTTAAATATGTTTAAAAATCTCACCTGTTTCAAAAATGACATAAGCACTTTAGAAGCCCAAGTCTGGTTGGAAGTCTCTGGTATTTAGGCTCCTAAATGCATCAGTCTTCTGTAGATGGGACCCAGGCTCCTAAGTAATTTAGGTGCTTATGCCCTGAACTTCCTTCGAAGTCAGAGTGAACCTCAAAAAATGGAGCGATTCATTTTGGATGAGTACCAGGAGTTCAGATGCTTATTTGAAACACTTGCTTTAGCTCTTGGATTAGGAAAACTGGGCTGGACATCTCAGCTTCTATTATGGGATGCTGTCACATTTGGTGGGACCCAGAAGCAACATAATAATGGGAACATACATTCATCCAATCTCCAAAAAGTATTCAATCCAGATTCATAGCAAAGGTTATTCCCATGGACAAAGCACGGGGCAGATCCTCAGCTTGTGGAAATTGGCCTGGCTCCATTGACATTCCTGGAGCTACATCCATTTACATCAGCTCAGGATCTGGGCCTAGGAACGAGGGGATCTGGAATCTGGTTTCTGTGACCTTCATCAAGTCAATCATCCCACTCTAAGTCCCAGTGATGTCTATGGGAGACTTGACCTCTAAGGACCTCTGGAAATCAGGTCAAATATGTCTCTCAATGGCTAATCTGAGGAGTCCAGGTTTGAAGATGGGCAACATTTTCTTAAGGGCTTAGATGATTCAGGAGCCTAAGCCCAATTGAAAGTAAATGGGATTTAGGCTCCTAAATCACCAGTCACATCTGAAATTTTTGCTTGATGAACTTAACCTCTGCATGCCTCAGATATCCTGTGTGTGATAACAGCAAGCGCTTATCTCACTGTGGGTGGGAGGTTTGCAAAGCTTACTTCATCTGCAGGCAAGGCGGCCAGGGCTATGATGATGGGTGCCCAAGAAATGCCTATAATGAAATAATCAACAATAATTAACGAGTCAGAATCGGGTCCCTTGATTTCCCCCCCACGCCCAGTTTTGCAGCACATTCCAAGTGGAGTCATTTAACGGTACACTGTCCTCCAGTCCCAGTGCAGGGAGGGGAATTACATCCCCTACCCCTATACGCTGTGCTGCTGGCTGGATCTTGTATTATGGGTTGGCTCCTTTATGTTACTGTGAGTGTTGGGGAAGTGGGTGAGTGCTGGGTCCTCCTGAGGTGTTTGTCCTTCCCTACCTCAAAGAATCCCAAGCTGGAAAACTGGACGATCCCAGATATTCTGACATCCTGGTCCCCAGAGTGCCTGGCATCGAGGCCAGCACCACTGCATGGCTGTGCTAGTTTACACCCAATGAGAATAGGTCCCGTACCTTTTAAAGGGCCAGCATGGAACATCTAGTCTTAGCATTTAGAGCTGAGAATGCCGCCGGCTCCTCCAGCCACCTCTTCCTGATTCTGCCTGGCTGGCAGGAATGGTTAACATTACCTTGCCGGTTGCCAGTTGAACCTCAGTCTCTGCAGAGTTTTGGCCTAAGCAACACAGGAGAACTTCAGAAAGTCAGTGGGACTTGCAACCGTAAATCACATGGATGCTTTTGAAAATCCCACCTTGGTTACTTCAGCATTGGCTTCAGCGCCATCTTGTTTTTTCCCTGTTGGCCAACCAAATATCTGCCGTGGTTCTTCCCAACATCTCTATGTCTTTAGGCCGCTGCCAGACTACGTTCTCCCAGTCCTCTCTGAGGACTGCCCCTGTACCCCCCCACCCAGTCCCTGTCTGCTTTCCCCCTACTCTGCTGCTTAGCGAGTGATTTCAACCCCCCTCTCTGCTGTTTTCTTGCTTTCCCTTCTTGCTGTATTTCATCCAGGGTCTCAGAGCCACAGCCACAGTGAGATGGCTTCTCAAACAGCTCCAGAGCGGCAGGCTTGTCTGGAGGGGGCGAAAGGTCACCCTCTAGCAAGTGTTTCCATTTAGTTCCAGATTCCAGCCTGACAGGTGTGTGCCTCTTGATTAATTCCTAGCTCCCCTAAATATTCCCGTCGTCATGTGCTCCAGCCCGGCCCTCGCCACGGCAAAGAAAGCAAGCAAGGAAGTGGTATTTGAATGCACTGGGCTTTCTCCAGCCAGCTTCTTGGAATGGCACCTACTTACTGCATTGGACTAATGGAATCGTTTCAGAGTCTCCCTTACAGAGCTCCTTCCATTCAGGCGACATTTAAATAAAGAGATGGTCCCAACTGGGATCTTAAACCCCCAGAGGTCATCCCTGTGATGACATCTCCACTCTGAGCCATCTGCCCCTCCCACCAGTCCCCATCAGTGAGGAGACGGAACAGACGACAAAGGAGAGGGCTTCCATACCAATATCTTGTTAGTCACTAATGGTGCCCAGACACTGGAGTGGCTTTGTCTAGTCTCCCATTCACTGTCTGTGCAAGCATCTCATTGAGGCTTAATCCAAGATCCTTATAATCTGTGGGTAGCAGTTTTATCAGGACAGCATCCTGTCCTCTTGGGCTGGTAGGAGCCGGTGCCGAGCTTTTCTGAGCTGGGACTCTGCATTGGCTTGTAAGCTCTTTAAGGCAGGGATCGTGTCTTCTCCTATGTGCCCATGGCTCTCTAGGCACCTTGTTGGCACTCAATAAAGAATCACTGTAAATCACCATCACTTCGCAATAATGGGACACGTGTGCGGATTCAAAAAGGTTAGGAGGAATTCAGTGATCTGTGCTTTGAGGGTGAATCCTTTCTTCTGGCCTCTGGTCCTTGAGTTTGAAGAGAGATTGTCTTGGTGGCCAGTTAGCGATGGGCAAAAACCAGCCAGGAAAGAGTATCAGTCCTCATGTGGTGTCACTCGTGATCAAGAAGAGACTGGACTGCAATGTAACAAATATGATGGGGATTCTTTACTGAGGCTGCAGGATACAAATAGACTCTTTGGTGTTCTCTGGCTCCCAACCTGTGCTGCCTGGTAGCTGTCTGGTGTTGCCTGGACCTTCCTAAGCCCTGGACTATACCGTCACGGAGTGGACTGCTGACTACGCTGTGCCTTCCCCCACTCCCACCACACAATCCCCCCAACTCCAACCTTCTACCATTTCTACAACGAGTCTGGGACCAAACTTTTTTTCAAACACTGAAATGTTCTGCGAGGTTCTTTTAGTGATGGGTCTGGATCCATCATGCCGGCTCTGAGTCCCCCACAAATGTGGAGGAAGTTAGATAAGAAAACCAGATCCAGACTCCACATCCAGGCCCATGGTCCCAGTCCTCCAAATGGGTCATGGATGCAGATGGATATCAATGCTGGTGCAGGGCCCCTTTGACTTCAGTGGAGCCAGCTGCAAGATCAGGCGCTATCTCTGCAAATAAACCAGAATCACAAATCTGAACACTCTAGAGTCAAAAAAGAACTGGATAAGTTAATGGAGGATAGGTCCATCAGATGGCTATTAACCAAGATGGCCAGGGAGGCTACCCCCATGCTCAGGGCAACCCTAAACCTCTGAGTACCAGAAGCTGGGAGTGGAAGACGGTGGAGTATCACTCCATAATTACCCTGTTCTGTACACAATGCAGAAGCTCTAGCATGGACCACTGTTGGACACAGGATACCGGGTTAGATGGCCCACTAATCTGACCCCCCTGGCAGCTCTTATGTTCTTAACACTCCCAGCATTTGGGGATGTCCAGTTCTGGATCTGGCCTCCATGGTAGGTTTGGCCCATCTCTAAGGAGTTTCCTCTCTCTGTGGGTTTCCAGCTGGGACCAGAAATGCTGGAAATCTCATGAAAAAGTCTTTTCTCAGAGGACTTCCAGCCAAGCTGTAGAGACTCACGAGGTTTGCAGAGCTAGATAAGCATCGGAGAGCATCCCACAACAATTTATCCTCTAGAAAGATGCAAGGTCCCTTTTGGGGTTAACGGAGATGGGCTCAAGATGAGTTAAAGAGGAAATATGGTTTAGTGTTTATAGTATAGAACTGAGAGCCAGGAGAGCTGTCTCCTCTGCCACTGACTTGGCTGCATGACCTTGGGCAAGTCACTAAAAAAAACCCCACCCCTCAGTGTCTCAGTTTTCCCATCTGTAAAATGGGGATAATAGTACTGATTCATCTCACAAGAGCGTTGCAAGGCTGAAATCATGACTGTTTATAAAACATTCTGAGCTCCTCAGATGAAAAATAATAGACAAGGACATGTCCTGACCCCTGTTTCGTTACCTCAGAAATGGGGACACATCCAGCACTGCTGAGCTCCTAAGGAAGCACCTGATGCACTCAGTTCTTTCTGGTTTGTGTGTGAGGTTTTTTTAAAAAAAAACATATTAAAATTTTGCTCCGGTTGCATTCCTTGCTTATTCAGATGCTGTCAGTGTCACCGTGGATCTGATATTATCTCCCATCATCTTCCAGCTTCAGTGTTTGGGTTATACAGAGAGAGAGAAAAAAAATGCAAGCAAAATAAAACAGCTGCTATCTGACAGAATCTCTCCTGAGGATCTCAGTTATAAAAAAAAAAATAGGAATATTTTTTTTCTCTGAGACTGTGTTTGTTAAATGTGCAGGAGCCATAGGCAAATTTTTGCTAATTTTGTGCATGCTTTTATCATACTGGTGATTCACTGGCAGCTTTATCCTCCGATAAGTGGATTAGTTGTTGAGCTAAACAAAAAGGTGTTTGACAACCAGGAAGCTCTAAAGAACATATTTGTTTTCCAAATAATAGAGCTGTGTTTGCTGCTCAGTGCAGTGCGGGATGATGTTGTGAATTTCATTAGCCGAAAGGAACGGCCTCACAGCTTTTTCCCTGGCATAAGGCAGTCGTTCGATAGGAACCTCTCCTGTCTGCCGCAAAGGTCTGGGTTTTTTTCTTCGCCCGGGTCTAGCTCTGACTCTGGTTTAGCCCAGAGGCAATGGTGATTAGGAAGCGTCAGACATTGGCCTAGCAGATGAGATCATGCCTTCTGTTGATGGCTCAGCCCAGCAAGGATAAACGCTTCACTCAGCAGCTACTGGAGTTATTCATTTAGCTCAAGAGGTAGAGGATTGGGTTTTCCCTGCTGCAGGTCCAAGGGGCTAGCGGGACAGAGGGGTGAGATACTGGCTTTGAAGGGGGTGATGTCATTCGAAAAGATCCTCTTCATTTAAACATGGGGAAGTGACCCTACATTGCAGCCTGCGGCTGTCCTTTCCTGGTGCAGGCTGGTAATGTCAATCGCAGGCCTGCTTGCTAGTTGTGCGCATCCCCATGCAATTTCTGTTCACCCCGCAAGGCCGATTCAAATGCATGCAAGTATTATGACCAAGCCTGCTTATTTCTGCATGGCACGTTACTTGCAGCCCTTGGGCTCCTGGAGAGCTGGCAGGTGAGCCCTTCGTGTTACAATATTTGGCTCCCCTGACCAAGGGGGTATGTTGATGAACCGGCTAAGTGGGAGTAGACTGCGGCTAAAATGTAGCACTTGTCTCTGTCTAAGACACTGATAAGTCCCCATCACTGCATTATCTGAGCACGTCACGATCCTTAGTGTATTTTTTTCCTCACCCTCGTTAAGTAGAACAGTACAGATATCCCCATTTTACCAAACAGAAACTCAAAGAGCCTTGCCCAGCACAGGACATCTTGAATCTAGCTCTTCTGGGGCCTAGACTAGTGCTTTAATCATGAGACCATATTACCTCTCTTGGTCACTGCCCCTAACATGTCATCTCTGTCAATTCACATGGGAAACTCAAGCGAATCAGTGACTCGAAGAGGATGCCTTTATCAGAGCTGTAGGGATGGGGGCTTTCTGGGCATGGAGACCTTGGTATCTTTTTGCAATGACCCCTCTGCCTGTAGAACGCCACCTTGATGGGACAGAAGGAGAGCCGCCGGGTCCAGCCATCTGCAGTCGAAATGATGGGTTTCACGGTGAAGGTGGTTGGGCATAAAGTGGAAAAATGAAAGGATCACACCTGCTGCTTCCACTTGCCAAAAGGCAGAGGTGAAACTCCTCCCATGGACAAGCTGAAATCTCCTCGTTAAGGCTGGTGGGGAGCCCTTGGAGCTCCAGCTTTGGAATTCCCATGTCTGGGAGGGAAGGATGCGGTTTGTCCCATGCCCTGCGGAGGCTGCAGGGCCGAAAGTGCTGTGGTAACTGGTTTGAAAAGAGAAGGGGTTCCCCCAGTCCTGCAGACATGGGGGAAGGAGTGGTGCTGAGAGATTCCAGCCGTCATGCCAACTGTGAGGCTGCTGGAATGAGGTACATTTCCGCCTCTCATGGGCATCTCTGCCTCCCAGCGTGCCACTGGAATGAGTGGCGCCAGTGGAGGGGATTGCGCAAAGCCGCAGAGATGCATTTTGCATGGGTAGAGCCATAAATTCAGTCTGACACAGAGCAACAACGGGCAATGTGGATGCTACTGAGAATAATGAAAGCTGGGGCAAAAAACCCTTCCTTGTTGGCTTAAACTCCGTACCCCAATCGTCCCCTGCTGAACCAAGCAGCTGGTCTCCCTTGATGCCAGCTCACAGACGGACACTTTCCTACACCCTTGGAAAAGATGGATCGCTTCAGGAGTAGGAAAGATACAATTTCAATGCTTGGAGGAGACACCTCCCATCTCTGCCCAGCAATGGGAAGAGATCAGGAGCATCTTTAGAATGAATCTAATGCTGAACAGGAGATCCAGGCAGTGAGTTAATTACCCTTTGGGTCCATTTTCAAGCAGACCCACTGGGGAGCCACCCTCCCTTGATGTGCATTGAAGGAAGGGGTGACCAAGGCTGGACATGGGACACTGGACAGAGAGGGCCAGGACTCTGAGGTGGCACTGAGCATTCAAGTGCTTAGCTGGCTGGTCCTGGCTAATCGTCATGTGCAGGGGGAGGAAGGAATTTCCCCCCAGGTCAGACTGGCAGTGACCTTGGGGTGTTTTCACCTTCCTCTGCAGCGGGTGGGTGCGAGTCACTAGCCAGGATTGCAGGGACCTCGGGCGCTCGGGCATCTCGGTCCCTCCTATTCTCTGCCTAATACGCTGGTCTCGTTTCAGTTGTTGGGTTTAGGGTATGGGTGCTGGGTGGGGTTGGTGGCTTGTGATATACAGGAGGCCAGACCTGACAATCTGCTGGTCCTTTCTGGCCTTGGACTCTGTGGCACTGAAAACAACACCGTAAGACAGACAGACACACGCACACACACGCACACACACACGCAACCCTGTGACCAACAGGCGTCTCTAGCCTGGCAAAAGACAGCGTAAAGATGGGGGACAGTCAGGGCAGGAGAGAAAGAGGCGGCGAGGAGAATTCTTCAGACGAAGGCGATCGTGCCCTCAGCTCCAGCCTGGATGAGACTGGGGGAAGGAAGGAGGAGGGGAGAAAAATAAGCAGCCGAAGAGCGAAAGGTCCCCAGCTGGCTGTTAGCGGCATCTGCACGCGGAGTGCAGACTCCAGCTGAGAGCTATTTCACTATTTATTTACATGTAATTATTGCTATGAGGTGCAGATATTAACACTGTCAAGAGCAATTTGCCCTGACATTTTTCACTTGCTCTGTTCCCTGACGTTTTCAGAGTTGTTGGTTTCTCCCTCTCCCTCCCCCTCCCGCTTTTTTTTCCGCTGCAGCAGCCGCTAACACGGCGCTTTGGCTTTGGCAGCGCGCAAGCCGGCCTTTCTAATCCAGCGGCCCTTCGCAACTCATTAAACTTTGGAATTAAATTTTGTCCAGGAGAGGCACGGGGGTGGGGGAGCCCACCCCCTTCTCGCACGCTCTTGCACCCCGCCACCCGTCCACAGCAGTTCAAGCATTTCCACTCTAAACAAACCAAATTTACCGGTGGCCGCGTTTTCAATTGGAATGCAATCTCAGGCATTAACCTTTGCTTTCGACGCTGCATTTAAAACACAGAGAAAGGTGCCCGAGCGTTTATTGGGTAGCGATTTAAAGTGTGGGCGGAGAGGGGTAGGAAAGACAGAAAGTGACTGCAGTTAGAGAACGAATATCTTCAACAGGCCCCATGGCAGCATGGAAATAAGAAAATCCTTGGATGTGTGGGTTATAACCTGTAGCTATCTTACACCTCCACGGGCCTTACTTCCTTCCCCTCTTCCCTGCCCAGTCTATCTGATTTCAATAATTTGCATCCAGTGGCACTTTAAATTAAGACTCCCAACCCACACTCAAAGTCTGATTTAATAAGACAGTGATGGTATATCATCTAATAACTCTCAATTGTGCCCTAAAATGTACTCACTTAGCAGGGAAGTGACAGATACAGGCTTCTTCATTCTCAGCCAACGTGGTGCTATTTATTTGATATACAGAGAGCCACGTCCCTCCCTGGCATGACTCCACTACCGCCAGGCATTGATCTGACCCACTAGCTCTTTGTGATGGTTTATAAGCTGAATGGAAAGGAAGCGTTTGATGCATATCCTAGCGTTGAAGCATCTGTGTCGGAAGAAATCTGCTTCATACTTATTTAGTCTATGTCCAAAGCATTTGATTAGCGTCTATTCTATAGCTATATAATTGGGCCCAAATTCTGGGTGCAACCGTTTTTGACCTCAGGCACCCTACCCCGGATTTTCAGCAGCTTGGACCGTCTGCAGCTCCCCGTGTCTCAGGGTTGAGAATCTACACATGGAGCCTGAGTCCATCTTAACTCTTGGCCTTGAGGGTTTCTCCTGCCTTACCGGCTCACCTGCACGGAACTTAGTAGCGCTCAAGGAAGGCAGAATCAGGCCCAGAGTGTAGCATCCATTTGATATCCGGTCTCCGACTGCTTTCCCCTTGCAGAGGCGGACATAGGAGCCTGATGGGTTTTTCCTGGTTCTGTTTCCTCTGGGTTTGAGCTCTGAGGATAGGGGAGGAGGGTTTTCACTGGAACAGGCCAATCCCCCAAATCTCAGGGATGCGTGACAGGCCAGGGCAGTCCCTCCCAGCGTGGGAATTCAAGATATATATTTCCGACTGATTCTTACTTGTTCCTATTGGCCATTCAGTTTGGGAACAGTAACAGGAGCTGTCAGCCTGCTGGTTCCTGGGCTGCTGGTTCCCCTGCAGACCGAGAGAGCAGTACAAGAATTCTTTCCTCCAGGGGAACTGCGTTCTCTTGGTGCTATAGGCCCTGGACCTTCCTTTGAGGGAAGGAGGGAGATCAAAGAGGGGCTCTGTCAATATTAACATAGGTAGGGAGCCCTCTGGGTTTGATAAAGGGGTGATGCCTGGAAAGTACCCACCCCCTAGGCCCACCCTCTGTACATGTGGATCTAAACGTTTTCAGTGGAAAATGAGGTTTTCAATTAAATGCAATTTTTCACTCAAATTGTCTGCTTTCTATGGGACATTTTGACTTTCCTGTTCAAAATCTGAATTTTTTTTTCCAGTGAAAAATTCTATTTTCTACTCCCACTCTATTAATAAACATTGAACAGATGTTTTAGGTCAATAGGTTGTTTATAACCAGGACTGATTAACCGTATAACACCTTCTGCTGATGAGCTAAGATAAAAAACTCTTTTTTATTCTGGGTTTGCAAAAGGTAACTGTTTTCCATTACAAATTTTGAAAAAAGTTTCACTTCATTTCAAGTTTTTTTAGGACTTTTCCGATTTTTTTATTGAGTGAAACCAATTTTTTCATTTATTCAAACCAAAAGATTTTGTTTAATTTCAAATTGAAAATTTAATTTTCTTTCAGTTTTTGGAAACCAAAAATGTTTCCCTTTTTGATTTTTGATTTTCATTTTTTTCTACCTTTCTCTCCTCTTTTCCCTTTTCTAGAAAACCCTACCAATTAATTGAACAATCATTTCATTATGTTTCATTAAAAAATGGAATCTTTCAAAGGAAACTAAAATATATCACAAAAAAATTATTTATTTTCAAATCCTAATTTATCTAGAATAAAATGTTGACCATCTCTGTTTGTAACATCTATTCCTCATGTATTAACCCCTTATACACCATTTATAAATAGAGCCTTAATATAAAATTGGACTTTAGGAATACAGGCGTGTTCACAGATTGCATGTCTAAGTGTGATAAGAGCAAAGGAACGGGAGCCAGAAACTTGAACACATCTGTTTCTGGCTTCTTCTTTTTCATGCCCATCCACCTTCTGTTCCTCCATTTGTCCATCTATCTATCAAATGGAGTTAATAAAACTGTCTTGGCCTTTATAAGGAACTCTGAGCTCTTTGGATGGGCTCTTTATATAAGGGTAGATTTATTATTATTATTGTTACTGTCATTATTTATTTTTTATCATCGTATTATATGGCAGCAGTGCTGTGAGGCTCACTCATTACTCTTTTAATGCTCATTAAATCTGAATGGCAGGATGATCCAGTGATTAGAGCACTAACCTAGAATTTGGGCTCAAATCCCTGCTGCTCCACCACAAATTTCCTGTGTGACCTTGGGCAGCTCACTTAGCTTCTCCATGCCTCTTCCATAAAATGGGCCTGTTAGTACTTCCCTACTTCCCAGGGTGCCAGAAGGATAAATCCATTAAAGTTTGTGACATGCCATAGGGATGGGGACCACCAAAAAAGTGCTGCAGAATTGCAACCCGTTCTTGTTGTAATGCCGGCTCAGCTGTGAGATTTGGGTTGAGTGTTCTGGGTGGATTAGGCGATCAGTCCCCTAAATGCTGCAGCACCCTATGGATTGGTGAGTAAAGCAGTAAACCTATATCAGAGACTCGCCCTCAATGCGGAGAACAGCCTGCTGGTTTCAGCCGGAAGAGATCATCTTTAGCTCATGTGGTAGGGGGCAGTTGTATCAGGGGCTTCAGCTCTGAGTTCTGCCCAGGCTGAGAGCAGTGGTGTCTGTGTGTATGGGCTGGAGTTGGTTATACAAGGGCATTTCTTGGCCTGGAAGGAAGGGAGTGGGGTTTTCAGTGTCTATGGGATTCTGAGCCCATTGAATCCCCACGGGTCTTGCTCATCTGACTCCTGAAGAGTCTTTTGAAAATCTCTCCCATGATTCAGAAAGATTTCAAGCACCCAAACCAGCTGGTTTGAATGTGGCAGACTAGAAGAGGTAGGTGGCTTTCCTCACCATGTAATGGCAAAGTGAGGGTGAATATGGTTGGCTGAAGGCCTTATGGCTAGTGTTCAGAACACATCCCAGAGGCTCAGAAATCAGGATGCAAATAAAATAAATTCCAAGGGTCATTTTAACAAAATCTCATGATTTCTAACTCCAGTCTCATGATTTTGGGGGTTGTGGAATACTTGGGGTGGGCAATGCACTGCGTTTCAAAGGTGAGTAAGATGACCCTGATGAGCCTCCATACAAGAGTCTTGAAGAATATTTGAGAATGACACAGACCAGGACTTGTGCACAGGGGGCTGGTCAGAAATCGGGGAGACCCGTAGGTTAGTACGGCCAGCTGTTGTTGTGATTTCCCCTCGGATTCCCGCAGGAGGTGGCCAGTGCCTTTCCCCACTGGCGTTTCCTTCCACACTATCAAGTCGCCCTCAGTCAAGGGGGGTGGCATTTCCTTCCCCACTATCAAGTCGCCGGTAGAGGCCACACTGCCCAGGGTCGCCTCCAGAGGGTGAAGTCTGGCCCTGGGTAAGATGTCAGAATTTGGCTCACTGTCCATTGGCCATGAGCTACAGCGCAGCATGGATCCATTCCCTGACCTCCACCTCACGAGGTCCAGCTCCAGCAGTAGCCGCGAGGGGGGACCAGGGATCAGGTGGGCGAGAGAGAGAAGCAGAAAGAGAACGAGTGATCAGCATCGATGCTGTCAATGTTGCTGGGACTTAACGTATTGTGAGATATGGCAGCTTGTTTGCACGGGTATTAATCAGCCTTTCCTGTCCCTTCCTTGTCACTGCCCAGTCCCTGCCACAGCCAATCTGTGTCCTAATCTCCATCAATTAATGAGGAACACTCTCTCCCCTCTTCCCCACCAACACACGCACCCACCCCGAAGCACCGGAGGCCCCAAGAAGAAACAACCTCCCGCTCTTACTTTCCACTAACTCAGCGCGGCCAATTAGACATCTGACACCCGCACTGGCTGACAAATTGTTTCTGTCATCTGCTTTCTGTCTTTCATTAAACGGGAGGCGGAGTGGGCGATTGGAAGGGAGGGGGGGATTGGAAGATGTGATCTCCCATGCTTAGCGAGGCCAGATACATTAATTACAAAACGGCCATTTGCGGCATGAAAATGCATTAATTAAATTTATGCAATCGTTATCTTTAAATAGTCTTATCTTTAAAATAATCAGCCCTTCCCGAGTCTTCCCTCTCCTCTGCTAAGTCGCTTCTAATCCCCTTGCCTCCATTTATCTCGGTATCAGCAGAAGCTTGTGGGCTTTCAGACTTCTGCACGCGCGAGGAGCCTCAAACTTCGCCGGAGTAACGCAGCGCGTGATAGATCAGTCAGATCCCCTCGCCGTACAGTGAGGATGGAAGGGACGGGGGTGGGCCAGAGCGTACGGAGGGACATGGTGGATTCGCCATCACTTGAGGTCTTTACATCAAGATGTCTTTCTACAAGAGATGCTGTAGCTCTGACGGAAGTTGTGGACTTGATGCTGAGTTTAGTGTATGAGGGCCCTGGGTTTGTGCCGTCCTGCTCAGATTAGGGCCGGGATGGCACATTTTGTAGCAGTACAAGTGTTTTGAGGTGCGATTATTATTATTATTATTATTTAGCAAAAGAGCTACACTGATACTCCAGTGAAGACACAGTTTTATCAGGATAAAGATGTCTTATAGCTAAATCCCCCTCCCACAGGGGGATAGCTATCACAGTATGAGCACCTTTATTCGGATGTATCTGCATCTACCCTAGAGGCGTTGTACTGCTTTGTCTTCAGCACTCTCGTTAGTTGGGCTGTGGTATCAGTTGGAACTTCTACATGCTACAGGAATAGCAACAGTAACACAGAAATGACGAGAAATTTTAATGAAAAATGAGTTTTTTCATTTGCTTAGTTTTGTTTTGATTTGAACAATTCCTTGCCTTGTTTACAAACCGACCCTTTTAGGCCGTGCCTTCACTAACAAAAAATCCCCTATGAGAGTCCTGGTACCAACAAGACTTCAGGGACTTTCAGTGTTTTCAATCTAGGATTCCCACCAGCACTATTCCTGATTTAGTGGTAGCACCAATGGGAATGTTTTTGTAAAATTCTCCAAGACAGTTTCACCTTCATTCACTTAAATCTAGTCTATCTAGGTAATTAAACTGATGAGGTGATATTCATTGTCCAAATGGAGTGAAACACATAAAGGAAGCAAACAACCTAAAAGGCTAAATTCTTCATATTATTCCATTTTTAACAATTTGAGATGTTAGTAAGAGAGGGAGAGGATTTAAAAAAATATATCAAGTGCCTCACAAATCTGAAATGCTGTCAAAGGTATACTTTATAATCCACACACACAAATCGATGGGCTCTGCCTATCCCTCTGCAAAGATTTAATCACGGCCACGGTTGTGAGATCTCATATCACTGTGATCTCAAGATTTAAAATTATGAAGTATATACTGGAGAACTCTCAGAATTATTGTTTAAAATACTAATATACTATGGAATATCATCAGAAATAATCCAAAATGAACCACTGTTGACAAAAATGAGAAAAGTACCCTGTGATGTCTTACCCGGTTTTTTTAATTGTGCTTGTTCTTTTACTTGCTAATCCACAAAATTCAGAGGCTATTACAAATTAGTGAGGTTTTACTGTGTGTGGATTATATTCTCTCCTGGCATCAACTTGCTCAGCTCCATTAAAGCATGTTTACAAAAACAGAGAACCTAGCACTGTGATTTTGATAAATTGATTATGTCTTTTTTATCGGATAGAAATAAAGCTCCAATTCAGCCAAACATTTCAGCACATGCTTACATCCATCCCTATTCTCGGTGGTTTGAGCATTGGCCTGCTAAACCTACGGTTATGAGTTCAATCCTTGAGGGGGCCATTTAAGGGTATGGGGCAAAAATCTGTTGGATGATTTAATGGAGGATTGGTCCTGCTTTGAGCTGGATGTCGGACTAGAGACCTCCTGAGGTCCCTTCCAACCGTGATATTCTGTGATTCCGCAAAAAAGCGTTTAAGCCCGTTGTCATCAGTTAAGCACGTGCTTAGTGATTTCCTGAAGACGGATGAATGGGTCTGAAGTTTTATAACCAAAGACTTGCCTAACTACTCCAGGATCTGTTCCATTGACAGTACTGTTATTCTATGGTGATATTTTTAGCACTAATTAGGGAAATATGACTAATTCAGATTAAAAAACAACTGAGCTGCAGCTTCTCCTAAAACAGAAAAGGGATCATTTTGTGCTTCCTTTTCCCAGAATGGGGGTGAAAATGCCAAAATATCAAGGGAAGGTGCTTCCCTTGTTATTCTTACCTCAATCTGAGGCAAGAAGAACTAGTAATCTTATTTTTTTAAAAAAAGCTCTTATCATGAAATTTCCAGCCCAACTACACTCAAGAGGTTTGGATGGTTCAGAGAAACACTGGAATCTTATTTTAGCTGAAGCCCTGGAACCTTCTGAGTTTTTGGACTTTGTAAGGTTGTCCGGCAGTCTATGGGAATTTTAGTATATTGTAGTCATTCATTCCTATCTGCAATATACATCTTAGAGGCCAATCTCCAGGCCAATGCAGTGGTGTTTTGATCCAGATCTGTATTAGGGTTAGTCTGTGCTTTGGAATTAAGATCCAGTCACTTTTAGAATTTGGGTCAGGATTCCACTGTGTCAAAATCTCACCCGATTTCTGATCTCTTGAAGAGCGGGATTTAGCTTTCTGCCATTTTGGGCTGAAATTCCATGAGGTTTCAGCTGCATCAGAACTGTAACTGGAAAACAGTTCTTCCCCCATTTCCAGCATACAACCAAAAACATAGAGGTGTGGATTTACAATCCAAAGCTGAATCCAAGCCCTCTCAATATTTAAAGCATTATTAGACCTTAAGCTCTTCCAATCTGAGACTGTCTGTATTTCGTGCCTTATACAGTGCTGAGTGCATTCAATAATAAATAAATTCACAGAAGCTCAATGTCAAGGTTCTTTTCTCTGGCCCATTTCTAGTAACTATACACTTAGCCAGAGAGAAGAAGAAAAACTCCACTTTCTACCTGGAACTGGGTGGGGAGAGGGACTATGAGATAAAAAACAACTTGACATACAAAACTAAGATCTCAGTTAAGATCATCACTCTCCCATTTACCTACAGTGGTATCCTTATCCCAGTGAAACTCTAGGGTCAAATCCGCAGCTGGTGCGAAGCGACATAGCCACAGTGTCTTGACTGTTCTGAGAAAATTTGAACTCTGAGAGTGTTTTTTGATTTAGAGGTGGACGGGAACGTAGTGCCTTTGAAAATCTCTCCCTGAAATCTTTGTTTTGGCCTCACGCAGCAGAGAGGACCATAGAAACCAATTGTGGGACTGCAAAAGCCACTTCCACTGAATTCATGACTTGTCCTGCAGGAGTAGAGGAAAGACTTTAAAACTCATCCCTCCTGTAGGTTCCCAAGAACCTAACATTCGCTCAAGTTGCTACAAGCTTGTTAGGGTGGATGAGCTGAAACGGAGCTGGTCTACTTTTAAAACGCAAAAAGCCACGAGAAAGCTGGGAATCAAGAGAGCAAATGAACAGGCAGTCAAGCAGTATGAGATGTAGCTAATTTTGCCTTTCTTTCATCCTTTTGCCAGCCTGAGTTATTAAATGTTTAGGTTGAGTCTAGCTAGCATTGCAGTGGCTGAACTTATCAGGGTCATTTCATCTCCCCATGACCTCTCTGTATTTACCATGGGGACCCTGAAGGCATTGGCTTGACTTAACTAGTGTATCTTACAGTGCAGTTAAGCCGGGCCTTAACTGATTACAGCCCTTGATTGATCAGAGGAGGGAGAGCGAGGCGTCCTAGAGCAGATACGCAGGGGCTATCAGTGCACCAGGCAGCTTTGCCTGAGGCTGGGATATGCCACTCAGGGACTCTTTGTAGTGCAGCTTCCTTTCACATTTATAGATGCTTCCCTCCCCACTCCTAAAAAAAGAGAGAGAAAGAAGCGGAGAGGGGAGGTGTTGGGAGGACTCAAAGGATCTCAGGAAATCTTGTTTGGAAGCAATAAGTCGGCACCCACACTCTATTACCAGTGTCCGCGGGGGGTTGTGATAGTGAGTGAGCACATATCAGCTTAGCTGAGAATTGAAGAAAAAAAAATAGAGCGAGAGGAAGAGGGAAAAATGGCAAGGCAGGAGACACCTCTGTGAATTTTGGTTTGGTTTGGTTAATCTCTGGTATGGAGCTGATGATAGGGGAGAGTTCTCAGAGGTTGAATGACAGAAGAAGTTCATAGAACAGGGTTAATTTGCTGGGATTTACCTATCTACGTCCAGCCATTATCCACGACAGGCCGATGCACCGCAACAGATTTAGCAGGCAACCTTTTTTGTTTCTTGGTTGTGTAAATCTCTTGCCATCCCCTTTCTTTCCAGCCCCTTCTCCCACCAACATTTCAGAGGTCACCCCAGAATGGACAAATGGGGGCAGAAAATAAGAACAAAGTGATCCCCAAACCTTCGCGCAGCTCTAAAGCCAAACCCAAACTAAACCCTTCTGAAGATTCTGAAATGTTTGGGGGTTCTTGCTTTTCCTCATTGTTCCTCTCCGCTCTTGCATCCCTGGTGACCCTGTGAGTGCTGAAATGCCCCGAGCAAGACTGTTCACCAGACAGCTGTCTCCCTCATCAGAAACTGGAAATAACTAAATTCATAATTAATCATTTTGTGAATAAAGTGCCTAACCCATTTGCCTAACTCGGGGGATCTCTAACTTTTTCATAGTTGCACCACGTCTTAACAAAGAGATTGTCCCATGGACAACTTCCCTCCCACTCCACCGATCTGGCATGTGAAATTGTTTTTTTTTGAGGAGGGGAAATAACATCAGGGAAGCGTTTCATGTCTGCTTAGCTTCTTTTAATGCAATCTAGCGAGGAGGAGGAGCCAGGTCTCTGGAACGCCACAGTTTGCGAACCACTCATCTTACTTCTTTGTTACTCCTCTGTTTAAAATGTTTTAGCCATCCAACCAAGGAGCACAAAAAGTGCCATGTTGCCACACAACACAAATAACTAATAGTCAAAAAGAATACTTCACAGACAACTCATAAGCTGAAAAAGCTATTCGGTGAGCCCTTACAAATAGAGAATGTGTCTGAAGGAAATCAGGAGTAGTTCATGAGCAATTTACGAGCCAAAAGGGGAAATAAATTTATAACAGATACAGGGCCAGATCGGCAGCTGGTGTAAATCAATGTAGCTCCATTGAAGTTGATGGGGCAAATCCCCAGTTGGTATAAGCTAGCATCTTCCAGATCTATCCCATTATTTGGTGATGAATAGTTAACAAGGTCTGTGCTCAGAGCTTCGGATGAATAGAGCCCTGAAAAATTGCAGATATCCACTTTATGGCTGAGGACTATGTTTGCGGATTGCAGCGCAGATGCAGATACAAATTTTGTATCCACACAGGGCCCTACAGATGGAAGGAAACATTCTGTTATTATTCCATAGGAGAAATTCCATCTCAATCCTAAATTTATCAGTCTGTTCAGATCTTCGTATGTGATCAAGAACCTCTGCGATCTATCAGTGAATGCCATTTATATCCTGAGATACTCTTGAACTTGATTCTCCTCTCACTTACACCAATGTAAATGTAACTCTGCTACAGTCAATGCGGTTACACTGATGTAAAACTAGGGTGACCAGATGTCCCGATTTTATAGGGACAGTCCCAGTTTTGGGGTCTTTTTCTTATATAGACTCCTATTACCCCATCCCTGTCCCAATTCTTCACATTTACTGTCTGGTCACCATATGTAAAACCAGCATGAGAGGTGAGAGTTAGGCCTGTTATCTTTGTTCTGTATTTTGAAAATACTTCCTGGGCAGAGGTGTACACACATTGACTGACCCTTTAGTGCAGGGGAACCATTCATATGCATTTAACTAATTTTGGGGGCAAGATTTTCAGGAGTGGCTAGTGATTTTGGATGGCTTAACCTGAAACACCATCAAGAAAGGTGTTTTAATTTTCAGAAAGAGGGTGATTTCAGGTATCTCAAGTTGGGTGCCAAAATCTCTTGTCCTTTTTTAATCTCTTGGTCTGGGTTTCTTCCATCTCCAGGGGAAGCGTGTCCATGTCTGATTAGTTACCATAAATCTATATGCACATAACTGGGATCCGGCTTTACCTTAGGCAACCTGCTCTAACATTGTGTGGCTCTTTGTTGTTGAGTCTGCTACTACTTCTGCTACAATAGGTTTGGTGCTTTTGCTCAAGGGTTAGAGACTCATGCTTCTATGTCCAGAGGTTTGGGGTTCAAGCCCCACATGTAACAATGCCCCGGGAAATTACTCTTAAGTGAAAGAAGATTTCCCATAGCCCTTCTTACTTTTGTAGGGTCTTGCTCTGTTAAGAGATCCCCATTCTTTTTTCCAAACTGTCCAGGCTCCAGTAATTTGTCTTATCATCATAGCTAAGACCCACCTTTGAATAGTTTAGAAACTTTTCTCTGGACTGTCTCCATAATTTGTACATCTCTACAGAAGCAGGGTGCCCAAACCAAGAGGCAGTTCTCCAGGTGGAACCTCATGATAGCCTTGAACAATCAGGTAATAACTTCCTGTTGCCTTGTTTCTAATATTCCTGTGGTGCTGCCTAGAGCCTTATTGGCTTTCTTTGCTGCAAGCGATCGTTGTATTCCCAACTTCACATCATTCCCAATGGGAATCCATAAGGCCCTTCCATTGTCAGTACATGCCAATTCTTCATCCATCAGTGAATAAATAAATCAGGGGTAGGCAACCTGTGGCACCTGTGCCAAAGGTGGCACATAAGCTGATCTTGAGTGGCACTCTCACTGCCCAGGACCTGGCCACCTGTCTGAGCGGCTCTGCATTTTCATTTAATTTTAAATTAAGCTTCTTAGACATTTTAAAAACCTTATTTACTTTACATACAACACTAGCTTAGTTCTATATTATAGACTTATAGAAAGAGACCTTCTACAAATGTTAAAATGTATTACTGGCACATGAAACCTTAAATCAGAGTAAATAAATGAAGACTCGGCGCACCATTTCTGAAAGGCTGCCAACCCCTGGAATAGGTCATTTTAGGATATTTTAGATCCAAAAATAAAACTGCTCATGTCCATTTCATCAACTGTTCCCTAAATCACTCCCCTTATGTATTTAAATAATCCTGAAGATGTTTTCTTTCATTGACGGTGTTAATGGTATTTCTGCTTTTATTACTAGCTGGCAAATTACACCACTCCACATGCACAGTCCACAGTAAGCCACTTATGAGAACACCAAAAAGAGAGACAACGTAGTCTAGTATCATAGCTCTGAAGCCAGAGTCGGGAATCTTGTGTTCTGTCCCTGGCTCTGTCAGTGACTCACAGTGTGACCTTGAGCATGACTTCCCTGGGCATGCTTTTGCATCAGAATGATACTTGCCCTTTTGTGTAAAGCACTTTGAAATCTGCAAGTGGAAAACACTATCAGAGCAAAGGTTTGTTATGAGAAGGCAACCGAGATCCCCCTCTAGAGACATCACTGCAATCCAGGGCCATTTGCAATAACCAGCTTTGGCGTCTGTCCATTCAATAGATAGTTATCCAATCTAGATACCTGAGTTTCAGAAACATGTTGACTAGTATAGGAATCGAACATTGTTGCAGTGCGTCATCCAAAATTGCAATAAACTCTGGATAGATAAGATTTTAACCATTCCCTTATCCATTGCCTTAGTGGCCTCTTGTTGACACTATGCTCTGATGTTCAGATCCCATGCTGATGGTTGCATGATAAATATCAGGCTAGACAGAGACCATTCCACCAAGCTATCTCTTATAACGTAATAGATTCCGAGGTGAAATCTTGCCCACTGAAGTCAAAGCTGAAACTTTCATTGACTTAATTGAGGCCAGGGTTTTACCCGTGTCATTTAAAATCTCATTTAAAAGCTTGATTGCATTTTACATAACATAAATCTCCAGAAATAAAACACACTCTCTAAGATAATGTATTTGGGCCCATTCAAGTTCCCACTGATTCCATTGGGCAATGGATTGACTCTGTTTGCTGAAGGTAGATTCAATGGCCTGTGATCACTCTGATCAGATTTCTCAAGCTGTGGGGAATATGAGCCTTTATCCAGTACTCTGCTATCATGCCTGGCTGCAAGGATATATTTAATTTATATGCTTGATGGGTTACCATACTCTTCACAGAGTTCCTTCAGTATGCTGGGATACAATTCATCTGGGCCAAGGGATTTTTAGAAGTTCAAAATTAAGTGCATTTGATTATAGTCCACTTCCTCTAATGTGAAGAACTTTGGGTTTCCATATTATTTATTTATTATTTATAACTTTATTTATCTCCTCCCAAGTATTTCAACAGTCCTACAGTAACCTTTCCCTTCTGCTACTGTTTTATGTAGGTCTAAAATCTGTTCTGCCTACAAGAATGGCCATATTGGGTCAGACCAATGGTCCATCTAGCCCACTATCCCGGCTTCTAAAAGTGGCCGATGACAGATGTTTCAGAGGAAATGAACAATCACTGAGTGATTTTTTTGAACCCATTTATACTTCTGGCCCTATGACACTAAGGGCAGGTCTACACTCCAGCGGGGATCGACGCTATGAGATCCATCTATCGTGGGTCGATTTATCACGTCTATTCTAGACATGACAAATACATCCCCAAGTGCTCTCCTGTTGACTATTGTATTCCACTGCCTCAAGAGGCGAAGGCAGAGTCAACAGGGGAGCAGCAGCAGTCAACTCACCACTGTGAAGATGTCGCAGTAAGCTGAAGTTTCTCATAGCTGACGTATTCTTATAGCTGAAGTTGCATGTCTTAGATCGATTTTCCCCACCCCAGTGTGGACTTGGGCTAAGATATTAAAAAGGTATTGATAGGAAGAAGGATTAGCGCTTATTCAGTAAGTGAGAGAGGTTAGAGGAGGTGAGAGGGTCTCAAAGTAGAAGTGTGAAATATTAAGTTAGGTACAAATAAACCATCTCAAATGACTTGGAGAGTAGAGAATGAATTTCCAAATGTGGGAACCGAGTCACCTCTACTGATGGTGAGGATCAGCTCCTCTTATTGGGATTCAGAAACAGAGGAGGAACCTGCTCCGTGCAGGTAATGAGACTGGAGGAACTGACATATTTCCCAGAACACATCTAGGGCTCTGTCAGCCTTCTCCTCTTCCAACAACTTTTGAGATAAGTGAAACTAAAGGAAAGAGATTTACAAGCATCACCTCAGAAGTCAAAGTTGGATTTTTCCCTACAAGGAATCATCTAGTGTTTTGTCCAGCCTAGTTTTAAATGTTCCAAGTGATAGGATTCCCCTCTTTCCCAAGTGATGGACTTTCCACTTCATCCTTTAGTAGACAATTCTACTGCCCAATAAGTACATCTCCATGGGAAGGATATTCTTCCTAAAGTTTCCCTTTGTGAATGTCTTCCCATTACTCCATGTTACACTCTCTCATGCAACCCTCTGTAAGATTTCTGCTTTGCTGGAGTTTGCACTCCAAATATTTGTAGATTGTTATGTCCTTCCTTTATTCATAATTTAGACAAGCTATGTGTATTAAGGCCAACATTTTCTAAAGTAGCCATGGATTTTGGATGCTTAAGATGTCTGAACATGGACACTCAACCACTGAAGGACTCAGAATCTCTTGAGAAACTATTAGCCTTAAGCTGTGTTCTCCTTTCCTCAAGAGCCAATCCATCCAGCCTCCTGATCATTTTTTGCTTCTTTTCTCTGAACTCCTTACAATTTGTTCACATCTTTCTAGTAATGAGGTGTCCAGAAATAAATGCAATGTCACCATCCTGCTACATGATGTGATGCCTCTATAAATGCACCTAAAATTATATCAGCCTTCCCTGCTCCCCTTCCCCTGAGTATCAAAAAAATGACCACATCTATGCCCACAACCAGTAAGGATTTACTTCATTATCTCTTTAAGGAATGATCGTATGGTGCAATTGTCTACCATTGGTTATTCAAACCCGGCACCACAGGTATCATTTCTCTCTAGTCCTGGTATCTTGCTCATCTCATCTTGGTGTCACACCTGTCTAGTCTTCACATTACATCAGTCTAGCAATCTGCTTATCAGAAATGTCACATTTAGATAAATATGAAGTAAGTCAGCTGAGTAAGTACAAGATTCACGGATGGGATATGATCAGCCACTTTGTGACTAATGAGGAGACATCCTTCTCCCTGGTAGCTATCTCTCCTGCAGTGAGTACTCTCCTACTTACATATTGACCGGCTGCTGTTTGGTGTCACCATTTGAATGTGCACAAGTTGTTTCCAGATGCCTCTGTGCCTGGAAGAGGCATTGTAGCTGCAGTGAGTTGGCAGTCCTGGCCCTCAATTGTTTCTCTGCCCCCTGAGTGCCACATTCTGGTGTTTGTTCTTCTGGAAGTAATGCTACAAACCATGGCACTGAGAGCAGGGGCCTCAAAGCTGCTCACATGAGTCCCACCTTTGCGATAGCAACAATAATGTGAATGGATACAGCAAATTCTGGATCTGTTGTTATCCTCCCTAGTAAAAGGCAAAGAGAAGTTCAGTGACTTGCTGAAGCATCACAAAGTGAACCCATGAGAGAGCTGGGAATAGAAGCCGAGTCTCCTGGCTTCAAGCCCATGTTTTAACCATTAGCTCCCACTACCTCTCCCACATAACTTGCGTAAGGTCATACAGTGAGTCTGTGGCAGACCTGGAAACAGAACTGCTGGCATCCAACCACCTCCCTGCATGCCCTGGAAATAATTTTCACAATGGAGAGATTTTTGAAGGGGGCTGGATAATCTTCTGACCATCATTAAAGTTTGTAGCTGGGCAACGTAAGACTATGATGGGGCAATTGAACCTCATGCTTCCGGGTATAAGATGATTATGTTCTGGAGTCAGAGATGAATTGATGTTAGCCCCTTTCTCCCGCACTGCTGAGGTGCATTATGGGAGGAATTTCTTGCCTTGTTCTGCAATATCCTGTGTGGGCGGTCACGCTGTCTGGAGTGGCTCACAACTCAGAGTGCCTACGTCAGAGCAGCCTGTCAAAAAACAGGGCAGACACTCCACACTGGTGGTATGTTCTATAATTAGCCGGAAACAAATGTGAACTCGTGGATCACTATGCCGGTCTTGTAATGGCGTCATAGTCAGTGCCCTTAGATTCTCCAGCCTATCTTGCTACACAGACTAATGGGACTTTGTGATAAAAGGTCACTCAAACCAAGAATCACACCCTATCAGATTGCTTCCATCCCCAAGAAACCAGTCATTTCCCCCAGATCAATTGGTACCCCAGACCTTATACCAAAGACAAGGCTGGCAGCTAATTCTATAGTAAAGTAACCAAAGGTTTATTAGCTAAGAAAAGAGAGTGATTGAGAGGTTAAAGCAGGTAAAATAAATGCACAAGTGAATCACAGTTTGTAACTCCAAATGGTGGCAGAGATGTAATAAACTGCCAGTCTCCCAACAGTCTTTTCAGTGTACCCAAATTGTCTCTGGAGATCTCCGCCTTGCATCTGGTACACTTCCCTGTAAGAGTCCAAACAGGCCAGAGTTGAAGAATCTGTCCTTGAATCCACACACCTAGAACCTTCTCACAGAAAGCAACCTGACAGGGTCACTTCCCACGTGGGCTTTTCCTTTGATGATATAGAGTGAGGAGTGCATTGTGAGTCTTTGTTCTCCAGTCACTACACGCAGGGACCACTCGCTTTGAAACAAGCTCTTTTCTGTTTGAGTTCTTCATTTGCATTCCACAAGGCTTCTTTCTCCTTTGACGGGTTATTTTGTTACTGGGGTCTACCCAATGTAGTTTGCTACTACATGATAACAGGCTACAGATCCGTGAAAACAATGCAAGTAACACCCCATTCTTTTTCATGACGTTTAAACACCAAATACACTTTGATACATTTAACAATCACTTTGATCTGGACTAATTCACAAGTGAATTGGCCTGGGGCTTCGGCATGAGCTGGCACCTCATCGTGCAGCTGATAGATTGAAAGATGTCCACGTTGTCCTTCTCAGACCCATTTTCTAGCTCCTTAGAAGCTTTGTCAGGTATTATGAGTGTTGAGTTGGCATAAAGGAACTTGTGTGTTGGGAAGGAAGCAGCTGGGGATTTGATTCCAGGTTCACAGGGTGGTAGCACCTGAAACTTGTACTCGCTTTCCATGCCGAGCAAGGTGGGCAGGGACTGGCCCTACCAACCTGAGTCCTTCCTCAGCCTGGCAATGAGCAGCTGGAGTGAGGGGGAGAATATCAATGAAAACAAGACAGGGCCAAAAGCAGTGACTCCAGCCTCAGGGTGCTGCAGGGGTCTCTAGAGTTAACTGTAGGGAGGGGATATTTGGGGGTTGTCTGTCTTCACATTTCTACGTGAAACTTACATGATATTTGCTCCCCTCCCACCCCTGCTCCCTTTTGTATATAAAAAAATATTGCCCCATTGCTTTGTTGCCTCTCAAACTCTTGCTGCACGACACACAACACCCCCCTCCTCCCCACACATGCTCACCCACCCACACCACTTCCAAACCTAAAAATCTGGAGCCCTGATTGCAGAGATTGTGGCTCCTAATTGCGCTTCGCTTTCCAAAGCCGCATTCGTTTATCATAAAGGGTGCACATTTCCCCTGCTACAGTTTCCACGGCCAGAGGCCCTGAGGGCCAGCTCAGAAATGGAGGGAATTAATTACATTTTTTAAACTCCCCTTCTTTTAAAGTACAGGAGAGAGTGATGAAACGTCCTGGGGGGGAACTGGGGGACTGCAGAGATGATGAGGGGGGCAGTGGCAGGAAAGGAGGGGCCTATTATTTCATCCAGGAGGTTCCATTTTACCTTATCCTCAGCACCCCCCTCCCCCAATACACTGAGATCCGCCTTTCCCCCATGACAAGCAGGCTCCTAAAAGTATGGAAATTAGGCCAAAGGCTCAGCACCATGGCTATTATTGACTTACCCTTAAGAGCAAGCTCACGCCAAGCCTGTGACTGATTTGGGGCAGCAGCAAAGGAAAAGGAGATTGAGGGGGGGCGCGAATTGACAAGAGGGAGGGGAAGGCAAAGCGGTCCATTGCCATGATTGACAGGTAGCAGATTTGCCTCCAGATAAAACCTTACAGATGTGGAGTGGGTATTGATTTTTAGTTAGTGATGGTAATGCACCAAGAAGTAATAAATTATAGGAAAGCAAGGTCAAAAAAGGAAAGGTAAAAGGACTTTGCATTCTTAAGGAGGGGATTACTCCATCTGGCCTCAACTTCCCCAAGTTCAAAAGGTTGCTGGAAAATGAGTTGCACCAGTCGGAGTGAAATGCCAGATAGTGCTAGCCTGCCCCCAAGCTGGAGACCTCTTCTTCACCTCCTCTTGTGGAGGGTGGTCAATACTGGGTGACTGATGTCAGCTGGGGTGTAAGAATCCAGGGTCCACCTCTTGTTATTTCTTTTACAATAGCATCTAGAGAGGAGCTAAGGATCCCAAATGTACCAGGGTTGTACGAACATATAAGACGAGACAATCCCTGCCCCAACAAGCTCACAGGCTAAATAGACAAGACAGACCAAAAGCATTTCACAGTTGGGGAACCATGGAACAGAGAGTTTGAGAGACCAGTCCAAGGTCACACAGTGACTCTGTGAGAGAGCTGTTAGTAGAGGGTGACCAGATGTCCCGATTTTATAAGGACATTTCAGATTTTTGGGTCTTTTTCTTATATAGGCTCCTATTACCCTCCACCCCCTGTCCTGATTTTTCACACTTGCTGTCTGGTCACCCTATGTTAGTACGAGTCCACTACCTGAAACATATCACCACCCTTCTTCCCTTTGAGCCATGTGGGAGCATCCACCTGGAATACACTGCTGTCTTCTTGGCCAATGTTCTCTGCTTAAGAGTACGAGCTTATGTGGTGTATGGGCATCTAGAACAAGAATCCACATCCCGGTTCAGGGCACAAAGCTTCAGAACTATGCAGCTGTCTCCTCTGGGTGCTGATATGCTGGGACCTTCTTGGCATCTAATATAATAACAGTAATTGCACTTCTGTACCATAGCATCTTATGTCCTAGGATCTCAGAGCTCGTTACAGGCATGTATTAATTCAGGATCCCAACACCCTTGTGAGAGAGTATCAATCCCATTTTGCAAGTGGGAAACTTTAGAGAAGTTAAGTGGCTTTCCCCAGGTGTCACAGAGAATCAGGACCAGAGCTGGGAACAGAGCGCAGGAGTCCCGGCTTCAGCTGCAGGAAATGCGGTTGTTGTTTTTTGCTGGGATTCATGCAGGCTTTTCTCCAGGTTCAGCTCTCACAGGTTGCGATACTGTGGGCCTGAGTCTCATTGACACTAAGGGCTGGGCTACACTAGTGGGGGGCGGGGTTTCAAACTAAGATACGCAACTAAGATACGAAATATCTTAGTTCGACTTACCTGGCCGTCCTCACAATGGCGAGTTGATGGTAGCGGTTCCCCCAGCGACTCTGCTTACTCCTCCTGCTGAGGTGGAGTACAGGCGTTGATTCGGGGATCGATTTATTGCATCTTGATGAGACGCGATAAATCACTCCCCAATGCATCGAACACTACCCGCCAATCTGGTGGCTAGTACAGACGTACCCTAAGACCATTTCACTTCACTCCACCTCATCACGGTGCCTGAAAGTGAGTGTAGATGTAACTGACACCCATTTTGAGATCATTTACGCTGCCAGAGGGCAAGTGAGGATCAGCCCGGGTTTCACCTTACGTCTCTGAAAGCTCTTAGAATCTCTCAAATTCAAAGTGAAAGAAAGAAAACCGCTCAGTTCTACGTGATTTCTACATGCAGCGTCTCTGAATTTATACTCTGGCGTATAATCTTCACTCGTACAGCACTTCGAGGCCTGGACAGCTCACTAAGGAGTGTAGGAGGAGAGAGGAGGTGGTATCTTAGCCTTCAGGGAGCTGTGCTATTGCTTTCCAAAAATAATTAACAACAGCCATTTATGCTCCTGATCCTAGTCATGTATTGAATTTAATATCTCAGCCTGGCCCCACAGAAGCCTGGAACAGGTGCCCTAGATGTACGTAGAATAATAAATAGCCAAGCCACTTGCCTCATTGGTTCCTTATGAGCCATTTCACCTAGTTATGAAGCTCCTGCCATACCATATGAAATCAGGGGACACTAGAACAGGGGTGTCAAACAGATGGCCGGCCAGCCTGATTCCCACCCGCCGGATGTATTTGTGTGACTTGCATGACCTATTCAGATTCCACTTAAAGCAGAATCTCAGCATCTGTTTAAAGGGAAAAAGCAGGTTTCTGACCCTCGTGATGGCGAAGAACACTTCCAAATAGGAACTGAAGGAAAACCAATGCAGTGTTGCCTTCCTGAGTCATCAGAGAGCCTGAAACAATGGTCCAGGGAGGTGTAAAATCCCCAGTCCCCTATAAATCTCATTAGACCGTCAAACTCAACTGATCGCACTTTAACGTCAAGATGAACTATTGCATAGCTGATCATTTCAGCAGCTGGAATGTAGCAGCGGGTAGGAGAGAAGCCCCAGGAGGTTGGAAACAGGTGTTGCTGTAAGGAAACATAGAGGGAAGAGCAGCGGAGATCTGCTCTACTGAGGGCTCCAAAAGTAACTGAAAGTTTAGTTAACATTTAAAAGCCAGATTCTACCATTGATCCCAATGGGCATCCAGCCCAGGACTTTAAGTGGAATTTGGCCCTTTCCGCCACAGGAGTTTGACACCCTGGCATTAGTCCAGCCTTAGTTTCATCTGAAACCAGCTGAGCTCCTAGAGACTGTTAAGAGTTCCGGGGGAAGTTAGGGCCCCGTGCTATCTATGTTGGTAGAAACCTCTGGGATTCCAGGGCAAAGATCCCCCTTTTTTGTGTCGTATCTGGAGGCTGAGTATGTGTCTGGAGCCAGAGGGATGGCCTAAGAATATAGGAATTGCAGTTCTGGGTTAGATCAGGGATCTGTCCAGTCCAGCAACCTGACCCTGGTACCAGTTGGTTCAGAGAAAGATGCAAAAAACCCTGCAGTAGCAGTTATGGGATAACCTTGCGCCCAGGGAAATTTCCCTGCTAATCCCTGATAGCTACTGGCTGGCGTAAGCCATGATGCAGAGGGGTTTACATCTCTTTCCAAAAATGCTGTGGGAAAAGACGATGAAGTTCTCAATGATAAGGATAGCTAGAGTGTGGACAGTTCCATATGGTATGTAGAGGGCTTTAGAATATGCAGCACTCACGTCTGCTGGCTTTGTGAGGCCCTGGCACACACAGCCTGGGGCTGAAAGAATGTGCGAGGAAGAGGAGGAACTCTGAACCCCGAGCCCAGTAGACCCCAGGGATGGGGGTTATACTGATTTTCCAGCTGACAAGCTGCCACCTTTTCCAATCCCCCATCACCTCCTCCTCCACAGGGGTCCAGCCATTGCTGATCTGTGACCCCAACGCTCAGACAAATCCCCAAGAAGGAACTCAGTCTGCTCGAGTCGAGAGGGGACACTACGTCCAGGGAAAAGATCTTTGCTGGACTCCTGAGTCCTTCTGAGGAAGCCGGGGCGGTGAGGGGGAAGCAAATGTCAATCCACTCCACCCCCGCATCATTCAGGATAAGCTCCTGACTTAGACGGGGGGGAAGGGGAGGAGGGCGATGGGGTTGAGTAGAGAGGGAAATAGCTGTTCTCTGGAATCCCCCCTTGTGTCATCCCAAAGAATGAACCCTCTGCACAATAGCTCCCCAGGCCACCGGCAGGGGATAAAGGACTCGTTCTGCCTCTCGCTGGGCTGCAAATATTTTCAATTTGCCACTTTAATTGATGTCAATAAGGTTGTGCTAAATGTGGAGATTTTCAACATTTCTGCTTTCGAGCTCCACGCTGGCGCCCGAGGTGACCGCTACCCGCCCCTCCCCCTGGTGAGCTGCCGGCACAAATGCCACAAGCCTGCACTTCTCTGGTGACAGGTGACAAGTCAAAGACACCTCTCCTCCCCTCAGCTCCCGGTCAGGGCTCCCGGCCTGCAAACACTTACGACTTTACAACCATGAGGAACCTCACTGATTTCAATAGGTCTGCATGTGGTAGTAAAGTCAAGCAGGGTGCACGAGGGTTGATAGGATCGGGGTCCCAGTTCCCAGCCCTAAAGGCAAACTGACTCGCTCCAACCTGCTCCTGTTTGCCTTACAAACACCTCTCTTCTAGCAGGCCTCTTCTCTGCAAAATGAGCCAACTGTCTGAAAGGAGCAAGACAGTTTAGGTTCAGCCTTAATTACATTTTACAGCCAAGGATAATATTGAGATGGGCTGAGTTACTACCAGCAATTTAACCCCCTTTCCTTTACCTGCACTTCTGGATGGGGTGAGTGAGTTCACATCCCCGGATCAAAACTTGCTCTTCCAGGTTGGATCCAAAACCAGGAAGTTACTATTCAGATCTAGTTCAGATGGGAGCCCAAGACGGCAGAAATCTCATGAGAACAACTGATCTTCATTCTGTCTTTATTTGACTTGATTCTCCAGGGTCTGCAATCTGGCACTGTTTGGCAAACGTAAATGTTCTTAAAAGCCACCACAGACATTGTCTGTCACAAGACCACTTGGAGGCAGAGCTCTCTTCGTGTGCCCATCCACAATGCTTTTCCCCTTTGCTTCCCCAGGTGATGAGCATCCTAAGCAACCCGAGTGGCGTTCCGCCACAACCCCAAGCTGATTTCTCCATCTCTCCCCTCCACGGTGGTCTGGACACCGCCAACTCCATCTCCGCCAGCTGCAGCCAGCGGAGCGACTCCATCAAGTCTGTGGACAGCCTCCCCACCTCGCAGTCCTACTGCCCCCCTACCTACAGCACCACCGGTTATAGCGTGGACCCCGTGGCCAGCTACCAGTATGGACAGTATGGACAAAGTGAGTATTGATCCCACCAGAGAATCGGCTGGACTGAAGCAGAGTTAGATGCGGGGCGGGGAATTGGGGTAGAGGAACCTGCTATCAAATTGGGTGTTGGCTCTGCCCTCAGGAATGGATTCCCATGGATGTCTGTTCAGAAAATCATTCTTTAGGGACTAACCAAACAAATACCACCCTTCTCTCTGTGCTCTGTACAAGGTCCCCCACTCACTTCCCATCTATTGGAAAAATCTGAATGAAAGAGGTTAAATAGAAATATTTATATTGTAAGAGAAGGAGAGATACTTCTGGGAGCCCCCTGTTTCCCCATCTCCTACTCCTGCCCCCTCCAAGACCCTACATCATGGTGACCCTTCTTCTGTCCAAGGAGAGTTAGACATGGCTAACATGACATCCCTAGCCAAGGGACCAAGCTCACTAACCCAACCTGTCAATAAAAATATAGAGGGGATATCAACACAGCTTGAATGAATCATTAGAAAAACGCATTTGATGCACACTACAGATCCACAGCTGCCAAAACCATCCCATTCAAACAATTCACCGTTACCTTCACTCAGTTCTGACCCAGCTGCCAACACCATCCCCACATCGCTTTAAACTACCAAGGGTGCCATCAGATAGATGCTTAAGGTAACAAACCATCTCAGCTTTGGGGCTTCCTCACCCAGAGGAGACTCATGCCAAACACACGGACGTGGATACATGGCCACTTTGCTATTACACATGTGGCTTTATTGGGAACAGAATCCAAGCAACAGAGAAACAAAAAGGAAAGAGAGCAAGAATTTTTCTAGCTTTTTCGTTAAGAATTACATGTCATGTCAACAGGTACAGGTTGTGCAGGTAGGTTCTGGAATTTCAAGTGCTTTGAATGCAACCACACCCTTCCAAATTTGGATAGGATTTAGTGGTACTATTGGCTCAAGTTGACCTCAAAGATGGGGATGGGTGGTTGGATGAACGGAGGTAACACACCTTTCCCAACATTCAGAAATTGCTGACTGCGGAAAGGGGTTCTGATGTTACTGCCAGACTACCTGTCCCCAGATTCTGCTGAAACGTCCCTTCTGGGAGTCTGCTTCCAGAAATACTACTCAGCTTAGCATGGGAAATCGCCACCCAGTGGCTGGTATCGAGGTCTTTTGATATCCGTGCTGACAGGGGGAAATTGCTAGGCATGTGTGTGTTTCACAGGCGACCTCAGATCCAGGAGATTAGATCAAGAAGGTTTTGTATGGGAATCTGCAACTCTTGCTGGGCCATCCTGGGGATTGGTTAGGTTGGCAAAACCTTGTCAGCCAGGTTCAGTTCTAGGAAACTTAAGAGAGAGGCCAGAGTCTGAATCCTGGGGTGTGAACCCACTCAAACGTTAGTGAAATTTAGATCTGGAACTGAACCCAGCTGTGACTTATTTGAGCCCCCAACATTTGAGGACTGCGGAAATGGCTCATTTCTGCAGCAAAGCCTGTGGGAGGCAGTCTGAGCATCCTAGCTTCCTTCTGAGGAGAGGCTGGTGTCAAGGGCCTGAGCCAAGGTTCACTGAAATCAAGTGGACTCTCTCCGTGGGCTATGGATCGGGCTCAAAAGACAGTGGCTGGGAGGGTTGGTTTCGCCTCTAGCACGGCTGGGTCACAAAAACACTAGAGACCCTGGCAGAGGGCTCACCTGCCGGTGTTAAACTAATAATAAGTATGTGTTGTGAGAGAGTGACCCGCAATGGGTTAAAGGTGCATCCTCTTCCTCCCCTTGCTCTCCAGCTTGCCTATGGCTTATCCTTGGTGACCTTTCCTTCCATTCGGCCGTGGCTTTTTATTCCCCACTCCGTCACAGCCCTTTAATGTCTTTAACTTCTATGGCTAAATGAGAACCGGCTGGGGCGGCAGACAGGATCAATAGCAGCTTCCCCCTCGCCCCTCCTCTTTTTGTTTTTAGGGGGCTTGATCTGCGACCCCTTGACCTTCCCCTCACTTCTGGATGCAAGGCTGGACACACGTGCTATTGATAAAAATCTTAAACAAATTCCAATACCATGTATTTCCAATAAAGATCCCTTTGGGCAGGACGTTAGTCACACTGCATGTGTATAAAAAAAAGGGGGGTGATAAAATTTTAAAATAAAAAGGAAGGAGCTGAGAAAAGACAAGAGAAAGATCAAAAAGGAGGAGAAAAGAGAAGAAAATGCTTGTCTTGTTTTGCTGCAGGGATTCTTATTCGGGGCTCTCTGTGTTTATGAAACCATCCGCTCAAATCCCTTGATATTCTTTTGTTTGTCTCCCCGTTTTTTGTTTCTGTCCCATGTCTCCCTCTTTTCTGCAGAGTGTTTCGACTTTCATCCAATTTCAAAGTCTAGTTTTGAGCTTACAGTTCAATCCACCGGGCTCGGTTTGCAGTGGGAACGTTTTCCGGTTTATTTCAATCAGAACCCGGGCTCCCAAACATTCTGTGCCCAGCAGCAGATCTTGTACGATTGACAGAGTTAGACCAGATGTGCCACGCTCCCCAGAGACATTCAGGTAGCCAGCCACAAAGGGTCCCTTCCTGTTGCCAAGGTGAAGGTAGGGTAAGAAGCTTTTAACACACACACACAACCTCCACCACTTCTTCCCGTTGCTGGGAATTGGATTCACTCCCACTCAGATGAGTGAGTAAAGACCAACTGTTCCCTGTGTAATACTGCTGCCTTTTGATGAGGTACTGGAGCCACAAACCAGCGTTATGTGTGTTAAAATGAGATGCATTTGAAGTTGCAAAATCCCTATGTATATATATGATGCCCTGTACGTGGCCTGCTCCAAAGCCCATTGACTTCAATAGGGTTTGGATCAGGTCCACAGAGAACATGATCTATCTGAGCGTGTGCAATACCTGGTATAGTCGATGACAATTGTGGGTATTCAACACCAGGCACCTGCTCATACACACACATGTGCATTTCTTTTTGTTTGGGTTTCCACTCTGTATTAAACCAGCTCTAGTTTCTGGCAGGGAATGACCCACTTCCCGTGAACCCTTCCCAGAGGCGCAGAAGGATTGAGGGGTGGCTCTTGTTAGCTGGTTAGTTGGTTGGTTGGTTTTTAATAATAATACCGCCACATTTCTATCACCACATGATGACCAAAACAGGAGGAGCAACTTCTGACCAATCTTCAGAGCGTACTAATTCCCTGGGAGAATTAACGTTCCCATCTTGCCCTGCTTTTCTTCCCTCTGCAAGGACGTGTCGGAGTCCATGCCTTGCACAAATATCAGTGTGTGGGGGGGAGAAGGGACGTACATAAGGATGGATGCACAAAGCCAGCACAGGCATAGACACAAATATTCTCTGTCTCTGTCTCTCTCTGTCTCTTTCTCTCTCTCTCTCTCTCACACACACACACACAAACACAGCACTCTTAACTGTATGGGCAATATGGCCATGTGTCAGGAATGAATGTGATCTACTAGTCCATCTCACATGTACACCTAACACACATGCACCACAGCACAAAGGCACCTCAGGACTAAGTCTTAGGACCAAGTAAACTAGAGACCTGGGAATCTCATTCTTCCGGGATCTTCCACGCACCCCAGTCTACCCCCCATTTCCCAGTCATGTGATCCCATCAGACTCCACTGCCTGTGGACCACCTTGGGGACTGAACTCCCTAGTAGGCCTCACGCTGCCCTTCACACCTCAATGTAACTTTATTTTGTCCCCGAGTCCATTCGCCGCTCACGTGTCCCAAGCCATCAACACTCAGACACAGAGGCAACACACAGCATGCTCTGTCCCAGCCGGTGTGGAGCAGGGGTGCCAGATTAATGTGGTCCTTACAGTTCCCAGAGGCCGGAGCCAAGCTAATGATGCCGGTGATGGAACGCAGAAGCGTGAAAGGAATTCTAATAGATATGACAAGTCTAATAAGAATTTGTGTCTGGAAGGGACCCCCTTTGGGGCAGGCATCTGACAAGATGTTGATGGCTGAAATTTGTTTACTCATTGGCACCGATGGTACATCTCCTGCCAGCTCCTTATTAATCTAATTTGAGACATTATAGCTAGTGAGACGGAGAGACTTTGACTGAAGCTCTGCTAATGAGCGGTGTCACCATCTTGCCCCGTCCCTCTTCCCCTTCAGTCCACGGGGCAGTCTGTGGAGGTGGAACTTGATCACAGTTTGGGATATGGAGTCCCCAGATCACCTCGGGAGTTGCCAGTGTGTCTTCCATGATGATGATCAACCGAGGCTTTTCCCAGAATGGGAGGAAGGAGGCGAGGAGTAAAACTATCAGAGATGTATCAACACACGGTGTCTGGGTCAGAGTCTAATCTCACTCACGCTGGGCTAGCCCCATTGAAACCAGTGAAATAATTTACCCCAGCGTAACTCAGATCAGTGGTGGGCTCCGTGGCTGTGAGCGAACCCACGGTGTTGAGCGTGGAGAACTCTGCACCCACCTAGGGCTCCTACCAGCTGTCGTTCTCTTCAGCCTTCATCCTTAGGCAGCTCCCCAGGAGATGACATTGTCTATGGGAGATGGGGAATTCTTGTGTTTTTCCAGACATTTTCAATAGGGTTTGGGGAAGACGAGTGACTCTATAGCAATGTGTGCAAAGGTCTGTGAAGGCAACCACTGCTTTTAGCTCCAGCGGGCCCTTCTCTTCTGTCAGGATGCTCTACTAGGACCTGGGCCTATTTGTCTGTGACACCCCACCCAGAGTGGGGCCTGGATGCCTGCAACTCTCTCTGTGACAGGGACTGTCTATCAGTGACTCCTCCCCGCAACGGGGCCCATCTATCTGCAGCTCCCTCCGTGGCCGGGTCCAGCTGTGACTAACCTGACAGCGGGGCCTGTCTCTCTCCCTCAACCACCACAGAGGACCTCTTTCTGTCTGTGACGCTGCCTTCTCCACAGCGGGGCCTGCACGTCTCCAACTCCCTCTGTGGTGATGCCCATGTGTCTGTGACTCCCCGCTGTGGCAGGGCCTGTCTGTGACTGCTCCCCGTGGTGGAGCATCCATGGTGTGTCTACAACACCTCCTGAACCAAGGTTCATGGGTCTGGGGCTCCTCACTATGGCTGGGCTCATGTGTCTGCAACTCCCCTCACTTGGCTGGGCCTGTCTGTCGGCAATTCCCCTTGTGGCAGGGCTAATTTGTTATCCTCTTTTTAAATGGACATAAAATGCCTCATGTCCCCCAAATCTCAATCCTCATGCTGGTTTTTTTCCCTCCCTTCCCCTCTCCCACAGCTGCTGTCGACTATTTGGCCAAGAATGTGAGCCTGTCCACACAGCGCAGGATGAAGCTGGGAGAACATTCAGCTGTTCTGGGCCTCCTACCGGTAGAGACAGGCCAGGCTTACTGAAGAGTCCATCTGTGCCAACAACCCACTCCAGCAACTGGTACCACCAGAGACAACACCACCGCCACCAGCCTTCCAGGGTTCCACCTCTGCCTGGACCCAGCTCCTTTCCAAATCCCCACCACGCTGCACCAACTCAAGCTGTGAAGGAGATGGGAAAGAGGGGGGAGGGCTCTCCATGTAACCAGTTCCTTACTGAGCATTCTTCTAAGACGCCAACCCAGCCTCTTTAAATGTGACTCCTTCTGTGGCCAGAGACAATGGGTTGGATACACTGATTAACCCTAATGTTCATGCCCTCCCTCCAACCCTCCTGGTCAGACTGCCCACACTTAATGACTTTCCATTGATCTCGGTAGTTGGCACAGTCAACGCTGAATTTCTTTTTCCGTTGTACAATATATATTTTTTATTTCCCCCCCACTCTTTTTTATTGTAGTAACTTGGTGGATGTTGTATAGAAGAAGTAACCAAGCTGATCACTAAGGGTGATGTAATTCGGGACCAAAAGACCTTTGGACCAAATATAAGAAGTTATGGCAAACCTGTCCACCTCCCATGCTGCCGATAGGATCCCGTAGCAAGGAAAAAGCAGGCAGGGATATTGCTCAGCACAAGTGGGATTTGATGGATGCTATAAATGCTCCAACCTGGGACCTTTGGAAAGTATAAATGTAAATTGCTGAGCGGGGTTAGGAGAAGCTGGGGGCAGGTATGAGCAACACTCCATTTTTCTCTTAGGGACCAACTGGATCCTGACAGGATGGGGTGGAGCTGACTGAAAACCACCTGCATCCAATAGCAGCAGGAGATTCGGTAGGAAATGGCACATATTCGTGTGGAGGGCTGGCCTGGACAGTGTTTAGGCCAGGTGGTGTCTGGCTGGGCAGAGAGAGAATTCAACCAGGTCCTTCTTTCTTTCACTCAGCGAGTTTGATCCTCGCGGTGAGGGAGAGTGACTGTGTATGTTGGCAAGGGAGTGTGCTGCCCAGTGGCGCTGTAGTTGAGCCTGTGTCTGGCCTCGTTGGAGACACTTCAGCTTTCAGAACTGGGTCCTTCTGCTGCTAGAACATGATTGAAATGAAATGAGACTTGTTCTGAAGGCGCCTGTCAGGGGTGTCTCGCATCAAATGAAGGGCTGAGGGACACGTTCGTCGCTGGGATGGAGGAGGTGCCTGAGCTAAGGCGCAGCGTCACACAAAACTAGGGTGTGCATCATGCACTGGAGAGACAGACGACTGTGGGAATGGTTTGACCACAACAGTCTGTCTCCAACTGGCTAGAAAGTGAGGGATGCATAAACCCACATAATGCACCTATTTATGCTGTTCTGTATGGTAGAGGAAAGACCCTTAGGCCAGGTCTACACTACTCGCTGGATCGGCGGGTAGTGATCGATCTATCGGGGATCAATTTATCATGTCTAGTCTAGATGCAATAAATCGATTCCCAAGCGCTCTCTCGTCGATGCCGGTACTCCACCGCCATGAGAGGCGCAGGTGGAGTTGATGGGGGAGCGGCAGCAGTCAACTCACCGCCATGAAGACGCCGCAATAAGTCCACCTAAATACGTCAACTTCAGCTACACTATTCACGTAGCTGAAGTTGTGTATCTTAGGTAGATTCCCTCCCACTTCCCAGTGTAGACCAGGGCTTATGCCCTTATGCACACAACTCTTTATTTCCCAACCTAGCAGGATAAGTACTTGTCTCTTACCTTAAGTAACTTGTCCTTTTCGACATCATATGGTCCTTTTCTGGACAAGTTGATCTCTTGGCCCCTTCTCTTCATATTTCTGTATTTTTTTTGGAAGTGCCTTCTTTCTAGGCCTCGGATTTTTGTTGTTGTTCAGATTTGCCTCCCTCTTTTCTCTAGCATACAGCACTTTTTCCTCTGTACCAACCCATGATCCTTCTCAGCACAATGTTCAGATAAACCCATACAAGTTATATATGAGTCATTAACCACGTGCGGTTGATACTATTTATTTATATGGTGTGGTAACAATCTTCAGTCATCCCAATGAAATGCTGTAGCAGGTCCCTAAACATTTAGACTTTCTTCACCCTCTGACTGCATTTAAATGGCTCGCCTCCAAGAGCACACTTACTGTTTACTCATCACCCTGAAGAGGATGAGAAAAGCTGCCACTGAAACAATCCATCCTGCTTCTTTCCTTTAGATGATCTTGTGCCAGCCAGTAACAAATTTGTAAGGCCCAGCATTCAATGGATTGGAAACAGATGCTGCATGCTGGCTCGGTCAGATACAACTTCCTGGTGTCTATATTGGATGCATCTACAGTGAAGTTGAGAGATGTTGGGGGGACCTAATGACAGAGGAGTAAAGGGCGGGAGAGGGGGTGGATTTCTCCCCTGCATCCTTCAGCTGCTTCTTTTTTGCATTTCCCTCAAACCATCCGTCCTTGTCTTTACATCTGAAGCAATATCTTCTGGGCAGTTTCAAGCTTTCTGGTGCCTTGCCCTTGGCTGCATTTCTTCGTTAACCACAAAGTTGCCAACTCCTGTGGACATGGCAACTCACATGGGCAAATTGCCAGTTCTTAGTCAAAGCAGATTTTTGCTTCATATGTTGCTCTGTATTTCATCAGACACCATCCATGGCTTTCATCCAGCCCACTGCTTCACTGGGATTTGTTGTTCTGAACTCCTGAAAGCATTTTAACCCATAAGAGTCATCTCTCTTATTTATACACACACGCTGCTGTTCAGTAGCTGGGATGCTGACAATTGCACATATAGAATCCTCTGCAATGATTTGCACAGAGAATCTAAATCCCTTCTTTGCTTATCCAACTGTGCAACAAATAAAACTGTGATTCCAGACCCTTCCCTTGACTACAGGAGAATTTCCTGGGATCACAGAATTTCCTAGAGGCCTGGCACTAAAAACTTGCATTTCACAATGCCATTTCCAAGACTAAATACTGCATATAAAGCAAGAGTTGATGCGGACAAGAATACTGGTTTCTTTGAGGTTACTGGCGAACTGAGGTATGATAGACAAGAGGTGTTGCCCAAAGCTAGTGTGATAGAAAAGGAAAATGGAGAGTTATGTGATTTTAGTTTGGATCTGAAATGAGGAAGAGCAACTTCTGAATCCCACTTCTGTCCCTCCTAGTAGCTATAATAACATTATTACCCCAGCCACAACTGAAGTGGAGAATCAAAGGAACACCTGGAAACAAAGCAGATGCTAGGGTGTTTCCATGAGATAACCATTGAGTCCGTGACTGAAACATTCATTTTAACCTGCTCGGGTACCCCATGGTTACCTGTGTTTTTTGAACAGGCAGCAGTAAGTACTGCTGCAGCAATAGAACATGTGCATTTGGGGATGATTTTACTGTGTGCCATGAGCTGCATTAATCAGAAAAAAATATTGACGTCCGAATGACCATAAACACTCAAAAAGGGCTGTCATGCCCTAGGAATGTACAGCCTAGATTGTCTTGGTGCTGTTAGGAAATGTAATGTACAGAGGAAAAATGTTAGCCCCCTGTATTAACAGAGCATTGTTATCACTGACAGCCAATTAAAAAGCTCTAGTCATATCCCAACTCCTAAAAGCCATTTTATACTTCAACTAACTAGAGCCATTTCTGACCAAACTGATTTCTCGTCACCTGTTACATGATACAACCTGCAGGAAGACCCTGCTTATAACAAGAAAGGGTTGACCACTGGTCCCGCCCACAAATAGGTGCACTTCCTCTTTTCCCCACCTTGTTTTCTTGTATCCTTGTGTGTGTGCATATATACAAAAGCAACAGGCACATGACAGCTCCCAGTCTGTAAGGTGGCCCTCAACAGGTTCTAGTAGTGGGTATATTGTTAACAGATAACTTCAGTTAAGCTAAGAGCCAGAGAACAGGAACCTAAAATAGTCTTTAAAAAGAGAGAGCATTATAGAAATCTGTTTACCAATTACCTTCACCAGAAAGTCCATGAACATCCTGGCTGCTGCTGTAAATAGAGTTCTTAGAGGAATATGAAAAATGCCCCATGCGAATAGCTATTCTCTGCCCCTCTCCCTGAGGTCGCACTTATGTACATTAGTTGGATATTTGGTCATGTGCTGTATGTTTATAGAAAGTTGAGTTTTTTATATACTAAAAACACAGTGAGTGCTGTGCTAGTTTAAAAAAAACGGGGCAAACCGTAGAAATTTGCATATTGTGTGTTTTCAAAATACATTCCAGAATCTTTCGGGTGGGATGGGCTTGGTTTTTTTGGGGGGGGGGGGTTGTGTTTTAATTTTTTTAAGGTACATTAATGTATGGAAGTCAAAAGATTTTATTTTGTTTTGGTTTATGCATTGCCAACCTCAGTTCTGCTGAAAAAAAGACAAACTTGGGGGATGAGGTGGGGAAGCAAAATGGAGAGACAGATGCCCTAAAGGCGAAGGGCTAGGAAGGATGGAGCCATCGTTCTTGGCAACAGGCAAGCATCGGACTCACAAGAGCCTGGAGAATGCCTGGCTGGAATCACTTGAAGTGAAATGAACTGGCCAAGAAGAGACATTCCAGTCTTGGGGACGCAGGGACACCTGGGAACCCAAACAAATCCCGCGCTTAATAAAAACAAACCAGCTAAAGGACACATTCAAGGGACGTTCTCCCAGGTTGATTTTTTTTTCCATGCCTGTTAACATGATCCTTGTGGGAAAAGAAGGAACGGCTTTATCTCCCCACCCAGTGGCACCATTCCGAAACCATGCTGGTCTCTATCTCACCATGTTCTGCAGGTCAGCAGATTAGCACCTGTTGCTCAGAGACTTTGTGTATTTAATGCTTCTAACCCATCACCCCTAACACCTCCATATAACCGCCTGGGGAATATCTACATAGCACTATAGAGCATTCCTTATTCCTAGTAACTGCGGATATGTTGCTTCTGTGTTTGACTCATAGCCATTTTGTTCCATGTGTATGCGTGCGTGTGTGTGTGTGTGTGTGCATGAGTGTGTGCGTGTGTGTATATATATAATCGCACCATAATTTATTCAGCTATATGGAGTAGTAGAATAGAAAGAGAAATTGGTATTTGCTTTAACTACCTGCTGCCTGTAGGTGTCTCTCTGTAACTCAGGCATAACTGTTATACATTAAAAAAAACAAAAGAATTAAAAGTGTCTTTGGAGGAATTCTTTAATTCACTTTGCAGTGGGTCACATACAATAACGTGGGAGGTACTTGACAAAGATCTTAGAGTTTTATGAATACCTGGTCTAACACTACGGTCATTTGATAGTGAGGGGCAAATCAGGCCCTAAGTACCCAATTTAATCAAATTAACACACTTTGAGATATGCAAAGAAAGGCATTTTCACAAACTGGTTGTTTCCATAGGACCAACAACACACTGATTTAACCTCTCCTCAACTGCAGTGGGTTCATTAACCCACACACTTCTCAGAGCCAGCAGGGGCTCAGATACCATGGTGATGGGCACAACATAAGACTCTAAATAGTTAACTAGAAAGGAAGTCAAAACATTTCCATCAGAAGGTTGTTTTGTTGTTCTTTTTTAGCTTTTTGGTTTTTGTTTTGTTTTGATTTTTAATGGAAATGGCTTTTTTTCACCAGAAATTGTCACCAACAATTGCTTTTTGTTGAAAATTATTATTTTTTTGCTGGCAACCACAATTTTTAGCTTCAAGGCTGTTGGCTTGTATGTGTATTTGTTTGTTTGTTATTCAGCAAACAAATCTTTAACATTTTACTAAAAATCTTTTTAACAATTTTCATTTGCATCAAAATTTTCACGGGGGGAAAAATTTCCCAACCAGCTCTAGACATAACCAATGCTTTTTGTGCACAGTCAAATGTATTTTGGCTTGGCAAGGCAGAATGTGAGTTGAATATGTTGTTGAACAAAAACCACCATTTTAATTTTAGTGCCATTCAAGAAACTGGAGTTTGCCCAGTGGAAAAGTACAAAATCAATGGGAAGAAAAGTATTTTCAAGTTTTTAATAGGAAATCACTAATGACAGAAGAAGTGGCTTATGAGATTAGCAATTGGGAATGGAGCATTTCACCTCTGAATCAAATACAGAAGATAGAGGTCAAAAGTCATTATCATCTGATGACTCTTGCACTATGTCTGTGAAATGAGATTATTGTAGTTCAATTTCTACTGGCCAACGTTACAAAAACTACCACAACAACTGGCATCTTTGTCAGTTGTCTCTCAGCAGAGCGAACAATCTGTGAATGGGTGCAAAGGGCGAACTAACTTCTCATACCCAGAGGAGGTCCATTTTGGACAACCATCCTGTCACAGAGTGACTGGCCCCTTTAAGAGGGAATGAGTCCAGGTCACTTATGACCCAAGAGGAGGGCACCTGGCCGTGATAAAGAGCAAGGGAGCAATTAGGGGACAGGAAGTTGACAGGGATAACAGGAAGTAGCAGCAGAGTCTCTGTCAACAGCTGCATGAATATTAGGAAAACAGTAGTTGGAAGCCACTTGGGGGAGAAGAGCTGGTGCAGCAAGGTGTCACAGAATTGACCCAAACTGGGGAACCTACCAGAAGAAGGTTCATGCAGGGAAGGGGGAAGAACCAGCTCAGCCAGGGAGAGGCCAAAGCCAAGAGGGTGATCCAGGAGGCACTCAGTGGGGGTAGATCTTGCAGGCAGAGAAGCCTGGGGAGGCCACGTGCCACAGCCCCGAGATGAGGCGTTGTGTCCCTTCAGTAGTGCAGGGGGAAGCCCTGGAATAGGGGTGGGGCTTAATTGCAATGAGGTGGCGGGGGGGCGAACTGGTGGAGGGTGAGGACAGAACAGATGTGGGGCAGAGAGGTCATTTAGGGAGGGCAGGGGGAACATCTGCCCCCCACCTACACCGATGGAGGTGGGGAGGGTATGGGGGGCATGGCCCCCCAAAACTGAATACATAACAGAGGCAACACATGGGAGGCAGCTGCCTTCCCTTTGGCCCTGCTACCACCCCCCCACACACACCTCCACAGTAAGGGCTCAGCCGGCCACACCCCCTATGAGGGCTCGGAGGAATGTTCGGGGAGATGGGGGTTGACTGGCAACACCAATGGCTCTGTGCGTCCAGGAAGTTTCCCTTCAGGCTCAGGTACGTCCTTGGGGCACACGAACTGCTGCGTGCTGGTGCCCATGGTGTCTGTATAGGCTGGCACGTCCTGCCCTGGCCTGGCCCAGCGCGCACACAGCCACCCGGAGAAGAGCTGCCCCCATTGTGCAGCAGCACCCCCTCGGACATAGCCCCTGCCCACACCCTGAGCTGACCCCCCCCTCCACACTGCCCGTAGCTACCCCCTCCCTGCACCCTGAGCTACCTCCCTCTCTGCACACACTCCCTATGAACTGTGAACGGCCAGGGCAGCAAACAGCTAAAACTGAGGTAATAAAGGGGCGGGTTCATTTGGAGACACTACGATGGCGTGGCTCAAAATAATAAACGATATCAAATTTGTGCCGGGGCAGAGAAAAGTTTGGGAACCACTGAACTACAGTATCCATCCTGCCCTTGGCTCTGACCGAGGAAGGTGGAAAGGAAGAGCAGGAAAACCAACAGACAGAGACGAAAGGGCATATTTTCCTGCCCTCTTTCGATGTTAACAACATCTTGTCTGCATCTATCGAAGCAGGAAGTTGTAAAAACACGTGGGGCGGAGGTGGGCCTGAGCCACTCATTTTCGATTTTGCCTCCCCCAAAAGCTTGAGGGCATTTGGATCTGGAGGGTTAGTTCAGGACCATCATTAGTCAAGTGGTGCTTGATGTCAACAACGGGTCCTTTTTGGGGCAAAGGTGCAGACTTCCTAGAATTAACCCCCATCCCTTTGTCTAATCTGTCTCCCAGGAGTGTGGCAAGGGAGTGTCCCATGGAGTTGGCAGTAAATCAGAACCCCAGAGATTGTCCAGAATGGCTACAATATGCCCAGGCATGCTGGTGATGAGCACTCCATAACATAGTGGTGGTGTCTGTCTTCACTGTGGCCTTGCCTGGTCAGGACTGTGCCCCTCTGCCTAGGGAGGAGCACTGGTCTCTGCAGAGGGCCTTCTTTTTAACAGGAGAGCAGCTTTCTTCAGTATTTATCTTGGCATCCAAGGTCCAGTGCCTGTCTGTCCTTCTGATCTGGACTTGGTCAAACGGCTCATCCTCCCACCAGGCTTCAGAGTGGAAAGCATTTGAATACTATCTAGGTGCATAGGGGGAGATTTCTAAAGGTACAAACGATGAAAGTCAATTGGGTACATCATTTCCAGTTGAGCCTTTGAAAATCTTCCCCTTTATGTTGCATCGTAATAGGGTTGGGGAGAACTCAGCAGAAGTCCCTACGCTTTGTCATTCTTGGCAGATGTTGCATGAGAGGTTTCGCCCTGAGCCCACTAGGCTAAATCAGATGATTGGAAGGCACAGTGCATTGTGTCAGAATGTACCAAAACCTCCCGCGCCGAGGGGCTGAATCAAGAGGCATGTGAGCTATTTCTAAACAATACCACCCCCTGGTTCTGTACAGTGCTCTTTTTCACTAACAGCTTGATTAGATGCCTTGCAATGACAGGCAGCTTTGAAAAGACTCTACTGCATTGCAGCTGTGCCATCTTGTATTCCTGGTAGCTCCAATGAGCTAGGCAGGATGGGATTGAGATGGTGCTTGGATGAGAGACCTCCGAGAGAAACCTGGGCACTGAAGTAAATAGGGGGCACCCATAATGTTAGGGGCATTGTGCTATCTATCAGACCTATTGGTTTCGTGAGAGGATGTAAAATTGAGGTTCTGATCCCCATAAGTTTATGTACAAGCAGGAATGACCCCTGGCCTCCTTGCCAAGTTCCAGGGTAAATTACATCCTGCTTCTGCAAATTTTACATTATTAGTCTTCTCTTCCTGCCCTAACGTGTCACACACGATGCTGCTGTGTGCTGTTTAACAGCTGTTGTGTTTCACCCCAGAGCTGGTTGCACTTCTGAGGGGACTGAAGTGATCGCGCGCTGAGTTTACATTCGGAGAGCTCTTTGAATGAAAGGCTCCCTATAAACAAGAGATGATTATTATTGCACAGTAACTGTAGAAATGGAGAAAATGACCTCCAATTGCCTGCCCTTTTTTAATACAAAGACTTTGTCCCTGTGCTGCTGTAGAAAGGTGAAGTCCTTGTGCCACCTCACGGTTCTTTGCAGCTGTGTCTTGGCTCTGACAACCATCCTGCTTAGATGTGGTTTGCCTGGGGCCCTGCAATTGCTAGTGTTTCAACACTGCCCCCTACTGTTCCAAGGGCACATCTTCCTTTCGTCTAATGATTCCAACGGTTATCTAAGTGGAACAGGATAGTTGCCAGACCTTGCGAGATTCAATCCATTACCCTCTGAAAAACATCAAGGGCCCAGGCTGTCCCACGAGGGAACTGCTCTTACTGACAGAGCTCCTTATACCAGTATCAATGGTCAATTATGGCTCTGAGCTGTCATTGGCTATAATCTGCTGATAAGCCGGTGCTAAATCAAATGTGAGTCAATCTGACACCAGCTGCCAACTTCTGCAAATAGGCTGTACTTGCCATGTACAAACGGGCATGTCAAGGATCCCTTTATAGTCACAACATCATCTCAGTACCATTGGATTAGCATACACCCTCCCACACATACATATACATGGGGAGCTGCCCATATACTCCACTGGGGTATCGTTCCGACCAATTTTTATTTCTTTGTCTGTTTCCTCACCACCCTGAGTTTTAAAATACTTGGTGGTTGCTCTCCACAGCGCCAGTCTGCTGAGGGGGTGTCTATACTGCAAGAGAAGGTGTGATGGCAGCACACGGAGGCAAACCTGTGGTAGCTTTAAGCAAGCTAGTACGAGTAACAGCAGTGGTGGAGAGGTGGTGGCATGGGCTAGACATCAAAGTTTTGGTCCACTGGGGCACCGGTGTGCATACTTGGGTGGCTGTCCCTTGCTGAAGCCCGTGTGGCCACATCTTTATCGCTGCTGTTACCCAGGCTAGACAGATTTAAGCTAGGCCAGATATGCCTACCGGGGCTACTACCCACCTTCATGTGCAGGCTGGAGATTGGGCAAAGGATCTAGTCTGGGGGAAGTACATGCTGGGTATCTGGGGTGATAGCCCTGAGAGGCAGGGTCCCTGTTAGGGAACAGGGGAACACTAATAGCTGAGCCCAGGCAGGGCAGAAGAATTTGTGGGTCTTTCGTTTATTTTGGACTTCGGGGTACTCTGGAAAGGCGCAAAACTATGCTGGAGAGCCACGTCACCACACAGACACCCCCCCACCACAAGTCCAAGGGGGAGGGTGGTGGCAATGCTGGGTCTTGCCATGAGGAGGCGCTCCAGAATGGTGGGTCTGTCACAGTCCAACATGGCCAAAACAGAGCTCACTGGGGCTAATGCCAGTTTACACCAAGGCCTCTGTAGAGTTCTAAAGCAGTGTCAAGGTGCCTTAGTGTGAAGGAGAATCAGGCCTAGCATCTGTCCTCTCAAGCCTTCTCACCCTGCTACATCTGACAACACACTAACCTCCGGCATGACCTCTGTGTCACCTTTACCTCCTGCCACATGCCGACAGAGGCAACTCCAGTCACCTTGCCCTCTACATTCTTAACAAGCCTCTTTCTGTCCCAATAGCCAAACTACTTGTCCAGGCCCTAATCCACCTCCTGGCCTGGATACTGCAATATCATTTCTTCATGCCCCATTATATTTCAACAGACCTTCTCGTGGAACAAGTTATTATGCAATGTGAATAAGGGTAGCAGAATATAACCCAAAATAAGCAGAAATTTAGCACATATGCACACATCTATGCTGGAAAATGCTGGGGGAGGGAAGGTTAATTAGCTCAATTAGTTCTTTTCTCTAGAGTTGGTCAAAAAAAAAGTAATTGTTTCTCTGCAGGAAATGTAGGGGAAATACTTTTTCCAAATTTCCCATGAAAATTTTTTGGTATTCTGACAAAAAAACTGAAACAAAAAAATGAAATGTTTTCAGTGGTTCTTGCTTTGTAATGTTTTGTTCCTTTCCTCTGTCTCCCTCACTGTAAGTGGGGAGAGGAGGAAAGGGAGACAAAGGAAAACACTCAAAAACTGAAAACCAAAAAGTATTTCACTTTTTGAACATCTGAAATAAAACATTTATCAACTGAAACAAAACTAAAAGACCATTTTCTATTTTGTTTCATTTTTTTAAAAAAATGAACATTTAAAAAGAAAGGAAATACACCCATGAAAATGATCACTTCCTTCAAAAAGCCATTTTTAATCAAAACAAAACATCACAGCAAAATGCTTTCACCCATTTTATTTTTCTCCTTTCATGGCAAATCATGTAGCAAACATTAATGTTCACAACATCCCTACAAAGCAGGATTTTTAAGGCCATTCTACAAATGGACAAATAGTGATTAAGGCCCAGATTCTTAAGGATAGGTTCTTAACTGCCTGCCTCCCATTAAAATTTCTTTGACTTACAGACAGACACACATACTTAAAAAGAACGAGGGCTAACATGGCAACTACTCTGAAACCTGTCGCCACACATACTTAAGTTCAGAGCCCAACAGTACACCTCTCAACGGACCAAAGCCCAAATGTGAAATGCCATGGGTAACTGGCCCAAAATGAGGGATGCAAAGATTATCCATGCAAGGAACCCAAAATTCTTTAAATTACTGTTTCTATAACTTGAATTCCATGATTCTTTTTTTCTGATGTGTATATATATACTTTTGAAAAACAGAGTTCAGAGGATACGAAATGTATGGGAATGTATTTGACTTTGTGATTAAGCCCCAAAGGAGTACATCTGAAATATATGCTGTGAATCTATCACAATACATTTTCAACTACATTACACCAAGGTTTTTGGAAGTGACTAGTTGTGGTGATTTGGGGAGTCTGGCTTATACAATTTTTGAATTCTGTGTGAGATTCTGAATGCTCTGGATGTACCTTTACCAAGTGGCAAGCTCCATTTTAACTATGGAAGCTACTTGATTTCTCTCTGTGCTTTTGCCTCCATGTTACACTGAAGTTCCAAAGGAGGTGGCAAAGGACTAGCAGCAGGGGGTGGTTTATTTAAGGGCTGGACCACTGAAATTTAATCATCCTTGATGATAGGCTAGCTTCTAAGTAGGAGAACTGGTTTGTCAGGGGAGTGATGGCCTCTCAATGAAATCACCTGGTAGGGCTTTGTGGTCACCTGTTAGCGCTGATCAGGGAGTCACCTGACACAGAAGATAGGAAGGTTAGAAAGGGCAGATGCTGCTCTTTTTCTGTTCACTGTCTAGCCATTTTTTACCAGCTTAAGATGAGGGATGCTGCTGCTGCTGGAGCTAACCGAGGCAGGGTGACCCTGCCTACCTGAACACAAATGGCCCGTCCAGGGAAGCGTGAGTTAGACTGAGGGGAAATATATGGAGAGTTTATTATTCTTGCATGGATCTGTGTATTTCTTCTGTGATTAAGCAGAGAGCAAGAGCTATGTAGAACTCTGTGCAAAGTGTTTGTGTGTTGTATTACATCTACCTCCTGTCTGCTGAGAAAGCTAAACTGTAACCCAGAAGGGTGAGCCTGGGAGAGGGTGTGTTTTAAGGGAGAGGAGAAGTCGGCACTGGGGCTTCTGGGATGTGTTGCAACTTTCAGGAGAGAGTATTAGATAGAGGGTCTGCATTCCTCCAGTGTGCCTAGGAACCTGAAGATTGGGACAGTTCATGGACTCTATTTTGATTCTGGAGGCTTAAAGCCCCTTCAGATCCAGAGGCTGGGATTCCCTCACAGCAGTCTGGAGGGGTGCCAGCAGGGGGAACCCAACCAGATCTGTGATACTAGTGATTCTGAGTATTTTGATTTTTGGGGTGCCCAATTTGAGACACCCAGAAAGGCCTGGACTTTTCCAGACGGGCTATGCCCCCAACCGCTGATCACCAGGCCCCTTTTAAGGGTCTCATGCTGAGCATTTGGAATCACTAATCACTTCTGAAAATGTTAGCCATCGCTTTTTCCTCTGAGCACGGCCTAGTTCAAGTCCTGCTTAAGTCACCCGTGGCTCTTGAGCTTAGATGGCTTGTTTCTAGCGAACACAGCGTCACAAGGTAGCAAATGATGGCTGGGCTAGCGGAGCGTGTTGCAGCTCAGGGTTTAGATGTGATGCCAAAGCTGTGGGTGAACTCGCTCAAGGCCCATGTACATGATACCTGGTTCTAGCCACTTCCACCACTTCACTTTCGAAAGCAGTGCATCTCGCTCCATAATTTTCTCTTAAAGACAGGATTTGGTTTGTATGTTTAGCTATGTGTCTTTTATCTATATATTATCTGCTGAGCATCCCCGATGAACTTGGAAGTTGCCATATGTTGCCACGTAGGGCAGTGATTCTCTAACTTTTGTACTGGTGACCCCTGTCATATAGCAAGCCTCTGAGTGTGACCCTCCTCATATAAATTAAAAACACTTTTTTATGTATTTAACACCATTATAAATGCTGGAGGTGAAGCGGGGTTTGGGGTGGAGGCTGGCAGCTCGCAGCCCCGCATGTAATAACCTCGTGACCACCAAATTTGAGAACCCCTAACATAAGGCATAAGAATACAGCTCTTAGCACACAAAAATCTAAGTATGTCTGGAGTGAATCTTAATGACTCCAGTAGCACTGACTATAGGAACTATACTGCTAACCTGACTGGCTCGCGCCCCCTCCCGCCACAATATCAGGGTCCATTCACTTGCCTCAGATGTTTGCCACTCCTCATGACCCATTGTCACTGATCTCAGTAGCTACCATACAGTTACTGGGCTGTCAAATTTGATTTGGAAGCCTTCAGCATTTCATGATAAATTTCTTTCCTGAATAGGTGTAGAAAAGTTTATTACAATAGACTGTGGCCCTGCATAAAATAAAGGCATTCTGAGCAGGGAGAGGTGCATGAAAAGAGAATTAAATGACTTTAAAAGGATTTTCACGTGGTCTCATTTTCTGAAGTTTAATGTAATTAATATTCTGTACTTTCTGGATCAGATTCTCGGCTGGTATAAATCAGCTTTAGCTCCGAAGAAGTCAATTTGCTGGGCTGATCTTACACCAGCTGAGAAACGTATCCTGCATATCTATAACACAGAGCATCCTTAAGCCAGCTTCTAACTAGGGCGAGTTAAGGAGAAAGCCTCTTCAAGGCAGGTTACCCCAGAGCTGTTGATGCAGGATTTCTTGCAACTTCCCCTGATGCAGCTGGGTGCAGGCCACCATCAGAGATTGGATACCCAGGGGCTGATCCAGTGTGGCAATTCCTGTGCTCCTTTCTGAGGAATTCAAAGCAATATGCAAACTTTAATCCCCGCCACACCCCAGTGATGGAGGTATTCTGCTCCATTTTACTGAATTCACACACAGGGAGCGTGAATTGACCAAGATCACAATGGTGGAGCAGGACCCTGTTAAAAAGGCCACATTATATAGCCCTCTGGTTAATCACATGAGAATCTGATTTGGTTTCCAGACACTGTCTCTCAGTTTCCGGGCTAGGGTGGGGTTAGGAACTGTCTGTGGAAGTGGGGATTCCTGTCATCAGTGTGTAGTTGCCATGCGAGGTATGAGAGGAAGGAGATCTGTCCATCTTTACCTGCCTGAGAAAGGTCCAGGTGACTGAGGAAGAGAAGGAGAAAGAGGTGGACAATTTCCTATGGAGAATTGACTGGACTGCCACTGAGAATAAGTATGATGTAGATATCATATTTGACTTCCCTTCTAAACAGTCGGACTATTGAGCAAGCCAGGGGGTCTAGAGCTTGGAGTATAATATATGACATTAGGAGTCCTAATTTCCATTGCTCTGCCCAACTCCCTGTGGGACCTTGGATAACACATGTAACTTCTCAGGCTCAGTTTCCTTCTCGTTAAAATGGGGATGATAATTAATACTGACCTCGGAGTGGGGACAGTGACACGCAAATCACTAACGTTTGTGCGTGTGTTTTGAAATCATGGGAAGAGAAGGTGCAAACTAAGAAGGGTGGATGGCTCCACACCAGTCAACTACAAGCTACTGCAGCCAACAGTGGGAGAACGAGGGAGGCGGGGATCCTCATGGCTTACTGAGGGAAAAGTTCCCCAGAGCAGGCACTACACAACATTGCCATAGTGACCCTACACAAACCCCACCTTGCTCAGAAATGCTGGGGGGCAGCCTTGTGGGTGGCAGAAGGAGAGTCCCTGCAGAGTTACGATGGGGATCATCAGTGATTCTAATTTGCACGGCTAGCTGCCCACAGGCGCCCCAGGCAGGGCTGTCATAACTTAGAGCTGCCACTGGGGTCCCCTGAAATTGCCTTGGGAGGGGGCACACTAGTCCCCAGCGGGCCCAGACTCACCAGGGTACAAAATTGGCCGAAAGCCACCATATCCCCCTCTCCTTTGTGCTGAGACTATGTGGGCTCTATTTCCAAGAGCCACGCCAAAGAATCTCGCCCATTAACTCATTGCAGGATCAGGGCCTTCCTTATCCGTGGAAAGAGAGCTGCTCGTTCTTTTCTTTAGCCTCTTGTTCCCACTCAATGCAACTTCAAAGCAGTTGACTTAAAAAAGCAGGAACAGGGAAGACGTTCTACGGATCCCCCATAGGCAGCGAGTTATACGGGCCTGTGGTGCCCTTGCTCCACCAATATTTAGGAACATGGGCCTGGCTCCACCAATGTTTGGGCTTACTGCGCTTGAGGGGGGGTGCTTTAGGGGAACACAGGTCCATGGCAGACTGGGAAGCTAGTGGGGGGCCTGGTGCCACTAGCAGCAAGTGACTTGGCCCCAGCCTGCCCCACTCTACTTGGCCCTGGCAGCTCCTGGCGTCGCTCAAGGGAGGGGATGGAAGCCGAAAAGAGGCAGAGCCGGAGCTTGGAGGAAGAGCTGGAATGGGGGCAGGGAGGGGGCATGACTGGGGCCAGGCCCTCTGCTAACCCCCCAGGCTGCCCGCGGCCCCCCAAAGCACAAGGTGGTTGCCCCAGTCCGTCCTATGGATGGGACAGCTCTGCCTAGACCCAGCGTCCCCCTGAAATGCGGGGCCTCTCAAAGAGCAGGGCCTGGGGCGGTTGCACCGGTTCGTCCTATGGACGGGACAGCTCTGTTTGGACCCATTCTGGGTACCACGAAAAATGATACAAACGTGGCACCCAACCCCAACCCACTTCTAACTGTCCTTCATATACATCCAGGCTAATTATTATTAATCGTAGATGTGGGTTTATTTCACACACACACAAAATAAAGGGGTAAAGGAGGAGGAGGAAGAGAGGAGAGGGAAAAAGGAAAAAAAAAAGAAAAAACCCACAAGAAACTGTTCATATTTCCCGAGACGTCGACCAAGCTTTTATGAATATAACTGGATTTGTAACAAGCATTGCAGCTGCATATAAGGCATTCAAACATGGAGACAATTTTACTAGATAATAGACTATCACGCAGGATACAATTTAAATTAAAAAATGCAATTTTCACCTTGAAATGAACAAATGATTACAATTTCTATACAAATTAAGGCATTCAGGCTCTCTTTCAGTAGTGGCATCAGTCCATGAAATATGACATAATTACCATGAAATACATTTTCAAATATTTTGATTTTTGTCCGCCGCTTTTAAAAAACATAGCCCCGGCTTCTGTGTGTGCATGTGTGTGTGAGTGCCACTCGCATTATCCACCTTCTGGGGGAAAACACATTAAACAGAAAAGAAAAACGACCCAAAGATTAAGCTCCCCCGTCACATTCTCATTCTCCCTCCCCTCGAGTTTCGAGATAAAATTGAAAAGAAAAGAAATCTTACAGAAAGAGAGAGAACGCAAGCGAAAGGCTCTAAAGCCTCCAGATTTATCTAAATTACTATGCTTATCTGCAAAAATCACATCTGCTGGTTATCTACTAACTTTGCAGATTCTCCTCCTCCCCTTTCCTCCCTTAAAATGATTTTTTTTCATTCCCCTCTTTTATTTTTTAATTATTTTTCCATTATGTCCTCTCTTTATGGCTGGAGATACAAGGCAAAACAGAGAAATTATTACATGGGCTCGCACAAGAGAAAAAAGAAGAAAAACGAAACTTTGCAGAAGTAGGTGGAGGAGTGGGGAGGGGAGAGAAGGGGGGAGGGATGTGAAAAAAGCACTTGCTGCCCCCCTGCAGCGTAAAAGTGAGAAGTTTGGCAGTCCCAAGAGAGGAGCAGCACTGAGGCTTGCAGCCAGCTGATTGACTCCCTGGCCTGTCTGCATTCTCTCTAAGCCAGGCCTATGGATTCTGAGTGCTCTTAGCTGTGGATAATGCTCTTTATTGGCAGAAACATTGTTTAATGGTTAGACAAGGGTCTGGAATCGTGGGGTTCTCGGCACTGCCAGGGTATAAATTAGGCAAGTTACTTTGGCAAAAATTTTCAGCGGGGGTGTCTAAAGTTAGCCACTGGAATCTGTATTTAGACAGCCAAGTGGTTTGATGTTCAGCGGTCCCAAAAACCCAGAGCTCCCGTTGATCACCTCATCTAGTCTGAAAACGATTTCCAGGAGGTACCTATGGATTTAGGTGCCTCACTTTAGAAGCCCAAGCTTGAAAATATTGTTCGGAACTTCTTCATGAGCTCAGTCCTGCATGGCACTGAGCATCCCGGCCCCGATCCAGCAATGTACTTAAACTTATACTTCAATTTAAGCATACATGTAAACACACAGATTTCAGTGCCTTGCTCGATCAGGGTTGCAATACTCAGCACTAAGCAGAATCAAGATTTATCTCTGCTCCTCAGTTAATCCATTTTACCGATGGCTTGTAACAATCCTTCATCCATATCACAGGTGTTTGGCTGAGGTCTAATTGTTGCCTGTAAAGTAGCTGGAGACCATTAGATGACAGGCGCAAGGGATTTTACAGTAAACATGAACCATGTGTTATTATAGGTTCAGAGTGAAAATCACACTGCAAAACTCACCCTTACCTCCAACTTTCCAGTGTTGTTATTGAATAATAATTATGATCTCTCATAGGTATGTTCGCAATATGTTATACACCAACATACCAGATTGGCAGGTCAGAGTTAAGGCTGTGCACTGCACTGTGATTTTTTTTCGGTGGTTTGGTGTGAGCACTAAGGGTGATAGTATTGTTGAATTGAAACCGAGTGTGTTGGAGAAGGTACTAGTGTGCTGAAATGGTGATGTCATGAGAGTGGTGGAATAATGCAGTTCTTAGTGCTGCAGTACACCAAATGGCTTTGATTCTTTTGAAGTGAATTGTGGGAGAACTTGTCTGTCCTTCTGGGCCCACAGAGGTGAATTCTGGGACAGCATTGGAGGATTCTCTGCTCTCAAGCAGTTTAGCCTGAGTCCTCACTGCAAAATGGGCAGGTTACAGGCCTGAGTGTAAACTATATTTGGGCTTTAACCTACAGCCCAGGAGGGGTCAGCAAGCCTGGGTGTACAGTATCACTTAACCTGGGTGGGGGGTTGTGTGTGAACAGGCGTTAACTCTGCAAGGAAGACAAGTTGTACTAGAGGGTGAGTTGGGATCTGAGGGTCTCAGAGGGGGCTTAAAGACACCTGTTCACATACACACACTCCTAGGTCCCATCCTTACTCCAGTTAACCATTGCTCTTACTCAGGTATTGCCCCATCCCCCTCCAATCCCCATATAAAACCCTCTCACCTGAGTCTCATGGTGCTTAGCATCCAGGCTAGTTGCCATTTCAAGGATATAGGCTAGCACGTGAGTACTCCTGATAATCAACCCACTGTGCAGTGAGGATGCAGGCTAAATCACGTGAGTGCTCATAGTCATCCAATACCCCACAGTTCCCCCCATGTGCCTAAGAGAACAGACAAGTTCCCCCCTCCACATTCACAGGGAAAGAATCCTAGAGCAGCTCGATTTACTGCAGAGCTAAGAACCACAGTATATGCCCCCAGAAGTCATAGAATTATAGAAGATTAGGGCTGGAAGAGACCTCAGGAGGTCACCTAGTCCAACCCCCTGCTCAAAGCAGGACCAATCCCCAATTAAATCATCCCAAGCGCTCTCCCCGTCTACTCCAGAAGCCCACCATGGTGAGAGGGAGAAGCGGAGTGAATGCGGGAGCAGCAGTGGTCAACTCGCCGCCGTGAGGACGCCCAGGTAAGTCGACCTAAGATACGTCGACTTCAGCTACACTATTCCCACATCTGAAGTTGTGTACACACACAGCCAGACAGTATAGACCTGGGCTCACAAGCTAAGCAGGGTTAGGCTGGATCATTTTGGGGAATGGGTGACCTCCAAGAACAACGGTGGTGCTGAAGGAGGAAATGATGGTGATTCAGCACAGCAGGGTGACATGCTTCTGAGTCAGTGTGGAAGCCATGCCCTTCTGCGCTGCAAAGAGACGCCGCCTTTCAGATGAGTAATACTGAGGCTCTAGCCAATGGTTGTTGAAGATTTAATGGCACTTCCATAAAAGTTTGGGAACTGCATTTTGGCCATTTAAATTCCTGGGGCAGTTTCTGTTGGATGCAGTAGTATTATTCACTTCCTGTTCTAACCTACTGAGTGAAGGGAGTGGGTTCTTATTCCACCCCACAAGCAATAGATTAAGCGTTCCCTGTGTCTTTTACCTATCTCAATAGGGTTATGTGAGGCACAGTTAAACTTCTATTCTATTAACTTCTAGTTAAACTTTGAGAGTCTTAGAGGAAATCTTCCATAGAGGAGCACAACAGGATCGTTCTCTGTGTTGGAGTGTAATGGAGTTTCTTGGTGGAGAATTCTCAATTTTGACTTCTCTGTCAAACAGTTACTAGGGTGAAGAATACTAGACTTGGTGGGGGGGTCGTTTTGTTTTTCCTCCCTGCAAAACATTTTTCATTTTCCTCAGACTTTTTCTTTGACATTTTTCAGGTGTTTGTCAAAAAGACCCAAAGCCAAAATACTTAGGTTTAATACTGCAAATGTTTGCTTTTCAACAGATGAAAAGGTAAAAAAAGAAAATAAACAGGTTTAAGCTTTTTTGATGAAACCTCCCAAAATGTGGATAAGAGATTTTTTTTCCAAAAAAATTATTTTATTGAGAAACCATTTTTTGTCAAGAAAAAGAAGTTTCTTTCAAAAAAAAAATTTGACCAGGTTTCAAGGATGTGAATGTCTGTAGGGCTCGTAGGCGTGCAGTCAGCTATGGTGCCACCAATTGCACTAGAGGTAGCATTTGGATCAGGTCTTCCGGAGGGGGCAAAGGTTTGAGCAAATTTTCTGCTGCTTTAGACTGTTTCCTCTCTTGCTGGAGTAGGAGTTCAAGCGGAGGTCACAACTGAAGTACATTTGTGTGACTTCAGCTCCATCTCTCCTCCTGCTCTTCCCTCAGACCAGACAGAATTGAATTGTATTGGGAATCTCCCATTTATCCAGACCTGAGTCTGTCTCATTTCACCCTTCAAAATTAGCTTATCAGAAGCTAGTATACCTCAGCTGCACCTGACCTAATCAGCACCTTCCACTGTCCTCTGGAATACCCGCTGCCAGAACAAGAAGGTTTTGAGCTCAGTTCAAGTGCACGGGTGTAAATCAGGAGTAATTCAATTTATGCCAATGGAGACACCATGGATTGATAGAGGTGTAACAGACGACCATCTGACCCAAATGGTAACGTTCAACCGTCAGTCCTTTGGGTGCAATCCCATTGCCTGCAGTGGGCTTGCATGGGTGTAAATAAAGGAAGACTTTTAAAAACTCACAACTTGATCCAATTTTAGAACCTCCATTTGGATATTGCCAGGGTGCAGTTTATATCTTAGCAGTACCTATTCCAGCTCTCCCAGTACTTAGTATGTTGGATGGTTCTAAGGTGATCAGACAGCAAATGTGAAAAACTGGGACATGGGTGGGGGAGTAATAGGAGCCTATATAAGAAAAAGATCCAAAAATCGGGACTGTCCCTATAAAATCGGGACATCTGATCACCCTAGATGGTTCCGATCCAAATTCTCCTGCACCCGCTACTGCTGACCTGTTTCTGTGACTGAAACTGATTAACATCAGCCAGGAATAAATGGGGGAAGTTGAGCAAAACTATTTCATGCAAAAGGTAATAAACATATGGCATACGTTACCAGAGAAGGCCATTGAAGCAAAGAGCATAAATGAGTTCAAGAGACATGATTTTTCTCTTAAAGAAGGAGAGGATTGAAGGAGTCTAGAGGGGGGAAAAATAAAAAGCAGGAAGGTGGGGATTAAGATCAGCTATTCAGGGCTAGATTAACTCTTCCTGTTCTTATCAGAGAGTGGAATTATGAAATTAGTTATAGGAAAATCTCCAGCAGAAACCTGTTTAGCACACAAAGCAAATAGTTCTTCGTGATGGCTCTATTCCCTGAATGAGTAAGTATTCCTGTAAGAGAGTTCAACCCTTTTATGGAATGTGGGTTGGCTTAGTGCTCAGATTTCTTCCTTTATCAGCTCTGCACAGTCCTGCATGTTACATGCCTTATGCACTGGAAGTTTCTTCTTTTAACTAAAGCTGCAAACGAACGAGTCGCCAAAGTGTTGAGTTCTCGGCGAATCAAAAGCTACAAATCTCCTGAGCCTGTAATAAGAAGCATAAGCATAGTTTACATATGTATTTTCACTTGCCTTTCAACCTAAAAGATGCCAAAATACTTTGCTAACTACATACAGAAAGAAATTCAGCCACTGCTGGGGAGGATAATGCCAGCCAGCTGCCACGTTTCACATCTATGGGGCAGCAAGTCACCAAACTCCTGTTTCTTGGTCTGAAGGGGTAGGAGTATTATGTCAGCCTTCCTGAAAATTGCAGGACCATCCCAATGGTTGAGTATCTGACCTTCATAGCAAGCTTCGCTTTCATAGGCGGCTGCACCTAAGCCACAACTTTTGGATACAGATTTTTGAAAACAATCCTAAAGATTCAGTGTCCTTGGCCCTGAGAGTCTGGTTCCAGCTCCTCTCTCCTTTTCACAGGACAGAAATACAGTTCTGCTGGAAAGTTTATGCCTGTCACAAATATTGTAGAATGGCCTGATCCTGAGAATACTCACCCCTCGCACCAAGGTCACTGGTCAGCACAGCTCAGGATTTATAATAAAGCTGATTTTAAAAAAAGTCAGCGGAACAGTTTTCCTCTGGAAAATGCAGTTTCATCAAAATCGCAACAGTTTGGATCCAAAATCATTGGAAAAATATCTAACTAAATTGTTTTATATTTATTTCGTTTTGCTGTGGTAAAAGTTAAGTTTCAACTTTAGCATTTCAATTAATTCCAACGATTCAATAAGATTATAGATGTTAACTATATATTATAACATTTCAAATTTGTGAGAACAAAACACTTGGATGGTTCTGAATATACATTTTCCAGAAGTTCTAGTCCACAAGAAATTTCAAAATTCTGACTTGTTCCAATTCAGAAGGAAAATTTTGAAGTGGGATTTCCCACTGATTTCCCAGCCGATTAAAGGATTTATTCCACCACCATTCCCAAGTTAAACAGGGCTGACCTTGGTCAGTTCTTGGATAGGAATCTTCTATAGATGCCAAGGTGCTACTGTAAACAGTGGTGATCTTCGGAAGGCAATGCTCTTCCCTCTCTCTGTACCAGGTCTGTGCCTTTTGGGGGTCCTACGAGCTGTCTTCCTGGTGAGGTGACAACCCAAGATCCTAAGCACTTGCACTCACTCAATATCCCATGGCATTTTTTCTTAAGAGATTGTTAGCTCCATTATCCACTTTTTTAGGTGCCTCAATGGGAGCTGGGCTGTTTTGTAAATCTGCCCTTGACTGTAGGTGCTGAGGACTTCTGAAAATCTGGGCCTAACTAACCCTGCCATATATCCCCAGGCAGTTATATTTGGCTGTGGGATTTCTCTTCCCTTCACATCCTGCCACTACCGCAGCTGAGCCCCGGGCCCTTTAAATTTTGATTTAAAGGGCCTGGAGATTTAAAGGCCCTGCCTCTTCCAGTTGAGGCCACGCCTTTTCTGGTTGAGGCCCTGCCCCTGCTCAGGACTCCGGCATACCGATATGTCCTTTAAGTTACTTTCATCCCTGTCTACATTCAACCTCTGAAGCGGCTGTATTACAGTGGAGGCTGAGGAGTTGTTGAAGCTCTCTGGGATGTCCCAGGATGAAAGATTGCTTTATACATCTAAGATAGTATTATAGTTTTATAGTCCATTGATGGGTTGACTTGTACCAAGGTCCGCATATCAAAGCTGATGTACGTTATTTCAAAAGGGGACGTCATGACACATTTCTGAAGTGAGGTCTTCTCTTTGCTAGTCACTGCGAGGAGATGTCCTTAGCTTTTTATGTCAGGGCCATGGGCCAAATCTTTGGTTGGTATAAATCAGTGTAGCTCCAACTGAAACCAGTGGAACTGCTCCAATGTCCATCAGGTGAAGATCTGCCCTGTATGTCTGGCTTGAGGCAGAACACAAAATGTATTCTTTCAACATTCCTTTAAAATGGGCTCTAGTTGACCTCTTCCATCTGGAACTTATGATTAATTCCCTCTCTTGGTTTTCATAGATTGGTAGATTTTTAAGGCCACAACAATCCACTAAGATCATCTAGTTTGACCTCTTGCTTTCCAGAGGTCATAGAAAATCACCCAGTAATTCCTGTATCAAGCTGTGATGGTTAATGTGTGCTAGAAGCGGGCAGGTAACCTGATATGCTGCCCCCGCAGAGGAACTAGGGACTGATAAGGCCTAAGGACCGGTGAAGCAAAGCTGGGGAGAGGAGTATAAAGCCAGAAACTGAGCACAGGAGGAGGCTGCAGGGAAGGGGCCTGCAGTCATGCTCTACAGGGGCAGAGAGTTGATCAGGGACAAGGAGGAAGTCCAAGGGGAGAGTAAGCCCTGGAATCCTGTCCATCACGAGTCCGAGATGGACGAAGTAGCCATGGGAAGCAGAGAAAGCTCCAGTAGTAAACCTGGAGATAGAGGGTAGAGTTGGAAGGAGCCCAGGGAAACTGCAACTGAGACTGAGCAGACTGGATTGCTAACCACTGGGAGCCTGGGCTAGAACATGGAGTAGTGGGAGGGCCTGGGTTCCCCTCCCAGCCAATAGGAAGCGACACAGGACCTAGAAATGGAATGGAGATATTGCCCAGACAGCTTGTCCGGTGGGGCTTTGATACCCTGGAAGTGGAGGACTGTATAGTGACCTGGCCAGAAGGTGGAGTCACAAAGAGGTAGGGTGACCAAATGTCCCGATTTTATAGGGACAGTCCCAATTGTTGGGTCTTTTTCTTGTATAGGCTCCTATTACTCCCCACTCCCTGTCCCGACTTTTCACATTTGCTGTCTGGTCAAAGAGTCTCGGGAAGAGAGGTGGAGCCACATTATGAGCAACCAGACAGGGTGAGAGCTGATTCCCAGACCTAGCCACAAGGGGACATGCTTGTAGAACCACTTCCCACAAGCCCATAACTTCTGTTTGGTCTGTCGTATGCCTACACAATAAGAGGTTCCAGAAGGGGCTATTATAATCTAGTCTGACCTCCACCTTGACATGGCTGCAGGATGTAACCCCGTGATTCTTGCATCCCGACCAACAGTTGGTGGTTGAACCAAAGTGTATCCCATTCCTCTGAGTTAAAATGCACCGTGTTCCACCTCTAGTTTGATCCTTCATAAAAGGGTATCGCAAATTAAAGACCGCGCTCAAAGCAAACCGAGTAGCTGAGTCTAGCTCTACTTAGGTTTTGAAAAGCCACGCGGCCCCTTTAAAGCTGGCCCCAGCTGGGGTGGCAAGAGTATTAGAGAAGACACAAAATTAAGTTATGTGAGGTTCCTGCAGCTGAACCAGATGCGACTGAAACCAGCCTCTTTATGTATTCATGAGCTGTGGGGAAGAGAAATAAAAGGATTCATTACCACGCAAACTGTTACTAATGACATGTACCTGGCGCCGAGCACCTCTGGAAATCTAATGCGACACACTAGAAGAGAAAATGTATTCGCTTATTCAGAGGCCAGAGCTGAATGGAAAATTTCCCCTCCCTGGCCCTTCCTCATTCTGCATTCACTAAAAGCAACATTTACAATTCTTCTGCCATTATGTCCTACCAGGGCCTCTGCGCTTTCTGTCATGACCTTGATATTAGCTGAAAATTGGAAATTCACTGGCATAGCAGAGGCGGGGAGGGGTGCGAGCCGGCTTGCTTTGCCTCCTGGTTAGCCGTGCACTGGAGGAAGAAAGAAAAAGAAAAGGAAGGAAAGAAAACTCCTACTCTTTCTAATGCAGCCGCAGCAGAAGGTCTGAAGAGGTCTGCAACTTGGCAGTTCTAACGGCAGGGCTTGGAATCCATTGGTGACTAAGCAAAATTCTTCTGCCATTCGAGTCAACACGATCCGGATGCCAGAAAAATGTTGGTAGCCACATTTCCATCAGTGCCAGCTGGTGGGAAAGTGGGGGAAGCAGTCACCTGGCCAATCCAGTTCTGTAAGACACCTACTCCTGAGCCTTTGGCAAGGGGGAGTTTTTGGTTTTAATTTCCTCATCTTTCTCAGGTCCGAAAAGCTTCCAGTCAGGAATCTGGGCTCATCAAACATAGGAGGCTGCCTCAGAAAAAATGGGATACAAAGAAATATGCGGTTAGTTTTAGTGCTGGAAAAAGGGTAAAGTTCAGATAATGTCAGGGTAAGCTTTCCTCACATGGCAGACTCTGTGTTCATTCCTATGAGTCTTCCAGTCCCATCTAATATCTAGTGAAGCCAATGGAAATGTAAACAGGAACATCAGGGCAGAATTTGGTCCTGATTGATGGATGGACTGTATGTTGCTCTGACTGAGTTGAGATGGCACCAGCAATGGATTATTCCTTTTACATAGTGATCAGCAGAGGGAATTTCCATTGTTCACTGAAGCTAGTGTTAGGAAGCTCCTTGTGTGCACATAGCACTTGTATGCAGAACTGTAGCCAGCTGGTTTCTATTGGGTTTTTTGCTAAGTGTAGTCTACTGGGCCTGATTCTGATCTCACTAAAACTGGTGTAAATCAGGAGTAAATGGAATTACACTGGTGAGAGTGGACTCCATCCCCGTTGCTGTTGTTTTACTTTAGATCTGCCCTTCTACAGTCAGGAAGGATTGAATGATGTTGTCCACTGTTTTAGCAGTGGTTTCACTAGTGAGCCGAAAGTATCTAGTGTCTTTTTTTAATGCTGTGGGAAACCATTTCTACTGACATTTTTATAGCTATTTTAAAGCTGCCTGAGGCATTCATGTCTAATTTAGCATGTGACTTTGTCCTGTATCTGTAAAGTCACATGTGAATTTGTGGTGGTTATTTGGGGGAGGGTTCTGACATGTTCTGTTTCATATTTTATCCCTCAGTCTCCTATTTGCCTCCCCATTCTTATGTGTTTCTCTCCCTCTCCCTGTTTAGGGTGGCCAGATGTTCCGATTTTATAGGGACAGTCCCAATTTTGGAGTCTTTTTCTTGTATAGTCTCCTATTACCCCTTCAGCTCCTGTCCCGATTTTTCACATTTGCTGTCTAGTCATCCTATCTCCGCTCCACTTTCTCTTCCTTCCTACCACTAGCATCCTCCCTTTCTCTAGCCAACCCCTGTCACTTGTCAACTTGCTTCTTATCCACTTCATTAGCCCTGTTCCTAGTTGTTTGTCGAAGAGTGTTTGTATTAGTTGGAGAGCTTTCTAATTTAATCAAGGTTAGAGACACAATTCCAGTGCTTGTTTGCCCAGCACGCTGGCCCCGCTCTCTGATTAATTCACAGGACGTCAGGTGCACTGTTCTGCTTTGTTTGTCATCTTCCCCCATCACAGCCTAGTCCATATTTTCCACACAATGTGCACAGAGCTTTGAAAGCGCCCAGATAAACAGCCCTATCCAAATGATGAGGTGAGGACAGGAACGCCCCGTTTTTGGGAACAGAGCAGATCTATGGCCTTATTCTAAGCTTGCTTCCGTTAGTGCAAATCAGGAGTGACTTCACTGGGGAAATACCCTAGGGTGAAATGAGAGTGAGTGGAGAATCAGGCTCATAAACTGCCCCAACAAGGAACAGAGATTCCCTAAGATTTCAGAGTTTCACAGGAGATAGTCACACAGAACACAAGAACACGATCCCACTGGCATTAATGGTGGTCATGTGCCTCACTGCCATACAACTTGGTCAGCACACGGGGAAATGGGTCATGTCTGTGGGGTTGGATTCCAGAGAAATGCTAGACCAGATGCTCATTTCAGGCTCGTTGCAGGGCGCAGTTATGTTACTGTGGTTATATGTCTCTCACTTTTCTAAGCCATCACTCCTTTTTCTCCAGAACCCCACTGGACAGTGTGTAGGAAGGAGCACTGAGGTCAAGAGGAAGGGACGTTCAGGAGTCGTTCGGGAGAAATTTGTGATCCGCAATAATCCCCTGATCCTTTTCAGCCGTGCTACCAGCGAGCAAGTTAGTCCCCATTTTGCAGTGGTGCATTTGATATTTCTTTCCTATGTGAAATACTTGGCACTTGTCTTTATTGACAAGTAGACCTGACTTTGCCATGGTCTCAATATATGGCCTTCAGCAAATCACTCAGCAGCTCTCTGCTTCAGTTTCCCTACATGCAAAGTCGAGCTCACGTTTACCTGCCCACCCCACCAGGGGTGCTGTAAAGATGGGATAGTTCTGTGGAAGTGGTAAGTATTAGGATAGAAAAGCAGAATTTCTGTCCAGATGTCCAATCAAAGTGCATTATTAAGGTATTGCCATATAGGAGACAAGCTTCCTAGTCCTTTCTCCATCTTTTTTCAGAGCACTCAGGCAATGAGGGAAAAGCATTATGGCATTTTCTGTCTTATTATCTATCCCTTTTCTAATGGTTCCTAATATTCTGTTAGTGTTTACGACTGCAACTGCAAATTGAGCAGATGTTTTCAGAGAACTATCCATGATGACTCCAAAGTCTGTCTTGAATGGTAACAGTGTCATGATCGAACCAGTTAAAAGTTTGGATCATGATTTTCAAAAGTGACTAGGGTTTTGGGGTGCCCTCCTTACTAGGGACTGAGTTGCTGAATATCACCCTCCTTTAAGGCATCTCAGGCTGTGTATCCGGAAATGGGAGGCACCTAGAACCATTAGTCACCTTTGAAAATCTTGGCCAAAGTGTAGACAAGGCCTAAATCTGTGGTGCAAGATAGGCCCTTTGTGGTTTGGGCTATTTTAAATACTGCTGTGAGCAACCTCATAGCAGTGTGCCTTCCCCTTGTGCCCCCAAACCACACGACCTGCCTCCTTCCTCTCTGCCCACCCCAGGGAAATGAAATAGTTTTCTCAGACGTTATTGTCATGTTCAGTAGCACATGAGAAACATCCGTGCTGTAGATTATTAAGGGCTGGTGCTCTAATGTAAATTCAATTAGCCAGCATGTGCGAAGAGGAACATAAACCTTCTCCAAATCACCTCTTCCGAGCACAGATCAGGCCCCTGGCCTTCACAGCTTCCTGCTATATTTTTCACACCTCTTTAACAGGAAGGCTGGTGGAGAAGGGTGGGGGCTGGGGAAATGAATTGGGCTGGTCGGATTTTGAACATGTCAAAAGTATAAGGTGTAGGACACCTCATGGCAGCTTTCTCAAGTGATTAAGTTGCATCCCTGCAACCTCCACCCCTTCCCGCCCCTGCCAGGAAAAAAAAAATCCAGGACCAGAAAGACAGTGGGAGCAAATGAATCAGACTGGGAGCAAGGGAGAGAGCCGCTGCTCTGATCCCTGTAACATTTCACAGCTGTTAGAAGCTGCCTCCTCCTATTGCGGTGATTAGGCCTGAATTAACGAAGGGCCTTTCGGCCATCAGCCTTCATTACTGCTGTCAGGTTTCAAGATGGCTCCGGGCCCTGAGGCCTTATAGAGGGTCACGGGCTGCGCTAGGCCAGAGAAGGCTGCAGTTTAGTCTCTGTCGTGCCTGGGCCTGCGGGTTTTCTTTTCTTCTTTTCCATCCTTTGTTTCTTCATTACCGTTCCCTTTAAGACCAGATTCTGCTCCTTAGAGAGGGCCCGAAGCACAGTCCCAAGTCCATGTGCTGTTTGCAGGGAGGCGATGACATTCATGCACCCATCTGGCCTTCTCTTTATAAGGAGCCAAACTAGCCTCTGGACCTGGGAGGGGGGAATCCGGAATGGAACTGAATCTGACCAACTTGCTTGAGCCCATCTCTGCCATTCCCCTGAGCTTGCCAGAGGAGGCCAGATGCCAGAGGGACACCGACTTGTTGCAGGGAATTTGCTTGCAGGGCAATGACCCGTCCTACCACAAAGTGGCGTTGCCATTGCCCTGATGCTGCCTCCCAGAATGATGTCTTGGAGCTGGGCCACCATGATGCCTAGATCCATCCAGCCCAGAACCACGCTCGTCCACCCAGTTTCCCCACGGTGAAAGACATTTCTCTCTTGAGCTCTACAAGGGACCCAGTGTCTCTCTGCCTCCCTGGAAATGGGGCTGTTTTCTCCAGTGTCCCAGAATAGATGGGAGCTCCCTTCTGCCTCCTTGCGAAAGGCGTGTCTCTTTATAACCCCACCCAGAGCCAGGGACACATATACCAAAGTTCAGCAAGGCCAGGCATCTACATCCATCCTCCCATGTCTCACTCCCGGCTCCGAGAGAGAATTAACTTGCAAAGGTTGTTGCCCAGATATGGGCTCATCTCTCCTGGCAACCTTATTCTCCATCCGTTCAGCTCAGGTCTGATTTTTCTCCCTTTCATTTCCCTCTCCTGACAACTGAGAGAGACCCTTGACATCACAATCTATCTATATAAATAGACTCCATCAGCTCCCCTCCCCTCGTCCCCCTGCCTTTCCTGAGATGTCTTCTTGGCAAACATCTGGCTGGGGCAAGGAGTGGAATGGAAGAAAATGTTACAGTAAATCCCCCTGGTGTCTTAGTGCCAGGACTTGCTTGAGCCCTGCCAGCTGGGGTCATCGGAGAGAGTCCAGGAGTTTGAATTCTTCTCAGCGGCCAGATGTGCCTTTCCCATGCAAGGGAGCTTAGATCTGAGTGATGTGCCAAGGACATGGGGGAGACTTCCCCTTACCAAACAGCGAGGGGGAGGTCAGCAGGGAGGAATGCCAGCCTCATAAAAGCAGTACCACCTCCGCCCTTCTGCAGCTCCCTGGCAGTTGTGCTAAAGATAATGCTGGAAGCTATTCAGAGGGAGATTAAAGAGAGAGAAGGTTCCAGAGTAATGGAAAACAGCAGGAAGTGGGGGTAGGGGTCAGACACAACAGATCCAGCCAACTAACTCTGGTCCAGCTGAGAGTCTCGTATATCTTCCATGCTTGTTGGACGTTGGCATTCTGTCTGCTGCTGGCCCCTGCTTGGTGAAGTTCTTGGGAGTCTTGTGTCCTAGAAATAATGACCCCCCCACTAAGTAAAAAATCCTTGTTGGGCCAGATCAGTCATGGAAAGGTAAATGCCTGGGCAGGGCTCTTGTATGTTTTGAAGACGCAACTGTCCTCAGTGTAACAGAAAGGAAATCAGCCCTCAGTTACCTAGAGTGGTACAAAAGGTGAAATCACATGAAACTTACTCACTTTCTCTGCAGAGGGGAAACGTCGGACCAGGTGCACTGAAAAGTTCACGAACCATTTGGCGCAAAACCAGGGCCAACTGAATTTGGGCCAGTGACTGGTTTCTCAGTGACCTCAGAAGTGGGCTTAGGCTGTGGTGTGCAGATGCTGAGTAAGTTTTAGCTGAACCTTGGGGATCACTGGCTCCAAAAACTTCCAAGCTCTTCCTGCAAAGTTTTGATCCCAAATGTTGGAAAACCCACCAGAGTCGTCGTTCTTGCCAGACTACTGTCCTACTGAGCCATGCTCTTGTGATACTGGCTGTTGTCCTGCTGTTTCATCTGCATTTGAACCAGAATCAGAAATCAAGGCCCTTCTGGTTTTTGATCAGACCTGGTATTAAAACTATAGAGGCAGGTTAGGGTCCAAGGACTCATGTCTGAGCTACCTTATTACCATTGAAATTTGAAAGTCAGGTTTGGCCCATCTCTAATCCAAATCATGCAATACCCATGACTCTGATGCAAATCACAGATGTGCCTTCAAAGCATCTTTCGCTGTCCACTGCTGGAGACAGACTACTGGCTAGATGGACCATTGGTCTGTTCCAATAAGAAATCAAACTCCTTGTGGCTAAAACAATCATGTTTCTCAGCTGGAAGAAGAGAGAGAGAGAGACCAGGAGGAAGAGGGATATTTTTGGACAGACCAAGGATAACAGGAAAAGATGGAGTTCTATCCAAGCAGATCTCAGTCTGTAAGATGCTCATCACAATTACAAACAGTAGTTTCTGGATCCAGCTGAACTATGGTTTGACTGTGCGAAGCATTCAACCTGTTGTATCCTTAGACTTTTGCTGAGTTGTACTGTTCAGGACCATGGCTAAAATATAGTTCGGTCCCAGCTATGCTGCAAGAGATCATCATAACTGCTCTGAGGGACTATCATGCTGTAAATTAATTTTCTCACTCTGGTAGGAATTTCAGTGAAGAAGAGGTAGCAGTCTAGAGGTGGAAATGGACCTGTTTGGCTAATCTTTGGCTGCTTGGAAAACATGGAAATGAGGGAACTACTTGTACTCTGGGAAACATTTTTTGCAGGAAAAATGAAAAACATTTGTGAAAAATCATGAATCTGCAATACAAATCAAGGCAAACCATTACCTTGGTAGGGCACTCACTTAATGTTTGGACTTAATTCATGCACAAACTGCTCCAGAGAGCTGCTGTCTGCCTGTCTAAACCCCCATCTTCTTCCTTTTTCTTTATGGCAAATGAGTTCTCAGAACTCTTCTCTCCTGTCACAAAAGACAATGCTATGTCACTTCACTACATGGAGAAAGTCCAGAGGAGAGCAACAAAAATGATTAAAGGGCTAGAAATTATGTTCTCTGAGGAAAAATTTTAAAAATTGTGTTTGTTAGTCTGGCGAAGAGAAGACTGAAGGGGGAACATAACAGTCTTCAAATACATAAAGGTTGGTTATAAAGAGGAAGATGATAAATTGTTCTCCTTAACCACTGAGGGCAGGACAAAAAGTAATGGGGATAAAGGGCAGCAAGGGAGATTTAGGTTAGACATTAGGGAAAACTTTCTAACTGTAAGGATAGTTAAGCATTGGAATAAATTACCTAGGGAGGTTGTGGACTCTCTGTGTAACCTGTTCTTAAAAACATCCAAGGACGAACACCTGAGATGGTCTAGATCAGCGGTGTCCAATAGAAATTCAATGCTACCCACACTTGTGGTTTTGAATTTTTCTTATTAGCCACAATTCAATAGCCTATTAGCCAGATGTGGCTAGTGGCGAGCGTATTGGACACTGTTGGTCTAGATAATACTTAATCTTGCCTCACTGAAGGGGACTGGACCAGATGACCAATTGTGGTCCCTTCCAGTCCTACGTTTCTATGATTCTGTTGTAGCATAAGGTCACGTTATAGAAACATTTGAGAACCGCTGATGTAAACATTTATTCTACGCTCCTCTCCATGATATCTGAGTTCCTGCTCAAATGAGCCCAACATGCTATCATCCATGTCTCTAGTATGCTTGTCCTCCGCCTGTGCTCACAGTCATGGTGGTTTAATCAAGGAGCAATAAACAGTACTGACCTCTGGGTTCCCTTCCTATCTCTACCTCAAGGCCTGAATCTCCAATGCCCTGGACCTCATGGTGTTAAAATTCTGCCAGGAGGATTTGGTAGCATCTCGCACTGGTGTAAATAACCACACATGCTGCAGGGCAATGGAGGATAAGGCCCGGTCCTTTCGAAACAGCATCAGCCTTCTCTTCTGACATAGTGTGGGGATGGCAAAGCTCCAAATGAAGCTGGCGACAGCTGCTTCAAAGGGCTTTACAGTGCATCTAGGCTCCCAAAGGTTTGCTCATTCAAGAGTTTGCTCATTCAAAAATACCTATCGTGTGAGTGCGAGCAGATGTTCAGCATGAAACCGCGAAACTCAGTTTCAAACTATGTCTGCCCATCCGGAGGCAGCAAAACATTGCAATCCGAGTTGAGAACTAGGTCACTGGCCACAAAAATTCAGATGGGGCGATTCTCATATTCAGCCCGCTCCGGAAAAGCCAAAGTTTCACATGGTTTTCAGGAGGTTCTGCTGCAAAAGATTTGTGCTCTCCCTGTGCTGGCAGTCCGCGGTGATTTAATCAAGAAGGAAGGAAGCAGGACAAATCAAACACCTGGAGACAAATGTTGAGGGACGCCACTGAGTGTCTTTTCGCTATTTCTTTCAAATCAGATGGTCTAGTGGCTGCAGCGGAGGACTGGGAGTCAGGACATCTGTGTTCTCTTCCTAGCTCTACTGCTGATGCATAGTGACCTCTCAGTGACTCAGTTTCCTCATCAGTAAAGTAGGGATAATAATATTTCCTATCATATGGAGGAGGGCTTGGAAGGATGGCCCAGTGATTAGTGCACTAACCTAGCACTTAGGGGACTTGGCTTCAGATCTACCATAGACTTCCTGGGTGACCTTGGGCAAGCCACTTAGCCTCTGTGTGCCTCAGTTCCCCATCTGTACACTAGGTACGATAGCCCAGCCCTACTTTACAGACATGCTGACAATAAACTCTTTAAAGATTGTGAATGCAGGGATGGGGCCATGTAGATATAGCCCTAAAATTGATAGGCTTGATTCATTAACATTTGTGAAGAACTTGGAGAGTCTTGGATCTGGGGATTGCCAACCTAAAGGGGGTCACAAACAGGTGTCAGGAGTTTGTGGCCACCCTGCCTTTCCTATATAACTAAATAAAAGGATGTCCTAGGACGGCTTAGGTTGAGAATGACCATCTTAGATGAAGGGAATGGGGTTAATATTGACAGCCTGTGTCTCCCTCGCACACACTTTGGCTAGAACGTGCCATGTTTAGTACCTGACTCCTCACTGAAACTGATGGGGATCCTTGCAGAATAAGGCAGGGGGTAAGAGGGGGTCCAGTCTATGAGTAAATCAGGGTGCTTAATTTTTGAGAGAGAGAGAGAGAGAGAGAGAGCAGCAAGATGAGAGTTGGGTGAGAACAAGGAGGGGAAAATGAAAGAGAGAAGGGCAGAGACAAAGGGGGGAGAAGCACTGGGGGAGGGGGGTAGAGAGAAGGAGCCAGCCACTCAGGTTTCAGGGGGCTGAGGGAAAAGTTGAGTCCTGAAGTATTTTCCCAGGCTGGGAAAAGGCATTGCAGCTGGCTCCCGTCCTTGCCCGGGAAAGGAGAGAAAGTCTGAAGTGCTGCCAAAGTCTTAGTGTTTGTAATGAAAACGCGAGGTTGAGAGGTTAGGGAAGGATTCTCCCTGGCTTGACTAGAAAGATGAGACTTTCTCCATCTGCAGCTGCTCGCCACATTGCCAACCTTGGGGAGGGGAGGAATCGGAGCCCCCACAAATTATCGGCTGCAGTTAAAAGGAGTTGACGAACAGGGGGAGGCTGAGCTGCTGCAAGGCCCATAAATGCAGGTGTTACCAAGGAATTATCGCCATCCCCGGAGCACGGACGGTAGTAAATCAGGGCTGCTAAGATGCCCCGTTTGGTGCAAAGGGCATTCTAGGAGGGTGGAGATTTCTGGTGAGGAAACAGGCTTAGAGTCCTGGGTGGCCTGATGCAGTGGAGGCAAAAAGGTGCAGCCTCGCTGATGTCCACGGGCCAGATTCTTAGCTGGTGTCAATCAGCACAGCTCCATTGACTTCAGTGGAAATTGGCTAATTTACAGCAGCTGAGAATTTGGCCCCAAGCCCTCCCAACACGCCTGGAGTCTCAGTCTGTACCTTTCCGCCGTGGCAAGAGAGACAGAGGTTAAATAGGTTATCCCCACAGAGCTGACTCCCTTTCCTCACACTGGTGTAAACTGGGAGTAACTTCACTGAACGGACAGGGGTAATAGAGGAGAGTGAAACCCTGAGTTTCCTCCTCTAACCGCTAAGGAGAGTCCATAATGCCCTCAGCCAATCCATTCAAATTCAGCTCTTGGAGGATGTGCTCCAAATCCTTTCTTGGTAAGGACGTGCATGCAGATCAGGTGGCGAGAGACACCTAGAGTTCATAGAAGTCTCAATTTATTGGGGTACCCCAGGAGTAACGCCATTGAAGTTATACTTTGTTTAAAATCAGTATAAAGGCCCCAAGGTCAAACAGCAGGTCAGTGGCAGGGCCAGGAATAGAATCCAGGTCCCCTGACTGCCAGGGTAGTACCCTATTTGCTAATGTTGTCTCTTGGAGAATGTTTTTCATCTGGCCCATTCTGCTGAATTTTGCCCTCTGGGATTGTAAGGCCTTAAGGTATGATAAACTGTAACCTTGCAACCCCTGAAACATGCTTAGGACCACACCAGAGTCAGCTTCTTGCAAAGCCGATGGAAATCAGGCCTGATTTCATCAGCAGGTTCCTATTTTTGATAGCATGGGAACCACTTCGGCTCATCTCCTTGGGGTGCATTCAATTTATTCCTTCGATCGACTTCTTCATTTATAACCCACCATTTGCCAGCCCGGTCTCCTTGTGACTACAGTAGTCACATGGATTAGCATATACAGATGGTCTATGGAAGCACTTGTGCTCTGCCGGTGGGTCTGTGACATTGGAAGTAGGAAGAAGAATGCCTTCCTCCCCTTGAGATGAGGGGAGAGAATTAAGCAGCACATCTGGGCACCCCAGGGCCCCGGGATTCTCCTTTGTAAGGAATTGGATCATTCTGTCGATGAATGACTGGTTAATCCTCTTCACAGGCTGGTAAGGATTGCTTTGTCCCATTTCACAGGTGCAGAAGGTGAGACCTGGGAGGGCCATGTTCTTTACTCGTTTACGCTGGTGTAAATGCAGCGTAACTATGGTCTTTAAGAGAGTTGCTCTGGATTGACACCAGTGTAAAGGAGAACACAATCTGGTCACGGGACCCTGAACTCCTGACCCTCTGCCTGAGCTGTAATAGCTCCATCAGCGAAGGTCAACAGACGATTACCCACAGCTGGCGCACTGGGCATAGAACCCTGGTTTTCCATCCCCACCAAACTGGCTCAAAACCTCTCAATGGCTGGTGGACTCGGCAAGTCTTTAGCCCTTCCTGGGCCACCGGAGAATAACCTCAGACATACCTATACAGACCCAGTACATTATAAGGCAGCAATAAGAGACAAACTCCCCTGTTAAAGGGAGGGCGGGGTACAATTTGCAGCAGTAAATTAGCTCACCCCCCATGATCACACAGGGATGGAACCGTGCCCCATCGTTCTCTTCCAGAGGGGCTTTGGGCCACTCCGTACAATGGGCTCTGTCCTTGTGGCACCATCTAGCCCTCCATTGCCTGAGCCACAGAAGGATGTTTTAGCGGATGAGGCAAGACAAATTCCAGACTTCTCGGGTATGTTTGACACTTCCCAGGCCTGAGTGATGAAGCACGTGGCTTCCCTGCTCAAGGATACAGTAGTTCTCCCTCTGGCCACAGGTTGATGCTAGTTCTGTGTGGGGCCCAAGCACCACGCGGAGAGTTAAATTAACGAGAAGGATCGAGGGGTCTCTTAGCTCAGGTGGCTGGTTGCTCAGCTGAAGGGCAACCCTGAAGATAAGGGGCATATGCCCAGCCTGATGTTCAGCCGTTGGACAGCCGGCCAGCTGCTCAAAATGAATCATGAGGAGGTGGGTGAACGCAGCAGGATTACTTCTTGTTGACTCCCCAGCTGTGTTCCCCTGAGAGGAACAGAAATCCCACGTTTGTGCAATGTGCCCACAACATAGCCGCCGCTTTTAGTCACACACCGACCGTGGGCTCCGCTGGGAAATGTACGGGGGTGGGGGGAGGGAGAGGAGGTGGGTGGCAAAAGGAGGGTGAGAAAGAAGAGAGAAGAGAGGCGGATTGGCCAGGAAAAGAATGGGGGTGAGGGTGGAGAAAGAAAAGGGTTTGGAGGGGAGAGAAGGGAAGGGTGAAAAAGAAAGAAGGTGTTTTGGATAAGGCAGGTCTTAAAAAGAGAGGGGATTTCCAAGCGTATTCTGCTAACCCCTGGCGCACCCCGCTAAGAGCAGGGACCCATCATGCCCAGTGCTGTCGAGACACAGTAAGAGACCGTCCCTGCTCTGAAGCACTCACAGCCTAAGTAAACAACGCCAACACAGGGCAGGAGGAAGGATAGTCTTCGTGGCGTGTGACGTGTCTGAGCTACAGCAGCTATGAGGTCCTTGCTCCATTCTTCGAACATCTGTGCTTCCCCGCCCCGGCCCCCCACCTCACTGGAAGTTCCAGGTGCCCAGCTGCTCCTCAGGACTTACCCACCGAAGGGAGTGGGCTTTTCCCTACGGCCTCTGGGAGCACTAGGACTGTGAGGCCAGCTGATCCAGCTGCTGGGGAATTGCCCCAGTCTAGGAGGAGTCCGTGTGTGGAACGGAGTTGGCACAATGGCTCTGCGCACACATACCCTCCCCTACATGGGATGTGTAGGTGGTGGTCTGGTCTGGCTGAATGGGAGCACAGATGGAGGGTCCTCAGAGTGGACTGATGCTCTTAAAGATGTCCAGGGGAACTAAGGAACCTCTTAAGAAGCCAGGAATTAGAGCAGCAGGGTTTATGCTGGGTTCAGGGACTACACCACTAATCTAAATCCTGGAACTCAGAGCCTGGGATACTTGATGCATGCCAAGGCTGAGATGTACAAAGACTTCTGATAGAAATGCACTGGGTTACTTTTTATTTTCAATTATTCCATAAATATTGAAGTCCGTGGTTGAAGTCTGTGGTTGAAGTCCGTGCTCCAACCTACAGCTTCCTAGCTGCATCCCCTCGTCTACCTTTGCTTCAGTGGGTCCTTCTCTTGGATGATCCCATAGGCAGACTCTGGCTCCAATGAGCTCTTTAAATTTATAAAGGCTCGTGCCCGGTAGTCTGGCCCCAAATATAGTTTATCCCAGACAATTAAAGAGTCACTGATAGCCCCTGGTATCTTTCTCTAAAGGCTGCATAACCCCCAATTGTATTACATGGGCACCCACTGTCTGCCTACAGTTTCTTAGTGTATCTGTCACCAAAAACCTGGCCTCAGGGCACCCCCTTGTTGATCCTCGCAGCCCAAAGCCCAAGCACTGAAGGACCTCGCAGGGCCAGGCAGAGATACATTGGTGGAAGAATGCATGGGAAACGTGTGCAGCCCCTTGTCTGCCCATAAAGGGCTTCCATCTCCAGAGCTGCTAATGGAGCATCTGCCAGGACCCCAAAGCTTAAAATAAAAAAGAACAAACAAACTCCCCCCACATCCAACACCTTGGAAAATTCTCCCCTCCCTGCCTGACCCATTCAGGTTGTTGGGCCGCCCGTCCTCTGGACACCTTCCCACTCTGAGTGCATTGCCCTGCGTGAGCAGCTCTATCAAGCCTCAGAAAATTGATTTCCCAGCAGCAATCCATCAACCCAACAAAGCGTGGCTGTAAAAGTGTCACCGGGGCCTCCTCAGCCTCCTTCATCTCAAAGCGGCACCCTCCTTCCCCATGCCGGGAAGAGTCTCTCCCCTTGGAAAGCGCCACTTTGTTCCTGGACAACGGTAACCAGAGACCCCAGAACAATTTCCAGAGCAGGTCCTCTCGCAGTGGGGTGAGCGCTCTCGCTCTATAGAAAAGGCTGGACTCTACATGCTTCTCAAGGAGAAGGGAAACAACTAGATCAAAACATGAGGCTATACTTTCTGAAGCCGGAGCTGGGTCAAGTGGCCAGAGCCATTAAAGACTTTCCGTGAAAGAATCTGAATAACGACCCCTTGACTTTAGCAAAGCTTTTGTTATGGTCTCCCATGGTATTCTTGCCAGCAAGTTAAAGAAGTGTGGATTGAATGACTGGACTATAAGGTGGATAGAAAGCTGGCTAGATCATAAGATCATTGGGCTCTCAATGGCTCGATGTCTAGTTGGCAGCCAGTATCAAGCGGAGTGCCCCAGGGGTCGATCCTGCGGCCGTTTTTGTTCAACATCTTTATTAATGATCTGCTATCATAATGGGATGGATTGCACCCTCAGCAAGCTCACAGATGACGCTAAGCTGTGGGGGGAAGTAGACATGCTGGAGGGTAGTGATAGGGTCCAGTGTGACCTAGACAAATTGAAGGATTGGGCCAAAAGAAATCTGATGAGGTTCAGCAAGGACAAGTGCAGAGTCCTGCAGTTAGGGCAGAAGAATCCCAGGCACTGCTACAGGCTGGAGACCAACTGACTAAACAAAGTTCTGCAGAAAAGGACCTGGGGATTACAGTGGATGAGAAGCTGGATATGAGTCAGCGGTGTGCCCTGGTTGCCTAGAAGGCTAACAGCATATTGGGCTGCCTTAGTAGGAGCATTGCCAGCAGATCGAGAGAAGTGATTATTCCTCTCTATTCGGCACTGGTGAGGCCGGTGTTGTATTGGACTTTGTAGGTGAAGTACTGTGTCCAGTTTTGGGCCCCCACTATAGAAAGGATGTGGAAAAATTGGAGAGATTCCAGCAGAAGGCAATGAAAATGTTTAGGGGGCTGGAGCACATGATTTATGAGGAGAGGCTGAGGGAAATGGGCTTGTTTAGTCTGCAGAAGAGAAGACTGAGGGGGGATTTGATAGCAGCCTTCAACTACCTGAAAGGGGGTTCCAAAGAGGATGGATCTAGACTCTTCTCAGTGGTGGCAGATGACAGAACAGGGAATAATGGTCTCAAGTTGCAGTGGAGGAGGTTTAGGTTGGATACTAGGAAACACTATTTCACTAGGAGGGTGGTGAAGCACTGCAATGGGTCCTGTAAAGGATGAAGCAAAGCATTCAGGAAAAAGGTGACGAGCAAAGTCCCTACAAGGAATGCTCAGAGCTAGCATGGACTGCATCTCAGTCGGGCCCACCAGGTGGGTGTGGATATGTCCCAGGCCACATCTTCTCAGGACATCCTATTCCTCTGCCTTACCACAGATGTCCTACCTCTGAAAAAGCTGAGATGAGCACAGGGCTTGAATGGTGCAATGAAAATGGCTGAAACTGCTAAAGAATCCTAGCTGGAAGGGACTGTCACAAAGGGTTAAGGGAGTGTCCACATTTTGCCTTTCTCTGCCAAGCCGGCAGAACCTGGGGCTGCTGCGGGGCTTGGGTTTCACAAGCAACTCTGGCTATAAAATATGATCGTGTCTCATGCGCTGATGGATGGTTCCAAAGTAAACATCAGGCAGATAGACCCAGGAAGATCAGATTCTCAAGAGCTCAGACGGCTGACATCCTATCCCCGCCCGGCAGCCCAGTGGCGACCCGGGATCTGTGCCATTGCACCACTAATGAATCAGTGGTGGAGGGAGGTCAAGAGAGGAGGGCAAAACCCCTCCACAGTAGGATCATCTCTTGGGTGGAAATCATGCCAGTGCATCTGAGCCGTTCACATGCTCTGTCTGGCCTTGCGCAGTGGCACTAGAAGCAATGCGAAGGCACCTGGAGATCTCACAGAGTCCAATTGTGGAGAGCAACCCAGAGAGTCAAAAAGGGGATGGTATGGATGCACTGCATGTTTCTATTCTGTCCGTGGTACGGGCATGAGTGGCCCTGAATGTTCATTACCCAAGAGCAGAAACCTCTGTGTTAAGGGGCTAGCCAGGGGATGCCATATGATAGGTCTAACCCTAACCCCACTTCCAATCATTTCAACAGTATCACTTGCCTGTCAAGGAGCTTTCAGCTGAGCCGTCAAGGTGGCAGGCGTTTATTTTACCAAGCAGAGCAGCAAGCTCCGCTTTTCGTTTTCCCCGTCGTACAACTGGCTGTCACGTTGCATAACCACCAACGCAGAATGTGTTGGCATTCCAGTCCGGAACTAAAGATGTGCCACTCCTCTTCAGAAATGCCCGTGTGGATGACTAGCACCAGCAGGAACTCCAACTTTTTTGTTAAAACAGAAGTCCTGTCCCTTTAACCTCCTGGTGGTTTGAATATCCTTGGCTGCTTCAGTAAATGTCAGTGATACAATGGCTGGTGGGAAGAAATGCCCTTTCCAGGTGACTGGAGAAAGCCGGGGTGTTATTAACCTTTCCAGGGGGTTACATGCCCCTTGAGCTCCAGGGGATGTTTCTGTGGTGTTCCCACTTCTCCATCACTGGGAGTTTTTAAATCATGAATGGATCTGTTGTAGGAACAATTCTGAGGCAGTTCTATGGCCTATGTTATACAGAAAGTGATCAGATGATCAGAATGGTCCCACCTGGCCTTGGTATTGATGAATCGTTGATTTGACTGAAATTACAGACTAATCTCTAAAGCAATTGCAGTGCCCGGGTATAAATGGGACTGTATAAAATATAAATTAGTTAGTTCTCCAACCACTAAATGGGATTAGTAAGAAACTTTTCCCATGAGCAAGTTATGCCATGATTATCCATCAGATAGTTTATTCCACCTTCCTCTGAAGAGTCTGGTGCTGACTGCTTTTGAGATAGAATCCTGGACTAAATGGACCAACATTATATTCCTAGTACTATTTTTGCTGTTTGCTAACCGCTGTCCCAATGGCACATATCAAGTCAGCAACAGCGATGGGAATAGAACCCAGAAGTCCTGATTTCTTCTCTCCTTATCAAAGCACTAGATCGTGCTCCTGTTTGCATGGGATGAATCTAGTGGGGCTATATTTTTCTTCTTAGTTCATGAAGCGTGAGGCTTTGAGTTTGTCTGCACTAGATTGGTTTGGGTTTTTTGCACTGACACTGGTGCACATTGTTGCAGCAGCAGAGCTGTATTATCTGAAAACCAGGGTAACAGGTACTCATTCAAGTCTCTATTTACACCAGCGCAGCACATCCACACAAGGATTGAGATTCTGCACTGCAGTTTCAGAAGGTGTAAGCCACCTTTCCACATCAGGATTCTGACTGCTCTCAGGGACAAATACAACTGCTGTGTAAATTAGAGCAGCCCCAGGGCTGCTATCCCCAGGCTCTAATTTATGGCAACCTCCTGAGGACACCTAAGAGCTGCTCAGCCTTCTCGAGCCATGCAGAATCTCCATAGCAGTATGTACTAGAGCTTGTGTTGTGCTGGCCACATTCCCTGTTGGTCCCTATACGCCACCAGGGTGGCATATGATAGCCAGAGTAAGGGGCAGAGTGTATTCCTAGGTCGTTGAACTGATGAGGATATGCAGATGAATAAAATTCCCAATGTGTCCTCTTCAGTTTTTCCCTGAAAAGAGCTTAGCAATAAGGATTGCAGGAGGAGCCCTCTTAAACCATCAGACTTTACCTGTGCCCCAGTATTATCCAGAATCCAAAATGCTTGAGAAGCCAGGACAATGGAACTGAGCAAGGTTTCTAATATCTCTCTCTCCAGAGGAGAGACCTCTGAAATGTCTGCCTGATTATGGAGTCCTGTTTTTAAAAGGAGAATTGAAAATCATTTGCATGTGTGCGCTTATACTTGATGGTCTTTGTGATCTGGTCAGTAATGGTAGGGTGGGAGTGAATTTGGCTCAATAGTTTTATACAGTACTTTCCTCACCCAATGAACTGTTACAATTCCTGGGCAAAGAACCTCAGCGAAACTGGAGCTGAGGTTGAACAGATATAATCTCTTTGGAAAATGGCTCAGAGATCAGTTAGAAATAAATCAAGTCTACACTTTAGATAGGCTGGAAATCTAATTTGAGGGTTCCAGTTTATGAAATTACAAAGTTAAGGTTAAACAACCAATCCCCCCACCCCTTTTCCACTTCCCCTCGTACCTTTAACATTGATCTCTGATGTCACACCCATTATGGGATTGTAAGTGTAACATGTCACCTGGAAAGGCGCCTCCACTGGCAATATCTTCCCTTTCCTGTGCTCTGTTCGTACTGGGTTTGAAGGGGTGTGGGACTTGAATTCCAGGGGGACAGATCCTGACTTGTGTCAATAGAGTTGGTGTGGATTTACATCTATGTAAGTGGGATCACAGAGGCAAGACGGGCACTCAATGAACCCTGCAGAGAATGTTTTTATTCTCCCTGTTTGTGCCTTGGAACGATGTTTTTAATTATTACGATAGCAGTTAGTGGCCCCAGTTGAGATCAGAGCCCCGTTGCATTAGGCGCTGTGTAAACCTGAAGTGAGAGACAGCATCTGCCCCAAAGAGTTTGCATTCTAAATAGGTCAAGCAAAGGAAGGGATTGTTATTCCCATTTCACAGGTGGGGAACTGAGCCACAGACATGTTCAGGTACTTGCCCAAGGCCACGAAGGGAATGTGTGGCAGAGCTGGGATTAAAAAGCAAATGCTCAGCTTTAATCATAACATCTTCCTTCCTCTCTGGGTTCCTGAGTCCGGTGGATGCTTAGGGGCTTTTCTTTCCATCTGCAGGGTTGGAAGGTGTCTCCGGGGTGTTTCCTGTGTTTGGCTGTTGCATTGTCTTCTGTCTGTGGTGGAAGGGTTTGGGGTTGTTTGAAAAAACCCACAATTTTTATTGATGTCTGATATTTGTGGAGCGTTCCCCCCCACCACCCTTTTAGAAAACAAGTACAAGTGCATTTGCAAGAGGTGGGGGTGTCACTGGCGACTTCAGAATGATTTTTGAGACAGGCTCACACAACCCTCTTCAGATCCAAAATCACATGCGCGCACATACACACACCCCCAATATCCACAAAGAGCCAATGCAGTGCTGCTTCCAGGCATCACTGAGCAGTGCCTAGTGTTGACAGAGAGCACCTGGATTTTTGGGTAACAGAGGTCACAGCACTGGGCGTGGACGGACACCTTGGGGAACTTTAGGCCTCTCTGGAATATCCCTTGCGCATGTTCCTAAATTCTCAGTCCGTATTTTATAAACATGATGGCCCAAGCATGCATTACGGTCCGTTGTTATAGACTCTACTCAAGGCAAGGCCTTTATCTCCAGCTGCAAAATAGGCTCCCAGGCAGGAACCAGCCTGGTTGGTAGATTTCAAACCAGCTGGTGGGTTTTCTTTATTCTCCAGGCTCTTGGCTTGAATGCCACCGGATGTGCTCGAGAGCCATTCGGCAAATGCGGGGTTAATGCGCCTTGCAAAGAGAAACTCGATCTGTTCAGAGAGGGTTAACACATGCGATACCCCCCCACACTCCCCGCCGCCTCCAATGGAAAAAGAGGAGACTCGCAGCCTCCACCAGAGTAGCTCCTCGGCCCTTCATAGCAGGTTTGTGATGTCAGCGGGCTGATGGGAACAAGTACAGCTGTCTCCAGCCATCCAGTTGCCACTGCAGGATTAGGGTAAGGGGAGGGGGGGACTCCATGGGGAGGGCTAGGAACACATTCTTTGGGGACGTACGTCACTTTGGCACTTTTCCCCCCCTTTCCTTGGGATTTGCGTGTGTGTGTGTTAGTTCCGTCATGTGACCTGGCTCCCAAACTCCTGTCCCACTCCCCACCCCGCCCCCGCACGCTCCGGAATCTCACGCCTCTGCGTTGAGACACGAGCAGCACAGAAAAAATGTGTATTCGAGGGCCGAGAAGCCGGTGATTCAAGCCCTGTGGCCCTCAAGGCCGGGGGGACCGGTGATGTACATGGGCAGATGGTCTCCCGATAACCCCATCCCTGCAGCCCTTTGCCCAGGCAGGAGAGAGCTCACCTGAGAGCGGAAGTGCAGACCCAACGTCCAGACCTTCCTCTGCCTTCAGCCACCATGCTGTGAATGGAGCCAACAGTGCACCAAGGTGTTGAGAGATGGTTGTGCCGTTGGCAGTGTGGTCTTACAGCTGAGATTCAGATCCTGCGAGAAGTTAGGCACTAAAAAACCCATGGTGCTTTCAGTAGATTCTCCAGCTTTTATCCTGGCCAAATTCCAGCTCAGCTAATCGCTTCCTGCCTCCCTGAAGTCACCCTGCAACTATTGTTCACTTCCTACACTGGCCTAGATGAAGCAAGGACGGTGTCGCTGTCCAAGAGTTAGAGCAGGCGACTTGGAATCCAGCTGGCTGGTTTCTATTCCTACCGACTCACTGTGTGACCTTGCGCCCATGTCTTTACCCCTCGGTGCCTCAGTTTCCCCATCTGTCAAATGGGATGAACAATAACTTGCCCATTTTTGCAGTCTCTTTCCCTAGTAAGGGGTTACATACATTAAGTGCTCAGAAGAAGCAAGCCTTGCTCTTCACTGTTCAACATGAGCAGCTCATGCCTGGGGGGAGGACAGGGAGGGCGAGTGCCCTGGAGGAACCAATCGCTGTGTATCCCTCACCTATTTTAGGGAGGAGCTATGAGGCTTAATAGTCCATGTCAGTCAGAGGCTCAAGTGAAAAGTGCTAGAAAAGGGCAAAGTACTTTTACTATTTATTGCTTGGTTAAGCAACTAGATTGCACTAGCAAACTGTAATTCATAGGTGGGAGGAAAAAAATCCAGAGACCCGTAGCTCGGCACTCGACATAAGTTTCTGGGACTCTGAGCCCTTCTGAAGGGGAACAGAAGGGACCTGCTCACCATAACTACATTACCAGGAAAGTCCCCAAATACCCTTCCACCACCATGTCTCCCTGTGCCGTTGCCACTGACTTGCTGAGGAAGCGCCAGGAGGTTTCAAGGCAAGCATTGCAACGCTGGAAGGTACACGTTTGTCTTGAGGGTCAAACAGACAGGGAGGGGTGGCAACACAGGAATTGCCCCACCTGAGGGAGGATGGCCTAGTGGTTAGAACGCTGGCCGGGCAATGTGATTCAGTTCCCTGCTCTGACACCAGCTTCCCCTGGGCAAGTCACTTTTGGGATCTGGGCCTTAGAATCTTAAAATATCAGGGCTGGAAGGGACCTCAGGAGGTTCTAGTCCAACCCCCTGCTCAAAGCAGGACCAATCCCCAACTTAATCTCCCTCTGCCTCAGTCCCTCATGCGTACAAGGAGGATAATCACACTCCCCTTCCACACAGCAAGATAAATGCATAAAGGGTTGTAGCCCTGCAGCTCCACACAGGGGTCAGGGCTTGCCGCCATGCATTGTGGTCGGGGCTCGCAGCCTGGTGCAGGGATCGGGGCTCGCAACTTGCAGCCGTGCGCAGGAGTTGGGGCTCACGACCCCTGACATAACTGAGTCACGACCCCCCCCCGGTGTGAGAACCAAGAACTTGGAGAGAGTCTGCTCTGCAGCCTTAGCTAACAGGCTCTGGGCTTTTTGCTCATGTGGTGAAGGCTTATGCCCTAAGCTCCAGAGGCCCCAGGTTCGAGCCCGCCTGCCGATGTTATATGTGTATCTACAGAGGATGTGATTTCCAGCTCTCATAGAGCTAGCACACTAAAAATAGCAGTGTAGTCCCTGCTGCCTCCATTATAATTCGGCCCAAGACTCTAGCCATGTACGGGGGGCTTACCCAAGCATCCACGGTTACCTAGGGATTTTTCTGCAGGCTAGCTCAGTCAGAGCTGGCCCAGGTCCCTCTGATTGAGTTGGGAACTATCCCTCCAGCTGCAGTGTGGCCATGCCCTAAGTGAGTGGTAAGTCAAGCCCTGAAATCCTCTGTGTGCAGCATGGGCACCAGGACAGCCAGCTTCCCCTCCACCGCCTCGCCATCCACATTCATAAGGGGACACCTGGGAGGCGCATTTGGTTTCGGTGGCCTAGCCCCGTCCTTGGCCTGGCCCGGCCCCTGCCAACGAGAAGCCAGTTGCGATGGTGGAATGTGACGTGGCTGGAGATTTGTGCATTAGAAGCTAGTCTGAGTCCCCGTCCCCCCCGAACCCTTGAACTCATGCCCTGTAACCTGCCGAACCGCCACCAAGCACTGAGATGGCCCAGATTCAGAGCAGCAACCTGCAGGGAAAGGCCCTCAATCCCCTCAGGTACCCAGGTGCTCAGCTGTCAAAGGGCTGGTCTTATTTGTCAGGCTTTGCCAGGAGCAACACAGCCTGAGGAATTTCTCCTTCACCCCCAACAGACACTCACAAGGGACCAGACAGGGGAGTGCCCTCCCAGGGCTGGTTCACAGCACGGCTGTAGTGGGGGCAGATGCCGGCTGGGCTGCCAACCATCGCTAAAATGCATCTTTCCCCTGCCTCTCTCTGGAAATCCCCCGTCAATCCAGCGTGGCAGGCATTTGGCATCTCTTTTGGGAGCTAACTCCACCTAGAAAAAAGCTTGTCTCCTCCAGAGCATTGCGACGGCTGCATGGTGATTGTTTGGTGTTCCCCCCGCGTGCTGCGTGGCAGATCCGGCACATCTTGATTTCTGAGGCTCCTGTCCCTAACCAAAATCAGGAGCAAAGAGCCCCTACTTTCTTCAGAACAGGCAAGGCAAGGCCCTGCTTCCTCAGTTTGCAGCCAGATACTGTCTGCTTGTCACCTGCAGTGGTGAGCTGGCTCTGAGAGCCTTTATTATCTGTAGTCCAATAATTCCCAGGAGCTTAAACCCAGGACTGGGCCCCCTTGTACCAGGTGATGTGCTGACACAGTCAAAGAGACAGTCCCTGTGCTAAAGAGCACCGAGTGTGTGTCAGTTTTACCTGCCCATTTTTAGAGGTTCCCACTGTGGCGTAGACTCAGACAATTATGCTGTGTGTCATAGCCCCTCTATAGCTAACGAAGATTCTTCTTTAGCACGAGTTGTTGAGGACTGAGCCTTCCTGTGCCGTGAATTTCAGACTGGCCATAATGTGCAGGATATTGACAACCAGGATGTGCTATGGATCATAGATTTGTTAATGTTTGTGTCATATCTGTATAAATTTTACGACTCATGGAAAGGGGATGACTTTAATAGCTTTATTATGTTTTAAATATGGACACATACATGTCTTCGGCATGTTGTATGAAGTGTTAGATCCAAAAGGAGGGGGAGTATCTCTATGGTAGCACTCCCCATTACTCTATGCAGAAGAGGGCAGGCTAGGCTGAGAATATCACGGCACAATAACCAGATCAGCCTATATCCAGTTCGGGTTTTTATTTAGGGGCATATGTTCCAAATTAGTTTCGCATGGAGCGTGGAGGCGCCTGGCCGGGAAGCCAGGTAACCACAGAGCTTCTGAAGCAGCCATCAGACTCGAAGCTCAGAGCTGTCCACGTGAAAGTCTGGGAACACAGACCCAGCTAAGAAATGAAATCCAACATTCACCTTCTCTTAGCTGTAAGTTCTGCAAAAGCATCGTCCACCTAAGATGCACTTAACCCATATGTGGCTAGGAGAGTTGGGTCTAATTCAGCTGCTACCTCTAGGTGTCTAGGATCCTGGTTCAGACCCTAGCGGTGGCAACACAGAATCCAGGTGTGATCTATACTAGGAGAATAAGTCTTTGTCCCTCCCTAGTGTCTGGTCCACTAAGAGGATGACCATCTACCGTGGCTGACAGCTTGGCAGGTTTCTATAGAGGTTCATGCATCCTTAGTTCAAACTCCACTGAGATTGTTAGAACCCACTGGGCCAAACTCTGATCTTATGTCAGTTCGACTCTGCCATTTTTAGTGGCGCTCCTCCCACTTTACACCAGCGTTTAAGGAGAATCAGGCCCCTGTAATCCATCGGAGGAGGCGGGGGCGGGGATTCTGCTTCTATCCACTCTCATGCCTTGGCAATGGTCGGCAGGTACTTTGGGGTAGAATTATCTCCACTTTAGGCAGTGGCTTGAGGAGGAGGGAGGAGAGGAATCAATTAAAGGTCCACTGCGGGCACGACAAAATTTTAATTGGTTTTGTTAATTCATTGTTATCCCTTTAAAAGGGGTAAACTAAAGACTGAAAGTGACCAAACACGTCAGTGGAGGCTTCTCAAGCATGAACCGCCCTGGCCAGCACAGGAAACCATCCCGTTGGATGGGCCAAGACACAAAAGAGGGGAAGGGGCCACTTGTGAAAAGAGCGCAGCCATTTTAGCCTGTGGCTGCACCCCGAGGAGCCGCTGCGGGAGTGCAGGTTGGGATGATTCCACCAGCAAAGGGGGGAAGTGCAAGGTGCTGGTTTGGATGGGGGGACAGCTGGGAAATCTGCATGGGAGCACGCACTTCAGTTCCGGGGTCTGGAAAATGAAGGGTTAGCCAAAGTGGAAACGATGTCTTGATTCGAGGGGATAGAATAACCAGTTCGGGGCGGGATGAGGAAGGATGGTCCTTGTGGGGAGGGAACCAGTCTAGGACTTGGGAGATCTGGGTTTAACTCCCTGCTCTGCCACAGACTTCCTGTGTGCCTCACTTAGCTTCTGTGTGCCTCAGATCCCCAACCCGATGACCGAGAGCATCGCACTTGGTGGTCGGGTAGAACTCCACCTCCCAGGGTTATGAGGTTAAATCCATTCAAGATTGGGAGATACTCAGACATTCTGATCGGTACACGTGCTATCCAGATCAGACTCACTAGGCTCTCAATCCTGCCCCACTGAAGTCGATGAGAGTGTGGCCAATGGGTGTTGCAGGAGCTGGTTCCTGCCCTCGTCCAATTCTCACTCCTGAGACGAACCTGAGACGGATTATGGCTAATAGCATGGCCTGGATCTTTCCAAAAGGTGGGGCCCTGGAACCACTTTCCTGATGTTAAGGGGACCCCAGGAGGCCCCGTCAGCTGATCCATTTGACCTGTAAACCCCTAGCAGAGTTTCTGAAATATTTCAGCTGTCTCCCCTTCTCAGCCTTAAACCTCAAATTGCAGAGCCCTGCAATTCAATCCTGCGCAACAGGCTTCACTTTGGGGTATCTTTTGGCTTGTATTTTCATGGGCTGGAAAAAAAATCGAGAGAGGAGAGAGAGATGCCGGAAGGGTTGATCTTGCGTTGATTAAATGTTTTGGATGGTACTGATAGATTATGCAGAGAGAATCAATTGTTCAAGGCAGCATTGCCCTCCTGGCATTACGAAACAGGCACTGAAATGTCAGGTTTGTGATCTTAAATCAGCAACCACAACACAGGGGGAAAAAATTAAATGGGGTATGGGGGTGGGGGATCTTAAATGAAAACAGCACTGGAGCAGGTTGGGAACTGTGATGCTCTATTAATAATTGATACCCAAAAAAAAGGAGACTGATGGTTGTGAGTAATTTTCTGGGTGCTGTGTACACACACATGCCTTATCGCTGAAGGATGGAAAATAGCAGCCGAGATGAAACTTTAGATACATTTTAAACACTCGGATGAAGGTGCAGCGCGGGAGAGGAGGGGAGAGCAAGGAGCACGGGGTGGGGGAAGGGTTTGTATTGCAAAGCACTTTTCCATTTGGAGACTAAGCATTAGATTGGAGCAGATAGCCAGGTTGCCTCAGGCCCAGAAGCGAAGGCAGCAAAGCCAAGCAAAGGGGGAGTTTGAGGCCGGTGGGTTAGAGAAAGGGGGAAGGTTTTGTTGTTTTTTTTTAATCTGAGGAGACAGCGGAGTTAATTTTGGAGCTGGTGAGGGGCTAAAAAAATTGGCTTCTGACTGGCACTAGTTTTTGCTGAGCCTGTCTCTCCAAACTCTGCCCCTGGCCCTCAGTCCTACCACGCGAGTCCCTATTAGTCCAGCTCTGGGCTACGTACACCCGCATGTCTCTGTCCAGCCTAGGTACTTCTGTCGCCCCCGGTACTGTTGTATCCAAACACTTCACCGCCTTTAATCTAGTTATCTCCTAACACCCCTGCGAGGTAGGGAAGTGCAAAGCCACATTTTACAGCGGTGGGGCCTGAAGCAAGGAGACTCAGGGTATATGGGGCAGTGCGAGTGGGGTGTATGGAGTAAACGTGCCTGAGTGAGCTCAAGTATCGAAAGCAATGAGGTTGCACAAGGCTGCCTAGGATGCTGGGTATTTACTCCGGGGACCAGCCTGTGCAGCCTCAGCTTTGCTGCTACTGGGATTAAGCTGGCTTGGGCAGGCCCACGCATAGGGCAGTGACAGTGTAGACGTTCCCAAGGGGCGTACCCAAGGTCACACCGAAAGTCAAGGGCAGAGCAGGGACCTGAACCTGGCTTTCCCCATGACCTGTAATAGCTCCCTAACCACTGGGCTGTCCTTCCCTTCTAGCCCCATTTTGCCCTCAAGGTCCTCTTCCTGCTCTGCCCCCTCGCACCTGAGTGGTACCGGCCTCGGCTCACATCAGAAGAATTCTCCTGGGTCAAAGCTGCTAATCACACCCAACGATGGACATGGCGGTTTAGAAATGGAGCAACTAGCCTGAGACCAGCAAAGGTGTGTCGCTTCAGAACCTAATTGCAATGTGAACCCAGACGCGGGCCACGCCGGTGTGGGTATTTTTCATTCTAATCGTTGTGTTCAAAGCACCGTTATTCTGTTATATACCCAGGGGAGCCAGAAGTGAAAAAGACACTGTAAAAAGGTCAGCTTGTCATTACAGGCCAAGGACCTGCCTGACCGTCATGTACACACAGAACAATTCATCATACATTTATTTAGGAATAATTTATTACATGGAGCCAGGGGCTGGTGATTAACAAGGGAGTGAATGAAGGAGCCTTCTTATTCCCTTTGGAAAAAATGTCATTGTGATTATTTCTCTCTATTACAGTGGGACATAAGGGCTCCAGTTCAGGATCAGGGCTTGTTATGCTAGGCGCTGGACGGACACATATTCAAAGAATGATTCCTGCTCTTGCAGTCTAAGGAACTATCCCTTTGTCTTAACAATCTACAGTACTTACAAATATCAGAACAGCTCGTCATCTTTCATGTAGTTATCCTTGCGGCACCCTCATGAACCAGTGCTGTTATCTTTGTTTTACCGATGGGGAACTGAAGCCCAAAAGGACGAAGGGTCAGATTTTTGATGGTATCTAGGCACCTAACTCCCATGGGCGCTAGCCCTAAATCATTCAGGAAGTTTTGGATGGACCAGGAAACTGAACCCAAATTTCTAAAATCCTAGGCTGGCATCCTAACCCCGGCCATTCTTCCTCCTTAGGCTAATAGTCTGTCTGATTCTTCTGGAGCACAGGGCTACTTGGATCTCCACATGGCAACCTCTAGGTCAGGGGTGGGCAAACTACGGCCCGCGGGCCACATCCGGCCCGTGAGACCGTCCCATCCGGCCCACGGCGGGAGGCTGTCCCCCCCTCCCGAGCCGCAACTCAGGGGCAGCGCTTGCCCTTCCCCCGGAGCTGCTCCGTAGGGGCAGCGCTCTGGGGGCCGGGGCTGCGCACTGGTCCTTCCCCCGGAGCCGCGCGGGGAGCGCTCTGGGGGCCGGGGCTGCGCACTGGCCCCTCTCCTGGAGCCGCGCCACACAGGAAGAGCTCTGGGAGCCGGGGCTGTGCACTCCCGCTCTCCCCCGGAGCCACCCTGCACAGGCAGAGCTCTGGGGGCCAGGGCTGCATGCTCCCCCCGCCCACAGCAGCTATGGTAAGGGGGAGTGGGGGGTTCCAGGGTGGTGGTGGGGGCTTTGGAGGGGGCAGTCAGGGAGTAGGGTGGGTTGGTTGGGGTGGGATTCTGGGGTGGTTGGGGGTGGGAAGGTGGATAGGTGTTGTGGCCATCAGGGGACAGGGAGCAGGGGAATTGGGTGGGGAGCCAGGTCCTGGGGGGTGGTGAGGGGTCTGTGGAAAGGACAGCCAGGGGACAAGGTGGGGGGGGGGTTGGATGGGTCAGGGATTCTCAGGGGGCGGGAAGTGGGAGGGGGCTGGATTGGGGGCAGGGCCTTCCCTACCCGGCCCTCGATATAATTTTGCAAACCCGATGTGGCCCTCGGGCCGAAAAGTTTGCCCACCCCTGCTCTAGGTTAAACATCAGCATGGTTGCAGGAGCTTGACAGGCAGCAGAGTTATGTCTCTGCCGGCCGCAGGAGCTGGAGAGAGGCCCTTAGAAATGCAGCTCCTTAGCTCTGGTCTCGTCTACTGGTGCAAACCAATGCACAAAACCAGGGCCAGCCGGATGCCATGCTACCCCAGTGTCAGCATTCAGAATACCGGAGCCACTCATGCGTCGATGGGAAAACATCAGCCCTGCTTGTGAAATGGTACGAAACTGGCTCTCAGACTTGGTTACTAGCTGTTTCTTCCAGCTGCTGGGCTCACAGGCAGGTGTTGATGCCAGTGTGTTAATCTAAGGCCACACGTGCACTTGGCCTCAATGCACTCATCTGTAGCCAGCGATCAGCTTAGCTGCACCAGGGCTAAGATCAAAGGGTTGCAGGGATTTACAGGACCTGACTTCATTGAGGTTAACCTTATAATTATGATTACTATAGCCCCCAGTCCTGGATTTATGCTAGGCACTGTACAAACCCAGAACAAGAAGATGGTCCCCGCCCCAAAGAGCTGACAATCTAAGCATAAGACGAGAGGGATCCAGACAGTCTAAGGAACAACCATCCTGGCAATGTTTCAGTGCATCAGTAGCCTGCCTGTTGTCAAGTGCTGTCGGCAGAAGGGCAGGGTTGGGAGGAAGAGGAGTGAGTTTGGTGGATGTTTACGGGGGGCTCCGCCCAGTCCTTGGGGCATATCCCTATTGCCTCCATCTTTGTCTTCCCCATATTGACACTTAGCAGGGAGCAGCGGTGCAGCTCCACCGATAGCGGGGGCTGGTCTGCTCCCAGGCCTAGAGACGGCTTCACTCTGGGCGTTCCAGGGGGTTCGTATACTGGGACCTGGAGAGATGTCCTGTTGCCGGTGGGTCACCAGGCTTGGAGTAACTTAAAACTATTTGCCAGCTCTCGGCTATTTGGTGGGTCTCAGTCCAGTTCTCAGCGGGCAGCATCCATGTCCCAAATGTTGCCTTCGCCGTTGGCACTCACCAGCTGCCATTTTAGCAGTCTCAGCAGAAAGGCCAAGAGTTACATGTACGTGGAGACAAGGCTCCACTCAGTCAGTAGGGAGGTGCGTTGGTGAGGTGGTGTGGCGGGGAGATTTACTAGCACTGCCCAGGCTATACCCATCCTGGGGGTTAACAGAGGGCTTCTTTCTCCACTGACAGCCTTTCGCCAGCCCATAATTTAAATGGCTAGCTGGGGACAGAAGGCAGTGTGGCCTCTTCACCTTTTCATGGCAACAGCTCCTTGTCTTCTCAAGGCTGCCCCTGACCGACTCTATCACTTCCCTCAGGCGGCCTGGATCACCCCTACAGCTGCCCCTCAGAACTAAGTAAACACGCTTCGCTTCTACGGTCTTTTGGCTTGGCCAAGTGTTAGGGTCGGCTGCCCTGGGAGCCCCATCTACCATGCAAAACTGTCTTAACGTGACAGGGGAAGCAGCCAACACACTGCGCAGCTGGCGTAGGAAAGGCTGAGATGAAGGCACCGGGGGGAATTCAGAGGCTTGGCAGATGGAGAAGTTTGCTCTTAATCCCAAGCCGCCCCGGGCCAACTTTGCTGTGGTTTCCCGGGCTGTCAGAAGCCTTTTTATTTGCCATGTGAACCAACTTTGAGGTCTTTAGACAACAACAAATAATTTATCTCATGGGGGGGTTTCCCCAGAGAGCCATAAGAGGAGAGGCTCCAAGACAGAATCTGCTGGCCGCAGAGCAGACGGCGTTCACCTGTTATTCTTCTCAAGCAGGCTGGCTCCGAAATCCAGACAGGCCTCCCTGGGGCACGCTGAGAAACATGGGGGTAGGTATGTTCTTCTTCCGCTCCCTTTCCCAATCCACACCCAGAGACTTCCCACCACTGTGCCCAAAGAGCAGGCCCCTCTGAGAAATTCAGACCTCCGTTTTGGCCAGCGTTGCCCACCTCTCTTGGCAGCCGGTGCCTTTCAAAGTCGGAGGGTCAGTGGAAGTAGACGCCCAGTTCTGTGTGTTACACGTCTTTTTGCATATGACCATAATGATCAGGAAATCAGGTGCTCTGTCCCCTCCCAGGTTGGGAACAGGGAGGTGGAGGTGTCAGTTCACAAAGTGACTTTGATTCTGTCTCATCTCTTTGTAAATACTGGAGGAACAGGCATTTGTACAGAGCGTCTCTGCAAACCGCTGCGACCACTTGCAGGTCAAAGTATTCAGGCCGCGTGCTGGGTCCTCATGGCAGCCTGATATTTTTTCTGCTTTCTGATTAGGCAGCTGGAACGTTCTGAATAGAAACCACAAGCATTCATACAAGGGAGCAGCCGTTCCCCAAACAGAAATCCCTTCATGCAAATACCAAGTGAATTCAGCACTAGTGGAAGGCCTGGAGACTGTCCCCAGAACAGGTACCATAATGTAATTTGAGCTTCCCCACCAATGTTTCTTAACCCTAACCTGGAGGGATGTCCGCTGGGCATGAGAAGGCCATTCTCCAGGGCCTAGTCTGCCCCCAGCCTATCTGTATACACGGCCAACAAGGAGGCAGGTTACCATCAACTGTGCCATCTGGGAACCGCACACACACACACTCTCTCTCTCATAGTAGCCACCAAAGAGTCATCTGATGGCAACACTATAAAATCTGCCATTACCACCAGCCTGGGCTGGATTTAACCAGGAATTGAAAAACTCTGCACCCTCCGACAAACCCTTGAGTCACCCAGCCTCTCAACATGCAAACCGAGGGGCAAATTCCCAGCCAGTGTAATCAGCTGCACCCATTTAAGGGAACTCTGCCAGTTGACACCAGCAGAGAATTTGACCCTTTGTTTCTAAGGCTCCCATGAACAGCTTTGGAGCAGGGGGAGATGTGTACCCAGGTAATAGCCTTTGCGTACCTTCTGCCCACCTGTCAGGCCAGAGTTAGTCCATGTCTCTGTGAGCATATAACCTGTCTGCAATCTGGGTGTAGCTTCTGGCTCTCTCTCCCCCCACTTTTGTCCCTTGTGGTTCAGCTGCAGCAACTAGCAAGGTCTTTGCAAGCAGGGACCCAACTCAGGAAGGGAACAAGACCCTCTGTCAGACAGCAATGTTCAAGATGTGCAGGGGACTGGGAGACTTGGGGCACTGTTAACTAGCTGTGCTGCCTTTTGCCTTGGGTTCAAATGTGGCACAGGTGAGTTGGGACTGAATCTTCCTACCACCCAGTGTCTGCATCCCCCAAACCACCCCCATGGAGAGGCCACAAGGAGGCATACTGACAGAGTTATGTGTGCACAAAACTTACATGCTGCTCTAGCTGTATCTGTCCTGTGGATAGATTAGGAGACTCCGATCTCCAGGTCTCTGACTACCCCTGTTGCCAATTTCAAGCATTAAAAAAATCACGAGGCAAGGCACAACCTAATCATGGCATGGGCTTTAAATGACAAGATTTTAAAAATAATAAACCTTGGAGTCTTATTTGCCTTCTGGGTTTTGTCCCTTTTGGGGATCCCATGTCACAGCTTCCCTGCACAGCCACCAGGGCTCGAAACGGTCTCGTTTGGTTTGGTAATGAAAGGTGAGAGGCTGGTTGCAGGAGCTAGGGCATCCAGAAAAGCACCAAATAAAGAAATAAATTTACACAAGTCTGGCAATGCGACTACATCCATGTTTGAAAGAGAATGGGGGAGGCAGGCAAGTTCAATGTGCCCTAGAATCGATGCTTGTTGGGGAGGGGGAACTGGCTTGTTAAAACCCTGTCGCCTCCTTACTCATGGTCCTTATTTCTCTACTCCTAGAGCTTGTGTATTCCTGGGTCACAGCCTCAGTCCTTGTTACCTCCCCACACCGTCCCCTCCCAGCACTATGTGAAAATTTGGTTCTTAAGCAGACCTTTGTGGCTGCCTTAATGCTCTAAACGACTAACCTAGCACTCCTCCCCACCCCCAGATCCAATCCTTTCAGCCTCAGGGGATATTTGATCCTAACTTTGAGCCGCTCTCTGGTAAAAGTCCTGCAATTTCCATCGAAGGAGAGCTGGACTGCAAGCCGCCTTTCCCTGGTCTGGTGGAGAATGGGGTAAAGAGCACCATCTGCTGTCTGATCCCAGCACTGTATGCAGCCGGAGTCCTTGACAGATCCCAAAACTGGGTATCAAATCACTCCCCCGCGTTTAGGTTCCAGGACTGAAGTGGCAGTACAGCATGGGGAGAGACTAGGGACACAGAGATGGCAAGAGAGGGATCAACAGACAAGGAACTAGGCAGATGCAGAACGCACGCGACAGACAGAGGGACAGGCAGAGAGGCCTTCAGTCCCCTGGCGAATCTTCTCCGGTGTTTGTGTTTTACTCCCGATATTTTCCAATACTGGGTTTCATTGTCTTTCCATTGTCTGGTTCTCTCCTTTGCCTCTCCTCTCATGCTCTGTTGTCTTCTTCTTCATATTTTTCTCCCCTTGTTGATTGCTGTCCCCAGCATGTTGCTTGGTAAGCAGCCTCCGCTCTCTTTCCTGTTCTTATTCCCCCCTCCTCTCTAGCCCTTCATCATCCATCTCTGCTGTCTCCTCCCACGTTGTCTCAGTCTCTGCCAACTTTTCCCCATCTTCTCTCCATCACGTCCCCTTCACCACTCTTCTGTCCCTCCTTCAACTCCCTGCTCTGGGGCCCTACTGCTTCCCCTTCCCCTCTCACATCAAACCCCTCTAGGGCCCAGTGGGGCTCCCTGAAATGCTGCCCCAGGGAAGTGCTGCATGTACCACACTGATGGGGGAAATCTGTCCTGGGACTGTGGCCCACACTCCTCCTTTTTTCGCACTCTCCATGACTCTCTCTCCTCTTTCTCCCTAACTTCCAGGGATAGGCGTAGAGTGTATCTCTGCTATCCCCTCCTCCCATTAGCCCCAGGGCCTTTATCAGCCTGAAACACCAGATCGGCCAGGACAAGAGTGGCCATGCCTGTCTGCCCGTGTGCTGCTGGAGTTCTTCTCAGCTGAGCAAGGATTCCCCCTTCTGCTCCTGCCTGGGAACATCTCAGAAGCACTGTTGGATCCCCACTGAGCGATTGCACCATCTGAGGCATGACAGGGGGAGATTTAGCACCCTATCGGGTTGTGACACACAAGGCGTGACCCTGGAAACCATGCCCCTTGACTTGGAGAACTTGAGATTAAGCCCCCAGAGTTTGGCTGTTAGAAGGAACTGACTAATACAGGTGAGCAGGCCTGGCATATCCCATCCAGCAGAGGGCAGAGCATGGTCATGAACCTATGCAGGAGCCGCTGACCCATGGTAAATGCCCTTAGATCCATGGTGTGCAAACTTTCCCACCCCCTTACCATTCATGGAATTTGTCATCCCTTTCTCTCCCCCTCCCCGCACCCATTACTTGTAGGCACAGCCAAAGTTACCTCAGCAGTGGGCTGCTTCTACCTTGCGCCCAACCAGGGCAGGGCCAATATCTGCCTCTTCCCGCTCAGGTTTTCAGGGTTGGGGAAAGTGGGTGCAATGGTCGCTGGAGGCTGCCGGGAGCAGAAATCCACTGACCTGCAGGCCGGGTGGCCTGCTGAGGTGAGTCAGGGAGCAGAGGTGGTGGTGCCTCCCTCCCTGAACCCCACAGCCTGGCCTCGCCCCACAAGGTGAAAACCTCTGACATAACTGCACCCAAAGCGAGCCGTTCACTGACAGTCTAGTGAGAAGGAGGCGGTGGGAGGAAGAAAATGGGCTTGACACTCTCTGGCACATGCGAGGAGACTTCCTCAACAGGGAGCCTAGGGCCGTAACCCCCCTCTGGAGAGGCAGGTGGAATACCACTCGGGACAAGGGCTTAGACATTCAGCCTGCGTGTTTAGCTGAGGCAGAGGTCCCCGGCCTTTCTTCCCTGAGGCCCACCGGTGCAGCGGCAATAGGTACTGCAGCCCATTCCCTCAGGGAGAGGAGTCCTGCAGGGCGCGTGCGCCCCCCCCCTCACCTCAGTAGGCACCAGCGCCAGTGAGAGGGCAAAGGGGCCAGGCAGGCGCCGCAGCCAAATCCTGCCCTCACCCTCCACCTCAGTCACCTGCTGAGTGCCTCGATAGGTCAACTGGCAGGCCTGTCCCAGTCCCCCACCCAGCACCCTGGAGTGCCTCATGGGCACCCCCTGCCTGGGAACAAGGGAAGGGATCGGGGGGCGGGGGGATATCAGTGCAGGGCACAGGCAGGCGCTTGAACTGAGCCTGGCCGTTACCTATGATGGTCCCGATCATGACATTGTCCAGGTGGAAAGAGCAGCCTCGCTGAGCCCAGGTCCCTGGAGGAGCCCCGAGGCTGATACCGACAGCCATGGCTCGTGGGGTGTGACAGCTCAGGGGAGAAATGGCCGCGAACCTTCCAGCCTCCTCCCGCTGACCTGAGAGCTGCTGCTTCTCAGGGCCAGCTCCTTCGCCTTGTCCTTCACTTGGCGGCTCCCCTCTGCTGCCTCCTCCAGTTCTGGGCTGGGGTCATCACTGGCTACCACTCTGCCAATGTGTACAGTTGCGGGGGCACCGCGTGGTGTGTTATTGTCATGCTCGATGACACTCCCGTCATGGGGACGTGCTGGACCGGGACCATCAATAATTTATGCTTGTAGTGGGAATAAACTAGCCCCAGCATAACCGGGAAGGGGTAGGGAGGGTGGGTTCAAAGGAGGATAACTCCTCCTTTCTGGCATGGGGAGAGCAATCTTTGGGGACGCTGTGACAACGATGGGTGCCATAGAATGAGGTTGTCCCAAAGAGCAGATCCCACTGCCCCTGCCTTTAGCGGGCAGGGAGCAAATTTCTACCCTTCACCTCCAGTGGGTCACATGTTGGGTCGTTACTGACGGTCCAGAATGGATCTGCACAGAGCATGTGGTTATTTATATCCAAGAAAAAAGTATCTGGTGCCCTGCAGAGCATAAAGATGCCCAGAGAACAGCAGAATCCCTGCTCCCACCCGCTCCAAGACTTACAGCCCAAAGGCCAGGGTGGGTGCAGTGCCGTGCAAAATCTTACAGAAATAGAGCAGCTGCATGTGGGCTGAGAGGTTTCCTAGAACACATGGATCTTCAGGAGACGTCCAAGCAAGGAAATCAGTGCTGCAGAGCTCCAGGGGAGTCGTATGTGGGGGGTTGGCTTGGGCCCAAGCTAAAGATAACACGGTCCCTAAAGGGGGCTAATAACATTGTAGGCAGCTAATCATTTCCTTTAAAACACAGCCTGACCTGTTGGACTAGGAAATGATGCTCAGGACTCGTCTAAGGGAATTCAGATGTTGATGGGGAACCCCCAGCTGCAGCACAAAAAGATCTGTTACTCACCTCGCAGCTGGCTTCATGGCAGAAATAGCTAGAGCCCAGAGACGACAGGTGGGGGGTCACATAGTCCTCCCCTCCGCCCCAATTTCTGCCAGGATGGGAGTCGGGCCGAGCACAGCTGCGGGGGACAGGGCTAGGAAAGGCACCTTGCACTCCCGCTGAGTCCTGCTAGGAGGCGCCAGGAGCAGGGAAGAGGGACTGAGCTTGCTACAGGGGTCCACCGGAGGAGGCGCGGGGAAGCCGGCTGAGTCCTGTCCCGTCCTCCAGCCACAGTTAACAGGCCACAGAAGGCGAAGCCTCCCCTAGCCCTGGCCGTGGCTCCGCCCATGCTCCACCCTGAGACTCTGCCCTCACGCCCCCCCCACCCCCAAGGTAGGCGGGGCTTAGCTCAGGTGCTCTGGCCGGCCGGTGGCCTGGGGTGGCTCAGGCCAACTCTGGGGTTGGACCAGTGTTTGGTCCAGGAGTCAGGCCAGCCTGGGGTTCTGGCGAGCCAGGTGTTGGAGGAACTGGGGGCGGGGCCTCAGATGGAAGGGGCGGGTCTCTCCAAAGTGGGGGTTCATGCACCACCCATGCATAGGGTGACCAAATGTCTCGATTTTATAGGGACAGTCCCAATTTTGGGGTCTTTTTCTTATATAGGCTCCTATTACCCTCCACCCCCGTCCCTATTTTTCATACTTGCTGTCTGGCCACCCTAGCCATGCAGGGAGGGGAGGGGAGAAGCAGCTGTGAGGGAAGGAGGCAGGGGGCAAGGTGGTACCAGTCTGGAGTCACGTCAAGCCTCACTCATTAGGTGTGAGCCTCACTCAGTAGCACGCTGTCTCACTCTTCGCACACGTTTCTAAGCTTATCTCGCTCGTTTGGAGACAGGCACTGCAGGAGACAACCATGCATCTTGGGCCTCAAGCATGGGGCTTAGAGGTTGGAAAGCCACTTTGCAAGCTTATGTACTGTGGCCTGGCCACCATGGAGACTACAGGTCTGTAGGTGAGAAAGAGGAGGCTGCATACAGGTTTTTTTTTTCATGGATGTGAACTCCTGACCATCAAAAAAATATGAGGGGGTAGTCGTGTTAGTCTGGATCTGCAAAAACGACAAAGACTCTTGTAGTACATTATAGACTCTATAAGATGCTACAAGACTGTTTGTTGTTTTTTTAAAACAAATATGAGTTTGCCCCCAAAAACAAGCAGGACTTGATTGAAAGTTTGCTGGTTCTGCAAAATACAGTTCAAAATTTAAACCCCACTGGACAAATTCCTATCCCTCCATTGTCCTAGTAGCAGACACGGCTTCTTTTTTCTAAATGTACGCTGTCTTGCCAGGTGCTGTCCTGTGGTCATCAAGGAGAAAAAGATATACCAGGCCATTTGGGAAGTGAAATGCAACACACAAATAGCAGAGCAATGGCTTTACAGCCACAAATTCCTGTTGTGCAAATCCCCTCACTGATAAAGTAAGTCAAATATGTTTAATAATTAATTACTGTTGTTAATTAATTATTATAATTTATTAACCCTTTCAGGGCACTTGAGTTCATCTGCAGTAATTTGTTTGTTGATTTTTTAAAGAATTTTGGTAGTACTGTAATTTATTCCTAGTACTTTGTCAGAAACTCTCTTTGCAATGTTTTCAGAAAGTTTGGGTTATTTTTAATGAATGAATTTTTATTGGGCCCAAGATTTTCAGTTTCTTGTACCATTTTCAATGTGTGCTGATGAGGGTTAAATCTTAATTAATTAATGTAGCTGAGGCCCTTTATCTAAGGCAACAGGATTAGTAAAATGCAGAATGTCACAGATACAAAGTTACACAGACACAAACATACAATCCTTATATCACAGTTAAAAAATCCACTCACTGTATCATGTTATTAACATCCATGCTTGTGAAAATCTGATTATACTGGTTGGATTAAAAACCTGGACTAGTGGATATTGCCAAGGACCAAAGATGAGTCCCCTTTTTTTAAAGCACTGACCTAACACTTCACCTGGGAAGTATCATTCTTTGGCCTTGAATCTCACTCTTTGGGGCTGTAAATATTACTCTTAAGGACAGCCAGCCTGTGGCTGTGGGGGGAGATGAAAAAGGGGGAAGAGGTGATGCGTGGGGCGGTCATATGCCCTCCCTCTACTCGTTATTTTACTGCAAGTCTCATGGGATTTGGCATTTTCTTGGTACTGAAGCGCCTGGAGTCATGTGATTATGTGAGAATCTCCACTGTGTAAAGTACATTTAGAGTCATAAATTCCAAAGTCAGAAGACGCCACTGCGATCATCTCATCTGTCCTTCTGCATAGCACAAGTCATAGAACTTGCCCATAATAATTCATGTTTGAGCTACAACGTATCTTCTAGAAAGCCATCCAATTTTAAACTCAAAATTGCCAGAGATGGAGAATCCACCACAATCTAGCCCTTGTGGCTTGTGGAGAAAAGCTTGAAAACATGACCCGTAGTGGCACGATAGCCAGAAAGCAATTCGGTGACCTTCCAATACTGTATTTAGGATGTTTGACAATCTCATGATTTATAAGGGAATCTCATGATTGTTGGTGCCTGACTCATGCCTTTTGCATGCTCCAGGTAAGCAATACTGTTCTGAAAGTCAGAAAAAACACCATCCCGCTCAGTCTGGTAGAAAAATTCAATGGTCTCTAAGTTCGTGCCTTCTGCAGTGGAATTTGTTGTGTGTTTTCCATCTCTCCCATTCATTGCCCCCATCTTACTGGGTGTGCACTCCCCCGGCTTTCTCATTTGCTTGCCTTTAAATCTTAAATTTCACTTGCTTGTCTCAGAACCTAACACAAAGGTCCATTTGGTGTGAAGAATGTAGCATGGCCCTTTGCCAGGAACAGTTCAAAGCATTTTGACACTTGTTAATACCCCCGCAGCTTCTGTGCATTCAATCTGGGTTGCATTAGCACCATGAGCAATCGGTGGTTGGCGGAGGGCGGGGGGAGGAATGACTTTGGGATCCATCCAAGAAGTGTCATACTCAATCTGGGCTCTTGTAACTGCTTATCTAACGTGGTACATCACATGGTTTGATCTGCCAATTAGCCTCAGTCAGAGCTGCTAACTGAAAGCAGATGGATCTATACATTATCGTATGGAAAAATCTGCCATTTCCCATTTTCCTGGAGAGTGGGAGAGTCGGGCTGAATGCCCCTTCCTGAAAGCACCAGACAGCAGCAGGTCTTGGATATTCAGGAGTGAGGATGAGCAGTTAAGGGTGCTCTGATGGAAAGGTGATGGAGAGGGGACCAGGGACATGTGTCAGTACCTAGGTCGGTGGAGGCTGGTGGTTGTCATGGTTACATACAGGTGTGGCACTGAACACAAGCGAAGGAGATGCCCTTAACCTGTTTCCTCTTAATTTTGTGTGTGTTGTACATTGGGATTAGGTAAAGCAGCACCATTAGCCCCTGCTGTCCTTCCCTGGCACCTTCCCCTCCCCTGGGGTCTGAGAAGTTCTGTTCCTCCATCTTGGGCAGATGTTAGAAGTATCTGAGCAGGCAGGAGAACATCTCAATTGTCTGCTCAAAACACTGGACCTCCCTATCCCTCCCCCCTCACAGCCCTCCTTCTCGTCGCCCTCCCTCCCCCGAACACATGCAGTAGCATTTACCAGCTTCAAAAAGAGAACTGTTTAAAGAGCATTAAGGGCCTGATTTCAAGTCACAAAAGCCATGAAATTCAGAGCTAAGGCTAAAAATCCACTTGACACTCTGGCCTTAAGTCATAAAAGGCATGAGTCAAAGACAGCAGCTGAGTGCCTGGCTTCCGAGCAGGCTGGGGGGTGCAAATCAGATCCCTTAATGAGATTTAAACGAGCTGATGGCCTGACCTCAGAAGGTTCAGAGATGCCATTCGGATTGGCTTTGGGATGCTGAGCCGAACCCCTTTGGCCTGGGAACTGGGCTGGAAAGTGTATTCTTCCCCCTGGGGCTGAGAAATGTTGCAACATTATGAAATCGCAACATTATGAGAGCAAATCATGAGAACATTATGAGAATCATGAGAACATTATGAGAGCAAATCGCAACATTATGAGAGCAAATCAAGACAGTTTTTAAAATCTTTATTATGGTAGAGGAACAAGCAGAAGAATGTAACAGCGTCAGATTTGTGCACCTGGAACAAGAATGTCCATTAAGCTCCAGGCATGTTCGTTGCTTCGAATTACCTGCTAGTTCTACACTTTGCCAGGCTGTTTTCAAAAGCTTTTTAGGCCAGCTCCAAGCTAATAGTATCCTGTCTAATTGCATAGGGTCACGTAGCAATGCACTTGGGCCGCATCAGCTAGAAGAAACTGCATCAAAATATGGACACGGCTATCCAGCTTTGGTTGTTAAAGTCAAAATTTTCACTCATGGCTACTGAGTTTCGGTGCTCATTTCAGCACCCTTGGGGGGCCCCGGTTTATTTTAGGGATGCTGAACACCCACAAGTCCATGGAGTCAATGGTAACTGAAGGTGTTCAGCAGCTTTGAACGCAAGGAACCCCAAGCCTCTAATTGAGGCACCCAGAATTACTAGCCACTTCTGGAAATGCTGGGCCCGTAAGGTCTTGTCCTGGGGTGAACTTCACGACAACTTTATTGTTGGGAAGGGCCAGTTCATCCAACACAAAACTCTTTGTGGAAATGTATTGCTTTGGATGAAAGTTTCGTTGGGAAGTTTCTCTGGTCCAGGTCCTACATTCTGGGTTGAGGGGAGCAAAGGAGGGCGTAATGACCAGGCTATAGAGTCAGTCTCTTTGTATCTGGCCCAATGAATGTTTAATTATTGATACAAGATGGAACAGCTACAACAGGCGAGACGGAGAGAGAGAGACTTGACATCATAGCCTGGTGGTGAGGGCATTCAGCTGGGATATGGGAATGAGATTCTGATTCAGAGCAGGGACTCACACCTCGAACCCAGATCCCAGGTGAGCGCTCTCACCATTGGGCTGTTGGCTAGTCTGGAGGGAGTCGCTTACTCTCTTTTTGCAGAAGACTTTGAAAGGTCTAGTTCTTGTTCTGATGCAGAACAAAAACAAACATCAAAACCTCGAGTTGTTTTCTGAAATAGAACTCTTGTGTTCCAGCCAGCCCTCCTTGTGCATGTTGCAGTGGGGATAGGAGGGAAATTTCCAAGATTCATCCAGTTGTACAATCTACAAAGCATTGGTGCACTTCTTGAGGAGGTAAAGACTTGCCTCCAGCACAAACGGGTTGGAATTGGGGCTTCTTTCACTGTGGGGACTGTCTCCATACCAAGACGAGGTACCTGGCTAGTCCTGTCTCATGGTGTAGCTCTGGATGGCAGTTTGGAAGTAAGCAGCTGTGTTGCATTCTGGATGGAAAAATATCAGATAACACTTGGGACCAAAGTAACCTATGGAAATCCCAAGCAAATTGATTACCATGCCCATAGCATCGAATATGATCACCAGCACCCCTCCGTACATAGACATGACCAGGAAGATGGAAATCTCAGTAACGGAATAGCAGGTAATGCATAGCGTGATGTACTTGGCTTCGTTGTAGTTCTTGGGAAGCTCCTTGCCCATGTAGGAAAAACAGAAGCACAGAACAGAGAGAAACATATCTAGGCTGCTGTTCATCAACAAGGCCAACTTGTAGCTTTTGTTGCATTGCAGCACTACTATAGAGGGGTCGTCCTCCAGAGCTAACAGAACTGGTGCAGGAGGGTAGATGATAAGGTTGGTCACCGTGATGGTGACTTTCAGAGCTATAAATACAGTTATAAAAATGTACTGGCCATTGTACTTCATCCAGTAGCTGTAGGCTTTGGGCAGCCGGGCAGCCATCTTGAAAATGCTGATGATCTGGAAGGATCTGACGGTGAGGCAGGAGATGCACACGGTGAAGCAGAGGCTGAACACTGTTTGCCGGCAAATGCACTTGATCTCTGTCGGGATTCCTATGTACGAGGAGACGTTGACAAAACCGGTGATCAGAGACACCAGCATGAGAAAGCACATCCTGCCTCCCGCGGACTTCACCATGGGGGTGTGCGAATGAATGGCAAATGTGACAGCTATGACTAGAGTGGCTATGAGGCCCAGTGCCGAGAATAGCAGCAACACCACGGTCGTGCCTTCTTGCCATGTCAGGTATTTCACAAGCCTTGGGTAGCACTCTTGACTTCTGGCAGCGGACCACTGGTCATCTGGACAAGACTGGCAATTGTACAGGTCTGCAAAACAAAATGTGATGCTTCTGAAAGACCCTAGCAAGGGCTGGCTTGTCTGTAAATAGTCTATAGGTCAAGTAAGAGCAGAACTGATGGGAGCGATGCTAAAGGTTTTGCACCCATACTAACTACTGTCTTGTCAGCTCTCACTAGCTCGGAGTCTCAAACACGCGGCCTGTGGGCCACATGCAGCCTGCGACGTTATTTCCTGCGGCCCACCATAGACACCGACTCCACTAGCAGCCAAGCTCCAAACATTTCTGAGTGTTTATATTTTATTAAAAACTCTCTTTGCATTACAGTTTTTAAAAAGTTAATACATTGACTTTTAACAGCATACTATATTACTCTTCATTTATTTCATTTTTGACTATACTTTTGTATCATTGTATGAAAAGGTTTCAGTGATGTGGCCCTCAGGCCAATTTACTAGTCCTCATGTGGCCCTCGTGGTGATTTGAGTTTGAGATCCCTGCACTAGCTAAACAGGTCAGACTTGGTCAAATCTGGATTGGGAGACCTCCATGGGAACCCCAAAGTAGTGGTGGTTGTACAGTAGCTAAAACGCTTCATTCTGATTAACATGTGAACCAGTGCCCTAAGCTTGGTCTTAGGAGTACACAGTGCTGTTGAAGGTGAAGTCATTCAAATGAGAGGTAAGCCACTTACAGTCCTTAGTTACCTCATGGGTTTGTTTTGGTTTGTTTTTCTTTGCAAGTGTAGGGATTTTAACCCTAGTGTCTTGGCTAAATTCCAATCTGGATAATTGCATTCTACACCCCCAGATTCCCCCTAAACTTGAAGATGGAGTCAGGGTTCCTTTTCCCTTCCTGCTGGAGTAGTTTCATTGTGCACTGTTGTGTTCCACCCTAGAGGTGACTACACTTCAATGGTGGCCAAGTTTCCTCAGAGTACATAGTTTGTCATGCTTCTTGGAATCCTTCAGGATAGACAGTGCTATGCAAATTTAAGATACAAATACAGTAGAATCTCGATTATCCAGGATGATAGGGAAAAAATTAATCCTGGTTAATAAAATCCCAGATAATCACCATCCATAGGAAATAGGGTGAGTGGTGTGGTTCACCAGCCACCCTGCACCGGTGGGAGGGTGTGTTGGTTCGCTGGCTGCCCTGCGCCCTGATGGGTTGGGGTTTTTTTGTGTGTGCTTGGGGCGGCAACAAAGCCAGAGCCGGCCCTGCGAGTTACGCATATTTTTTTTGACATCCTGGTTAATCCACAACCTGGTTAACCCGATCCTGGATAATCAAGAGTCTACTGTAATACCTACGGTCTTCTGTTTGAGGATCTCACAGGACATTGCAAACATTAATTTAAGCTTCACAGCTCCCTGATAAGGTAGGATGGTAGGAAATCTATATTACAGATGGGGAAACTGAGCCACAGTGAGGCCATGTAACTTGCCTATAGTCAAATGGTGAATCACTGTTAGAAGTAACAATGGAAGTCAGATCTTCTGATTCTTCATCCCCTTTTCTACCTACACCTCTACCGCCATGCCAGCTACCCACACACACACACACATACACACAGATTCTGAATCAGTGAGGGAAAGCGTGGCCTGGGGGGGATTATTATTACAGTAATGGAGATCTCAGCCGAGACTAGGGCCCCATTGTGCCAGCTGGTATAAAAACACATAGTGAGCGGCAGTGCCTGCCCAAAAGAGTTTACAATACCAGTGAAGAAAAGAAAGGAAGGATGTATTGTCCCCATAGTACAGATATGGGACTGAGGCCCAGAGAGAACTAAGTGACTTGCCCAAGGTCACACAGTAAATGTGGCAAGGCCAGGAACTGAAACCTACTCTTCTGGGTAAGCGAATCATTCCTTTCATAGATTCTAGGACCAGATGGGACCATTAGATAATCTAGTCAGACCTGCATAACACAGGCCAGAGAGTGTCAGTCAGCAACCCCTGTCAAGAGCCCATTAACTTACCTTCTGCTAGAAACAAGCAGCGTCGGATTGATATGAAAACCAGGTGCGTTTATGCTCATGCCTTGCATTTTTCTTACCCTGGTTGCTGAGGAAAGTCCCTGCTTCACAGTCGATGCACTCAAAACAGCAGCTGCTACCACTTACGGGCTTCCTCCACTGCCCGGGCTCACACTGCTGGGAACAGACTGAAATCGGGACCTGGGTGAAAGGGAATTGGAGGAAAACAATGAGGATCTCATAGCAGCTTCCAGGTGAGCTGGAAGAACTTGTAAATACTCCATAATAGTTGCTATCCAATGCCAATTCAGCCACAGCATAGACAGGAAAGGGATGCACAGCTAGGATAAAGCCACCCAGACAATATGCTTTACCTTTAAGTAGGGAACAGGGTTTAGACCAGGGGCCTCTTGGGATTCAGCCATCATTTTTTACATACCTGCTATAACTTTACCGCCAAGTTTACCATGTTCCAATGGCCAAGAGCCAGGGACTGATTCCTTGGGATGGCCATAAACAAACCATTCCTGGGATCAATTTAGCTACTGCATTACCTTTAAATAGGGAAGAGGGATGGACATAGACACAACGGCAGCACTCATCTGGGAATAACCTAACCAGCCACCGGAGGTCGCTGTTGTACCAGGTAAACAGCTGCAGGAACATTCTTCTGGCGGTAGGCAATTTAGAGTTCAAAGCACTTGACAAAGGAGATCAGGATCATTCTCTCTGTTTTACAGCTGGGGAAACTGAGGCACAAAGCGGGGCCGTGACTTGACTGAGCTCACCCAGCATGCCAGTGGTGAATAGAACCCAGATCTGTGCTCTGTCAACTAAGCCCAACTGCCTTGGGTTTTGCTCATGTCGTGCCATGACTTTCCCCCGTGTGTGATGATGGGTAGAGGGAACTTGCCGTGTTGTTCGGGGTGTGCCAGGAAATGTTCTGGGTGGCGAACAGCAGCTTCTGGTTCTTTGCGCTGTAGGAGGCAATTTTCCGAAAGGGGTCACCCGGTTGGTCCCACTTCCACTGGATGATCTCGAAGCTGTTTGGAGTGTCGCCTTTCTCTCCGAAATTGATCCGCTTGTTGAGCAGAGTGAAGTTCACACGCTTCACCGCTGGCACTAGCTGCAAATGGATAAGGACGAGATGGTCAATGCACGCGGACTGCTAGGCACTGAAGTTATAGATTGGTGTCACTTCCTGAAAGTCTGGGAGTTCTGCTCTGAAAAGAGGCACTGCCTCAAGAGCAGCCAGGGGGGTTTCACTTGGTGAGTCCAGGTTAAATGCTCTCAATCAGCAGAAATTTTCTTCTAAGAGCCAGCATGGCGCAAACGCCCTTGGATCAGAAAGTCAAACTGGGCTCTTCTGGCTCACATATCCCCAAAGACTCTGCATCGAGGACTCAATCAACTTGACTGGTGTATGAGTCAGAAGAGAAGCCAGCTTGCTCCCCTGGAACTATGTTGGCTTTGCAAGAGATCTAAAAACCCTGAGGGCCAGACCCTGCCACCCATGTTCACACTGAGCAATGGCTTGCATCTCATGGATCACCATGGGCCGTCTGGTTGAGTAAGGGGAGAGAGTGGCCAATTCTGCCATCCTCACTCTGGTCTGTGGGAAGTGGATCTGATTCTCAAGACCATGGAGCAGGTCGATTGAGTAAGATGTTGCCGTTTGGACCCCTAATTTGCAGCACAGATCTGCACTCCAAAAGGTGCTGCGGGAAGTGGTCATGAGAAAAGGCGATAGGGGGCTCTTCCTCTGAGTTGGCACTGACCCATGCCACGCGCCCAGTGTGGTGTTTGTGTGAGGTGGGCACTGTTCTCACAGAAGTGACAGAGTCCTGTGGCACCTTAAAGACTAACTAAAATTTTAGAGCATAAGCTTTCGTGGGCTAATACCCACTTCGTCGGATGCATGCAGTGGACGTATCCAGGGGCAGGTATAAATAGGTAGGCAAGAACCATGTGGGAGATAACAAGGTTAGTCCAATGAGGCTGAACCAGCTTGTTATCTCTAATCAGGGAGGGTGAGATGTTCCTCTAGCAGCTGAACTGGAAGTGTGAATAGCGAGAGAAGAGAAGCTGCTTTTGTAGTTAGCTAGCCACTCGTAATCTTTGCTCAATCCTTGATTGATTGTATCAGATTTGCAAATGAATTGCAGCTCTGCAGTCTCTCTTTGCAGTCTGGACTCGAAGTGGGTATTAGCCCACGAAAGCTTATGCTCTAAAATTTTAGTTAGTCTGGAATTACAGAAGTGACAAAGAGTCCTGTGGCACCTTAAAGACTAACACGGTTACCCCACTGTTCTCACAGAGATGCCGACCTTTAGATGGGGGCCAAAATTAGACTAGTTAGGTGTGTGCACTGGCATAAGTTGGGGACTCTGTGCTGCTGTGTCTCTGCCTTAGCTGTCAGTCTGCAAATGTTCGTTTGACTAATTGAGCGGGATGCAGGCGAGATCTACCTGTCCCTGCTAAGCAAGGAGACTGTGCTTCTGAGACAGCCACATGGGCTGCAGGCAAAAGGCTCTACAGCATTTTCCCAGTGCCCCCAGCCATCTGGTCCCACGCCCTTAAAACGTGGCTTGGATTTCTCAATGCAAGCCTGCAGCCCACCTGCCAGGGGTAAACCACCCGCTTGTGGCATCCTGTGGCATTGCAGCCCAGCAGCCCATGCAAAGCATGTGCCACGATGTAGACAGAAGAGTAAACGTTGAAGTCTATGCGCTCCCCTTGGGCCCTCATCGCGTAGTCTGCGTCTTGGGCTGCTCTGAGGCACTGGTCGCACGCTTGGTTGCACGTAGTTTGGTCACGCGCCTGCCCATTGGCTTCTTCTGCCAGGCTGACCCTGAAGTCATCAAAACCAGGAATGGAGAATTCTTTTGCTGCCACCCCCAGGATGGTGCCCACCCTCCAAAGGTCAGTGATGTTGTACAGGGTGGGCTCAATCGCCCAGGCTTCGGCGGCAATCCACACCAAATCCGTGACATTCTGGCGGACTACTTCTTGGAAGAAGAACGGTAGCGTCAGCTCCAAGGACAGGACGATGACCACTTTGGCCGTACTGTGGATGACCTTGTTGACTATGGCCTTGAACCTGCTCTGCTCCTGTTGGGAGAGCAACTGGCTGCTACGGGGCACCGGGATGACATCTTGCAATGCCATGCAGATCCCGGTCGCCGTGGACCGTAGGAGGTTCAGGTTCTGCCACCCATAAGCATCGTCGCTGTACAGAACGTTGATCCAGTTCCACCGGAACTCCTTCAACAGGAGCAGCATGGCCACAATCTGCTGCTCCATACCGGAAATTGCGCGGAAGGCAGTGGGGAAGCGTTCACGGTTGTTCAGCTCATTAGTGGATGCCCTGTAGGAGATCTAGGGGCAGGGAGGAACAGAGGAGGGACACAGTGAATATACAGACATGACTCATATCCTGTAGAACACCTTTGCCATTGTCAGAGTTGTACAGGGTGTGGTGACTTAGGGATTGGCTTTCTCTGGATTGCAGCCTTAATGCTGTCAGAATGCACCACTTAGGGGCTGGTCTATCTACAAAACCGGAGCGTGGCCGAGTTCCAGAAAGCCAGGAGATGCCCACATGAGAAATCCAGCAGCAGCACTCTGCCCATCTGGCATGATTTAAGTATAAAATAACCAGATTAGCTCGATGAACATATGGGATGCCTGTTGCTTGCCACCCAATGGGGAGCAAGTCACACAGGGAGGTTCGAGGGGGCTGACTCACGTCAAACCAAAGCACAGGGGATATGTTCATGGAATCGTTAGTGAGGCAAGCCCTGGAAGGTTTGTCCGGCCCTAATATGGGCACCAACCTACCTGTGGAATGAGGAAAAGACTCAATATATGGGCCACTATAACAGTTGCTTCAGACGAGTCTGGGCCAATAACTGCCAGCACCCGGGGCTGGTAATGTGTGTAGTTATTGTGCAGCTGCACCACAGAGTGCTCGTTGGCGAGGAAATAAAAGATGGGGTGGATGGAGTTGGTGAAATAACAGACGTCGACCATCTCATAGCCTAGTGAGACACCAGGCAGCAGGGTACTGGAATTGTTGATCTGCTCCACCGCAAACCTCATGGCCCGGAGGTAGCTGTAGCTGTCTATCTTCAGCTTGTACCTAGGAGGAGCGTCAAAAGATGAGCAATGAGTGCAGGAACCCATCCAGTGAGATACCACGTCTGGCTTTGGGCTTGTGCAGTGAGTCTCCAAGAGGACGCCCCTTCTTTGGTGTTGCATAGCACTGCAGTCTTAGGACCCTGGGCCCAACTCTGCAAGGTGCTGTGCATGCATAACTCCCTCTAGCTTCAGGATCGGGCCCCAAATTCTAGCCTGACTATAGCGCTCCTATAGGAGTCAATTAGAGCCAAGTGCGTAATGGGCCATCATTGTGGTGGGAAACAGCGTGGTCTCTTAGACAGAGCACTGGCGTGAGACTCAGGGGACCTGGATTCTTTACCAAGCGCTACCACTGACCTGCTGGTGGACCTGGGCTGAGTCAGTTCCCCTCTTTGTGCCTCAGTTTCTCATTTGTAACCTGGGGTTAATGATGAGGACATCCCTTTATAATGTGCTGTGGGATCTACTGATGAAAACTTCTATCTAAGAGTTAGGGTTTGTTATTATCAAGGTATGAACCCCAACCCCTCAGCACAGGCCTCTACCAGTTGAACTACAGGAGTAAATTCCTTAGTTAGTATAGTAGGCTGTTATCCTCTAGTGGTCCAGCCACCAGTGGGGAGGTGTGACACACACTCTGTTAGTTTCTTATGCTTGCTACTAAAGGCAGGATTATAATAGTGTTTTCCTCCACCATCTGGGCCAAGATTATCTTCTGGAAGCCAGGACTTCTGATTTCTAGCGTGAGCCCTGCTGCTGACTTTGCAAATGTGTGACTTTGAGCACTTAACAGTGAGGCTCCTTAATCTCCATGTGGTCTTAGTGCCACTAGAGGGGACGGAGCGCCATTGCCAGGAGGTGTGTGGGTTACACTAGTGCGAACTCCAAGAGCGGTGAAGCGGAACAAGTCATCTGAATAAGTACCCAGGGTCCTGGGCAGGCTTGTACCAGTCTCCACCGAAACCCAGGCTGCTGCAGCTTTGCTGCTCTGCCTAAAAACCTGTTGAGGTTCTAGGCCTACAGGGACTACGGCAGAGCAGAAGATTGGACTTTGGTCTCCTGCCTTCCCATGGACAAACCTTCTGCCTCTGTTCATTGTGCTAGGTCCTGGGTGTATACACAGTAAGCAAGAGACCCTGCCCTGAAGAACTCACCATTTAAATAGACAAGGCAGATCATGAATGGGATTTGAAGCAGAGGCAGAGAGAGAGGAATGGACTTACCCAAGGTCACACAGCAGGTCAGTGGCAGAGCCAGGCTTGGGACTGAGGTCTCCTGGCTCCCAATCCGATAGTTTATCCACTGGCCTATAATGAGCAATCCTCCTCCTGTGCAGTCCCATTAGCCTGAATGGGTCTGCTTGGATAAGCAAGCACCCTGTGTTTAAAGAGTGGGATGGAAAAGGGCTTGCACAGCTAGGCAGTGATCCTGAGGGTCGGGTAAACTGACTAGCAAAGCATTGTGAGAGAGCCATTTCAGCTATGAAACAGCAGATCAGTTTTGTATCATTTGAAGAATCTGCTGTGACTCAAGATATCTGAATAGAGATTGAGGGCCACCATATTCCAACGTGGACGGTTCATTTGGGGCACCTCATGGCTTCCTTATCTGATGGGCTGAGGACCCCTAGCTCCCATTAAAGCCTATGGGAGCTGTGGGTGCTCAACACTTCTGACGAGGGGGCTGCTAGTTTAGGCGCCTGCAGTCCAGCACCTAGGCAGGAAAGTTTGGGCTTAAATGGTTTGTCCCAGATCACACGCAGGAAGTCCGTGGCAGAGCGAGGGACAGAACCCGGGTTTATGAGTCCCAGCCAGGTGCCTCCTTCCTTCCTTCCCCAGGAACAAACCAATGCTGGCTGCAGTGCGGCCCAAAACTATTTCATCACCCTCCCCAGCCCCGGCAACACTTGTTTCCTACTTACGCTTGACACGTGGGCACCACTGAGTGGCTGAGATGGGGGCTGTTCATAGTTTCAGCGTGCAGTGAGAAAAGGCCCCCGAGGAGATAATCGCCAGGCAGATGGAAATCGGAATACAGCGTCTCGGAGCCTGTCATGGCCAGCAAGACACTAAGGCACATAGCTAGCACTCCTATGCTCCTCATGGCTCTAGGGTGCCTTCAGAACCAGCTGCTGGGGAGTACCTAGAGTAGGTTTCTTGTCCGGGCTCTGCAATGTTGCTGGATCGGGTGCTGGTTTTCACAAATTTCTGCTGACTTATTTACATACAGTTCAAGGGCCGGCCCGAAAGGATTTGTGTGTGTTTACATTTTTCATGGACTGTTGCATTGCCATGGACCGTTAAAGCCAGCAGCGCTGTGCATCAGATGGGACACTCCTTGCTTGGAAGAGGAAATGTCTTTTGAAATACAATGGTTGTAGTGCTAAGGGCCTACTCTGTGCATTTAGCAGTGCTCTGCAGAAATCCATCAGGCCCTCCTCAAGTGGGAGGCAGCACAGTCTCGTTGATAGGGTTACTGGCCTGATCTTCGTTTAGCCCCTGGCCTGGTGTATGACTCTGGGCAAGTCTCTTCGCTTCCCTGGACATCGGTACGGGTTGAGACTTTCAAGTCGGAAGACGGTGGACCATTTCTTCCATGGGGTCATTTTTCCTGTCCCCGTGTAATCAGGTTCCTCTGTTTTCAAGAAATATATAAAATTTAGACTAGGGTAACATGGTTACAAAGCCCTGAGGAGTAACAGGGAGACTCCGGAGCAGGCATGGGCTCTGAAGATGACATTTATTTATTTAGGGTCTACATTTTCAGTCCTGACTAGTGATTTTTGGGTGTCTTAAAGTCTGGGCACCACAATCAGAGGCACTGTTTAAAGAGGCCTGATTTTCAGAAAGTGCTGCGCACCAGCCTCTCGAAAATCTTAACGGTGGCTGCATTTGAGGCAGCCAGAATCTCTAGTCACTTTCAAAAGCTTGGGCTGAGTTGTGTGTGTGGTATCACTTTAAATATGGCTGGGGGAGGCGGGGTCCTGTAATACCTGCAGGCGGGTCTTGATGAAAATTAGCTTCACACAAGACCCTCAGCTTGATGCAGGACCCTGTGTGCGCTCTGGGTATCCTACCCTAACGCAGGCTGATAGTGAGCACTGGTGAGAGGGCAGGTCACTCGCAGCTCTTCAAAGCCGCTCTTGTGAGCAATGGCCGCTCTTGTGAGCGCACCAGGGTTTGCCGTGGGGTCTGGGATTCACCTGGATTTCTTTTTCCTTCCCTGAAGGCAGGATTCTCTGAGCCAACCCCCCCCCCCCGCCACCTCCCACCCCCCAAAAAAGGGGTGCGGGGGGGGAAATGGCTTTTTCTCCTCCCTGAATCTGGCTTCCCACGGCTGCAATAGCTTGAAATAGAGAAAACCAGATAAGCCTCCTGAGCTAGCGAGAGCAGCAGCAAGAGCCAGAGCCCAGGGAGCAGGTCAGTGCTGGGAGCAGAGCTGCAGTAACCGGGGCCAGGAAAACAGCCCAGGGTGCTGGAGGCAGAGCAGCAGCAGTGCTGAGGCAGCGTGGGGCTGGAGCAGCCGGAGAGAGCAAGGGATAGGGTGACCAGATGTCCCGGTTTTATATAGTCGGGGCTTTGACTTAGGTAGGTGCCTATTTCCCCCAGCCCTGATGTTTCACACTTGCTATCTGGTCGCTCTAGCAAGGGGGGCCCTGGGCAGTAGGCCCAGTGCAGGGCGATGCCCTCCCCCCCGCCCCCCCGCCCCCCCGCCAAGATGCCTTGCAGGCCAGACTGAGGGTGGGGAGGGCATGGCTGATGCTGGGCAGAAGGCCCCTGCCAACTAAAACACCCCTGGGCAAACTACAGCTGATGGAAGCTTCAGGAGTGGTACCCACAGGGCGGGGGGGGGGGGGGGCAGCACGCGGTGGAGCCACCTGTCCCACCCCCCCCACCCCCTCAGGAGCCACTGCTGGACCACTTCTGTGAGTGGTGTGGGGCAGGGCAGGTAGAGGCCGGAGCCTGCACCCTGAACCCCTCCTGCACCCCAAGCCCCTGCCCTGAGCCCCCTCCTGTACCCCAACTCCTTGCCCTGTGCCCTATCCTGCACACCACACCTCCTCCCACACCCCAATCCTCTGCCCCAGCCCTACAGTCATCTCCTTGCATACAATTTCCCCCACCCAGCTGTGGCCCTCGGGCCAAAAGGGTTGCTCACCCATGACCTAGAACCAGACAGCTTGTGTCCGAGCAAGCGTCCGACCCACAGCATCCTTGAGCGCAGCCAGGGCCTGGGAAGGCCTGGGACGTGTGAGGTCCGGACAGAACTTCCCTAATGTTCCAGAGACAGCTGGTTATGATGACCCCGTGCCACAGAGCGAGGTGACGCGGTTTCCTTTAACCTGTTCCCTTTTTGCTGTTTAATAAATTATATTTGCTTTGACCTATATGCGATGATCAGTGGGTATGGGAAGTGTCCAGAGCGGAAAGAACGCACCCTGGGGTCGACGGCCACCCAACCCGTCCTAAGTGACCATGTCAAGGCTGGGAGTTGAACCTCGTCATGGTCCGGGGTCTCTACCGCCCACCCAGGAGCGTGGAAGGGGAGGGGAGAATCCTTGTGGTCAGGCAGGCCTCTGGGTAAAGGGATTAGGAGCAAGGACTTTCATTAGCCCATTTCACCACGGTAGTGGATAAACCAAGAAAGTCCCCCCACAGTAGCAGGACCATTTCCCTGCTTACACCTGTATCATACAGACCCAAACGCTGCCCTCTCCGCCCACCCCCGAATAGGAAAAAGTGAAACTAAGGCAAACAGAAAATTGCATGGTTTGAAGGCAGCATGCTTTTTAACACCCTTGTTCACAGGCATTTTTTTAAAAAAAAAACTTGCTTTCATTTTTTTGTTCCATGCCCAGCTGTAGTCCTGGGCCATTACTGGAGGTCCTAGACAGGATGGTACTCCAATAATAATAAAATCAAAGCCTAAACTGAGCCTGGCCTTTTCACCCATTGCATGCAAAGCACCAGTGTTTTCACCATGGAAATGTAGCTCACATTTGCATTGGATTTTGTTTGTGTGCATGATAAGCAGGACCATGAGCTGGTAAAATTTGTCCTTGAAGTCAAAGGCTCGGCCTAGACAGGGACCATCCATAGGAGGTAGGTTGCTGTTTGTAGAAAGCGACATGAGACCATATAGGTACTTGTGTTTCAAAGCCTACATTTTAAGTGCAGACATTACCAGGCCTTCCTTTTATAGGGTGTGGCATTGTGCCTGCAGTTTGAAGAAGCAGCCTGGTCTGCCTCGTAGGGCACTAGACTACGCATAGGTTCAATTCCTAGCTCTGCCTCTGGTTTTGGGCAAATCACTGCCTCAGTTTCCCCTGGCGCTCTTTGTCTTGGCTATTTAGACTGTAAACTCTTCAGGACAGGGAATGTCTCTTAGTATGAGTTGATACATTATCTGCTCCCTCCAGGTGCTGCCAGAATGCAGATAGGTAATAAACTGCCCAGCTTGTTAGTGCAATCAAGAATTTAGGCAGCTAAGTATCCTAAACTGCATTCACAAAAATGGAGACCAGCATCTGGATGTCTGGTCCTAAAACTGTGGGAGATGATACTTAAGGGCCTGATTTTGCACCCCCAATTCACACTGGGATGGGCTACTCTACTTTACTCCATGAGTAGCCCAATGTGCTTGAGGGTGCCAGAATTGAGCCCTAGATCTGTGGTCTGGTACCAGATCAAGATGTAGTATAACCCACGGTTCTGTGTGGTCACCTTTGTGCCCAATTTAGAAAGGATGTGATTCTGCTACTGTTCACAGCAGCAGAGCCTGGACCTTTGATCAAACTGCAGGGACTGGACATTTTCTCTCCAGAGGGCCCTGGTTCAATCCCTGGCATCCATCAAGATGCTGGAGTCACGTTACCATAACTAGCTGCAGGAAATAACGTGACTTTGAAACTTGAAAGTCAGTGAAACGTTCATCTTGCCGACCCTGCGGAGCAGGGGTGAAAAGGACTTTAGGAACATGCAAGGTTTTTTTTGGTTACCCCCTCATGAGGCACCCTGTACCTGATTTTCAGAAGCACTGAGCACCCACAAGTCCGAGTAAAGTCAACAGGAGCTAGGGATATGCTGCAGCTCTGAAAATCAAGCCCTTGGTATCACAAATTAGTCACCCAAACTTGGACACCAGTTTAGAAAATTTGAGCCTATTTCTCCCTCAGTAGGCTGATATATACCTGCCTCCTACAGACGTTGGGATTTAATTCAGTAGCACGTGGGATGTGGTTGGAGAAAAGGGCATTTTATGTACACATGATCTATCTAGAAATCTAGGATAAATTCTCTGCTTAGGTGACTGACTTCAGTGGGGGGTTAAGACAGATTTTGTTATCTGCACAATCTAGGGCACCCATTGAAGGCTACTATGGGAGTGAGTCAGGGCCCAGGCCTACAGAGTGAAATTCCCTTTAGAAGTGGGCCAATCTTTTGTGATGTTTATGCAGGGAAAGGGGAGACTAGCTACTGCATTCACAAAATTGTGTGGTTTTTTAAAAAACAACACAAAAAAATTGTTCGGCAAACTACTGTAGCTTCAGCAACCCCGAAGTGGTTTGTGTCAGTTTCACCAAAGCATGTCAATAAAAAAGATTTTTTACAAAAGCCTTAAATTCCAAAATAATTAAAACTTCTTTGTTACAACATTTTCAAAAAAAACCATGACTTTGTGACCAAAAAAATTGTAAGGAAATGAAATGGTCAAAATCAAAATGAAGCATTTTGTTCAGTCATAACTTTGTTTTTTAACTTTTTGATTAGCTGAAAATTTCTAAATACTGAAATGTATCTTTTTCAGACTTGCCCCTGGACCCGAAAAACATAAATCCATGATTAGCCCAGCTCCCCTTGCACCTCCATTTTCCCACAAGATGAGAAACGTGTCGGTATACAGCTCCACGTGTCTAGGAAGCACTGAGCAATCGGATCCAGAGAAGGTGTTAGCGGAGATTGTAGCACCATTAACGTCTATCATCCTAATGTGTGAATTAAAAGGGTGAGATGCTACTTGAAAGGATTTGACAGGAGCATGAAAACCAGAAGGAGCTGTTAGATGCCCCCTGATGGTTCTTGGCTAAGATCCAGCATTAGCATGGCCTGGTACATCATCGCGTGTGTTCACCCAGTAAATAACACTAGGATTGTCTCTCTCTGATTCCAAACCCATTGAAACAACAGATGTCATCAAAAGTAACCATGGCAATTTATCAAGGCTGCTTGGTGGCCTGTTGCGTTTCACTTGGGGAGTGGTGGATTGCAGAGAGGAACCTACTCGTAGAAGTACTGCAGGACACCCACCCCATAGGCACTGATCTGTTAGAGCACTGGTGCCTGGTTTACAGCATTTGGGTGGTGACCTATTACCTTTTCAAAATCCACCTGAACTCAGGGGACACTGGCAAAGGGGTGAGCTCAGCACCTCACAGAAACAGTCCCTTAGAGGGGCAGGTTTTCAGAGGTATCTCAGCACCTAAAAAGACAGAGACGTCTAGTGAGATTTTCAATCCAACTGCCTCTAAGTGCTGAAATACCTTTTGAAAAGCTGGCCGTTTGGCCAGGCCGAAATAATCCCCAACCCTCAAGCCAAACTTAGATTTGTGGCAAGGGAAAGAATTCTCCAGGTCACAGACGTGCTTAAGCCAGTATTTTATTAGTAGTACCTGCCCGATCCTGAGTATTATTCTCATCCCTCAACATCAGACATTCTCCCATTCGGAGAGCAGCAGTGACTTTCCACAATGAAAATATCTTGCTGTGTTCGGCCTGCGCTGAGCTGCAGCAAAGAGTGATCCAACTCGAGCACAACCAGTGAATCGGCCAAACCAATGACCTAGTAAACTGAAGTCCTTCCACTATGAACAACCTGGTCACCCACTCAGCCTTCTGTCTGATCAACACTGCTCTCTGTACAACAGTGCATTTCAGGTAAGACCCTTTTTGCTAACATGCCATCAACAGGATACAGACCTTGTATAGACAACAGCATTCAAATTATTACTAAGAAGAAATCAACCAACTGGAGCCCAGCTCCTTTTAATAAGGGTATGAAAATGCAGGTTCCCTTCCCAGCTTTTAGAGGTAGAGATTTGCAGTTACAGCTCACGCAAGCCCACTGTTTGGCGAGGGAAGGTAGAGTTAATGGGCAAACTGGAGGGTGAGATTAAACAAGATTTTATTACTTCTCCTTGCTGTGTGACAGGGTGGCAAACATAGCAAAGGATTCTTAGCAGCAGTTTCTAATATTCGTTGGGCAGGAACAAAACAAAACCCCACGTGTTTTTAGCCTGTCTCCAACACTACCATGGCAATACATCACGCAGGAGAGCGAGTGGCACAGGGGACAGGCTGCTTATTGTGGCCGTGGCTGTTTGCATCCACAGGGTGTTAGGCCAACGACCTCTTTGGGTTTGATCCCTGGGATCTGCACCACTTGAGTCTGTGAATGCGGGTTCCTTTGAAGCCCCAAAAAATCAAAGTGGCACTCGGGCTCACTTGGTGAGTTTCATTCTGGCTTCTACACTGGGGCAGGGTTGCTTGAAGCAGGATGGAGTTTGCAACTAAAAACAAACCCAAGTGTTTTGCATGATAGGGTAGTTCTTTCGGACTCACTGGCCCGGCATATTTCATTCTTATGCTAGGAAAAACCTATTATTCCCAAGAGGGTCATGCCATGCTTAAAAGCTTTTGGTCTTTTAAAACTCACTGGTTTTTAGCCAGGTCATCTCCTATCCCAGATTCCACCATATGCAGGTGGAAAGGAATGGGATAAAATGAGGGAAACGACACCCAGTGCAACAGGAAGTTGGTAGATTAGGAGTCAAAGGGCAGTTCAAGGAGGAACGAGGGATGGAACAAGCCACGAAGCAGGCAGAGGTCGGATGCAGATTCTATAGCGAGCACTTGAGAGAGAGCTGCTAGGAAGGGAGGGAAGACCATTGTGAGGATAGCTGAGAGGCAGGTAAGAGCAGAGAGGACAGAGATACCCAAGTCACTCGGCACTAAGGTATGTATGTCTACACTGCACTTAAAAACCAGTGGTTGGTGACAGGGTTCGGGGTAAGAGACTGTTTACTTGGGTCTAGCCCAAACCCAGAAGTCTACACCACAATTAAATAGGCCCTGAGCCTGAGCCCTGAGGGACAGGTCAGCCACAGGGATCTAATTGCAGTGTAGACATACTCTACTGGGCTTGTCTACATGGGGTGTGAACTGCAGCACACACTGAAGTTTTGCACTGTAAATGCCCAATGTAGACCCTGCTAGCACAAACTAAAAGGTATTAGTTCATTGTAATGCAGTCCCATATAAAGCAGCCCTACACTAACACAAACTGGGTATATCTTAGTTCACGCTAGCAAGATCTACGTGGGGTAATTACAGCACTAACTTTTAGCGTGTGCTGTAGGCCATACTGTGGGGCTGTGTAGAAAAGCACCAAATGCAGAATCAGGGAAAGAAAATTTGTTCTCACTGGCAGCAAATGTCCCTCACATGCCTTTATAAAATAGAGTAGCTCCAGCTCTCAATCACATGAATGTTTGTATTTACTAGACAAATTACTGATTTTAATCTGCAAAACCTTGCTCCTATTGTGCATACTGATACAGATTAAATCTTGTCTAATTACTTTTGTGTAATGTTCCATAGCGATAAAAGGCAAATGCATATCTGAAATGTATTCCTTTAAATCAAATATTTAATCTAATACAGTGTTACACAGTCTTCAGTCTTACACAGTTAGAACCAAAAAGTGCTAGTAGAATCAGTCGTGAACAAACCTTTGCTTCAAGAGTTACCTATTAAAATGCATACAAGTCTGTGTAACTAAGTTACGGTAACAGCTTATCTGTTTCATGATTCAGCATTTGATATTTGCAATAAGTGGATATTGACGTCAGTGGCAGCGACCAGTTATTGACCTGAAAGCTAAATACTAACCACGGCACAGTAGAGGTTAACATTTAACTAACTGTACACCTCAGACAATTAATGTCTGTACTGTCATTCACCTAGAGTTTCACAATTCTGGCTGTGGAATTATCAATAGTAACAGCTTGCTCTTGAAATAACATTCTAAATTAGAAATGAAGTTAAATGGTCCTGGGACATGGAAAGTTGAATATGAGAGCTCAGTAGACACGTCATAAGAACCTACTAATAATACTGCAGTAGCGTTTGCAATTTAGAGCAGTTTTGTGCCTCAGAACAGGTGGGTGAGTGTTACCCACGCTGTACAGGAACCTACAATCTGAGGTGTTCACTGCCCACACAGCCTGCTGGCTACGGCCCAACAGAGGCAAAATGGACTCTTAACATTGTGATCAGATCTCTCTCCCTCTGAGCCGCCTATAAGATTCCTGATGCTGCTATGCACTTGTTACTAACACGAGACCCATGCCAGGGAAGAGGAGATGCTCTCTGGATCCATTCAGGTAACCTCCTGGGGGAATAGCTTGGAGGAGCTGCCCAACTGGATAGCTGCCAGCGAATCCCAGACCTAAAAAGTCTTAATGCACCTATGACTGACGCAGCTGCAAAGTCGTATTTGAAAAGCTGATCCTGGTCACTGGCTTGGCTTAGCATCACTAGTGACTGTACTAATGTGAAACACATGCCTTGCACTGAATCTGTTTTTAAACCAAGGGGTTTAACACAAACTAGCCATGCGGGCTGCACAATAACAGCATCCTCTCAGTGCTACATGCAAAACAGAGCTACCGTCACAACGCTATTCAAACCAGGGCCTAAGCCAAACCACAGCCTCTGATCTTAACAGCAAGGAACTCTGGGAAAGGGCGCAGCTAGAGTCCAAACTTGTAGCTCTCTGGATCAATTCAAGCCAAGTTCACATGCGTTCCCCTCCACTCCCTGGACAAACAATTTAAAAATTGAGTTGAACAAGCATGATTTGTTACATGACCCACGCACTAAGCTAAAAACAAGTGTTTGGAAGATACTACAGCTCTGAAAGTAATAGGGGCAAGCCCATCTTGTTACTGACATTATCTGCTCCAGTACAAGTCATAGAGCTCTTGCTTTAATTACTTCAGGAATCTCAGTTCAGGGGGAGAAAGGGACATGGGTGTTACAACCTGCTTTTAAAAAAGGGATGGCCAGAGTTGGAAGACAAGGGTTCTGCTAACTCAGTTGCTCTGTTTTCATGCATTACTAAATGCATCTTCCTTCTAAACTCCGCAAGGGTTTTACAGCAGAAGAGCAAGACGTTTTATCACCGACCGCGTTTGATGATAAAACATACGGCTTGTCCACACAAACATTAGCTTATGGCAAGCTGGGAGGGAAATTTACCATGCACTAAAAGTTTCCTAGGGAGCTTAGGTCTACTCCATCTGGAGTAGTTTAAAGCACAGTAAGGAATTTTTAGCAAGTAGCAGCAAGGTCCACCCAGACACTTCATGCCATGCAGGGTACATTTACACCAAGGCTTGCGGAGAAATAAGTGTCCGTACGGCCAACCCCTTTAAAGAACATTGGTCTCCTCTCCAACAGCAGACTGGGCAGCGCCTTCATACTTGCAGCAGGAGACACTGAGATCTAGATGGAAAACCACAATCATGCATAGACCTATGTAGGGGGAGAAATGGACAAGAACATCTCCAAGGGCATGTTTCTCTATGATTCTATGGGACTTGGAGTGGGAGGGAAAGCCGGGTGGATTTGTTTAGCACAGATCAACCTGAACCTCCATTATCTCATTCTTGCCAGAGCGTTTCTCCTCTACTGCCTCTCAGACCTGTGGTTCTTGCTGCTATATCCCTGTTCTAGTCTAAGTGTTCTGAGGTTCCTGGCTTCCTTGGGGAGCAGCCTCCTCCTGCTAGAGGCCCATGAACAAACTGCAGCCTACCGAAGAACCCAGCCTTAGACTAATCCTCTACATCGGGCCTGAGGAATCACAAGGGCTGCTCTTGTTGCTGGGTAACAGTCTGTTACGTTTTGTTTGAAAAAACAAAATGCTTGAACCACTATTGGAGCCGGAGCTTGGAAATGAGCAACGACGCTCTGTGTTTGGAGTCAGTAGTAAGAGGGAGCTTTCCCAGCACGGAAGGCACTGGGCCGCGATCACTGCATGTACGGGTACTTCCAGTCGCCGAGGGGCACGTGGGTCTCCTTGATGGCCTGGGGAGACGTCCAGCGCAGGAGGTAGGAGGGACTGCCAGGTTTGTCGTTGGTTCCTGTAGGAAAGGCAGGAAAGGCTCTTTACGGGAAGGAGTAGTCACTCCCCAGGAGGGAGCAGGAGGTTCCATAGCGAGATCCCCACCCCACAGCTGAGGAGATGGCAGCACAGAGCCAGGAGCAGAACCCAGGCCTGGCTCCAGTCCCCAGAGAGGAACATTCACATGGGGTTCTCTCACCTGAGGCACGGGCACCCCCAAATGGCTGCTGGGCCACAACTGCGCCAGTGGACTTATCGTTAATGTAGAAGTTGCCAGCTGCATTCCTCAGAAGCGTCCTCGCTTCCTGGAGGACGTTCCTAGGAGAGAGAGGGGAGCAGTGAGACAGCGGAGGTGGCCACGCTCAGGGCTTTATTCTTTCAGTCGGCTGTGGGCCTCCTCCCATGTGCGGGAGAACATAGTGCTGGCCAAATGTCCCAGCCCAGCAAAGCAACCCACCCTGCCAGCATTGCTTTGTCCTAGAAGAGTCAGCATTCCTGGGGTACTCTGCAGGAACCAGTCAATCCCTGGCCTCTGTGCTGAAGCAGACAACAAAGCTGCTCCACTCATAGTTACTCCTGCCCTAGGCTGGGCTTAACCCCAGATGTGAAATGGGTTATTGCTCCAACTGCATCCCCTGTATCATTCCATCCCAGAGAGCTACACCACGTAAAGTTCACCACCTCTGATGGCCATGGGGTAGCGCCAACGAGCCAGCTGGAGCTGGGAGGACATGGGAGTGTTGTCTTGAGGGGAAAACCCCTGAAGACTCAAACAGCAACAATCCCCCTTAACTATACTTCAGAGCCTTTACGGAATAGGGAAAAGGGGCTCAGACAAGGAGCCTCCCTTGTCCCTGCCCTAAATCATTCTTAGGCCCATGCTGTGCAGAGCACTACCTATGAAGGGGCAAGGGGCCATGGGCCCAGAACTTCCTTCTAGCAGAAGACAGTGATGAAAATGGAGGTAATACATGTGCTGGTTCTCCGTGACAGAAACCGAAGGGTTAAAATTATTCTCCCCCTAGTGCGCCCTGGAAAGCAAGAGAGCAGAGAGCGAGCTCTTAGCACACACCTGCTAGCGCAGGGAGAACTCAGGCACTTACTTATCGTGGGCAAACACTGCCCCCGTGAGGCCATAGGGGGAAGTGGTGTCTATGAGCTGTAGGATTTCCTTGTACTGCTTTTCTGGATAGACGTACACCGTCAGGACTGGGCCAAAAATTTCCTGCATAGCAAAACAAAGGCTGTCAGGGCAGGCACGGCCCAGTCTGCGTGCCGGCGAGCAGGGCCCACCATGGCTGCTGGTTCCTGATGGCAGCTGCCTGCTGCTTGAACAAATCGCCAGTGTGAAATAGGAGAAACAACCAGCACTGTGAAAGCAGGAGGACCACGATCAACTCCTGCGGGGAAGGACTCTGGGGAAAAGCCCCATCTCCCAGCCCATCCAGCTCCAGGGCAGCTCAAGTGTCGAATTTGCTTGGCAGGCAGTTCCCTCCTGCTCCTGCCAGGGACAGCAGTGCACCTTCATTGTGATCTATGGTGTTTAGGGTCCTGTGCATAGTCCTTGGGCCAGCCTCCCACCCACACAACACCCCCGTGCCAGGCCTTGGGTCTGCGGCTGTTTCATTGCTCTGAAGTCAGAGCCCCAAGCCTCTGACAGCAGCCAGCCCAAGCCCCGTGCCCACAGAACGGGCTCGGGATAAGGTTGAAGCCCAGGGGTTGCTGGGACGGGGCTGCTGCTTCTCCTTTAGTTCAATGGACTCTAGTTTTAGGAGCTTTTGAGGGGCCTGCCCAGCTGGCTTTAAACACAGACACAGCCCTTGTGCCTTTCTTTGCTGTGGTTTCCGTCCATCACTAGGATGAGCCGAGAGGAGTGGTGAGACGACACTCAGCTAGATATCAGGAAGGGCTTCCTAGCATATGCAACCAGCCCCTCCCGGCACCTGTGGATGTCCTGTCACTCGAGCAACTAAGGCCCTGGGAAAGAGCACAGGGAACAATCCAGCGCGGTGGCCTCCTATTTAACCGCAGGCACAAGGCCCAGTCTTGTGAGCACCTCAAGGCCCATGGGAGGCTACGGTCTAGACAGGAGGCAGCAACACATGCACTGAGGAGCAGCACAGGTGACTCATTAAGGGGAGGGAGTCCTACGGGATCAGTCCTAGAGGACGGGGAATCTCCGGCTTAGATGGCCAAGATTTCTCTCTCTCCGAGATCTGTGCATCTGCAATGGCGATTTCCCCCCCGCCCCACTCTTCTCGCTGTCAATTCCACCTAGACCCCCGCAGGAGGGAAACGGGACACTCACCTCTTCCATGATGGGGTCCTTTGGGTCTTTGCTCTCCACGATACACGGCTCCACGAAATACCCAATGCTGTCGTCGCACATCCCCCCGGCCAGGATGCTGAGGTTGGGCGATGTCTTGGCGTGTTGGATCCACTTCTTAATACGTGCAAAAGACTGAAAACCACAAGGAGGGAAGGAGTCTGACATGAGCCACGGAGCAGCCTGGACCCCCCAGTAGATGAGGGCTGCCTCACTGCCTCGCTCCCTTGCGTCTTAAGCGCTGCTGGCAGGATCAATCCATGGCAGACGAGCGATTAAAGCACGTGAAGTCACCCACTGCATGCCCCAGGATTTGCTTCCGGGAAGAATCCCCAAGAGCATCGCTGCACTTCGAATCCTAAGCCCCCTTCTGGCCAAGATCACAACTGTCCCCAAGGACGGCCCCTGGGGACAGCAGTTGCAGGCAGGTGCCTGTGCAGTAAGGCAGGGGTGTCCAGACTTGGCTAGAAACCCAAAGCCACGGACACGTTGCAGCTGGCCCCGGAGACAGACCCAAGGACTACTAGCAAAGAGGAGCATTGCATGCTGGGATCCGTAGCCCGGCCAGCCCCACCTCTGTAGTAAAGATGAGCAACAGCAGTCTCAGATAGCTAGTGCTTTGGCCAGGACATGGGGCAAGGAGAGAGCAGGGAGACAGACTGCCCCCAAGGAGGGCGGGGGGGCCAAGCACAACGAGGGGCTGCCCAAAGCGAGGTCAGGCCCTTTGCTGCAGAGGCCCCTTCTCTGCGATGGAGCTGGAGAAGCAGGATTTGCAGCCAAAAAGCCACCTGTATTGCCAGCTGCTTGCCCACAAGCTAAGACAGCGCTTGTCAGCTCGGCTAGGTCTGGAACGAGGGAAGGAGAGGCCCAGGGCGAGGGAGAAGGGATAATCAATACCCAGGAGGGTTTGGCTGGCTTGGGGGAACACCACAAGGCTCTAGGGGGGGAGCAAGAAAGCAGGCTTAGGAGATCAGAGTTAGGGGCAATGAGGATCAGTGGCACATAGGCTCCCCCAAGCAGCCAGCGCCCTCTGGAGGGACACAAGCGGCCGAGCCAGCAGGGGACTGGTCTTACCTTGGCATCGATCACGGCCGAGAAGAAGGTCGCAAAATCCTGGGCAGGCTGTGGAAGGAAGAAGGGGAGCCGGTGAGAGAGCGAGCAGACGCCTTCGCTGCACAGGCCGTCAGCCGCCTCTGAGCGCCAGGCAGGTACCTCAGAAGGCAGCAGGAGGAGGAGAATCAAAATCCCCCGAGTGACACTTGTCCCTTCGTTAAGATCGCACGTCCCCACACCCCTAAGAGGGAGCAGCCGGCTTTTTTCAATTACGCTGCGGCGTGAACCGCTCCTCACAATCGTTCCTCCGCAGCGCTGGCTACAAGTTAATTTCTAATCACTAAAAAGATGAGGGGGGAAGAACCAGTGGATAAAAAGCCGCGTTCAATAGGAATTAGCAGCCGGCTACTGCAGCTTCTAATCCCATCAGCCGCCCGCTGAGCCGCAAAGCCCAGGAGCTCCACTCACGTCTCCCACTTTGATCTTCCCGTGCTCCTCCAACAGCTTCTCTTTGATCTGGGGCCACAGCGAGTCGGGGGCGTAGAGGCGGGAGCAGGCCGAGCATTTCTGGCCGCTGTACTCGAAGGCCGAGCGCAGGGTCCCGTTCACCACGCTGGGCACGTCGGCAGAGCTGTGGACGAAGTGGAAGTTCTTCCCGCCGCACTCTGAGGAGAGACACAGACCGCCCCGCCCCGTCATGGCCAGAGAGAGCGATTTGCAGCCAGCCCCGGTTGTCTGGAGGTCCAGTCCCGCTTAACGCCCGAGCCACAGACAGCAGACGCCGCCCCCTCAGCAGCCAGGCCAGCCGTCTGCATTAACCCTGCCCCGTGCTCGCTGGGACGCAGGGCTGCCTCTGAGCCAAGACATAGCTGAGGAATCAATACCAACTACATGGGATCCACCTGCCTAGTTCTTCTACAGCAGCTCCAGCTAAGCAGCTCCCAGCGGCCCTGTGAGGTGGGGCTGAATTATCAAGCCCATTTTGCACCTGGGGAAAACTGAGGCCCAGCGAGGGGAAGTGACTCTCACTAGGTCACCCAGCAGGTCAGTGGCAGAACTGGAGTTTGAACCCTGTTCCCCTAGTCCTGGCCTTCCCTCCAGACTCGCAATCCCTTGGGTTCACCCCATCTCTTCCCTCTCTCCCTCGCTAGGTACAGAGCAAAGGCACCATCGTCCCATTAGCAGGAGGTGAGCAATGGGTTTATCTGGGAGCACAGAGTGAGCAGAGAGGGGAGCATGCCCAGCATGGAGCAAGAGCCTTACAAAGCTCCCCACCTCAATGGCACCAACCAGCCGACGGCACCCTACCGCCCCTGCTCTGCCCCAGGTCCCCCTTACAACCCCACAACCCCCATCCACGGCTCTTCACCCGGGTCCTCCTGCAGTGAACCGGGTACTGCATCCCGGCAGAGCGGCCACAGCCATTTCTGCGCCAGGCTGTGCCAAGGTGCCAGCTGCTCTTCCCAGGAGGTTCACTGCAAGAGGCCTCCCCGAGCTGATCCCAAAATGGCACCAGGTTCCCGGAATACCTCGGCCTGTTCAGCTCCGCTAAGGCCGCGCTCTGGAACAGGATGGCCGGGGGAACACTGGGTCACAGCTAGGCTGGAGCTAATCTGTGCAGGGGAAGGAAAGCCCCCATGGGGTCCCAAACACAGGAGCCAACCGCGTCAGCTTTGGATCTTTAGTCTGCGTGTAGGAGGCTGACCTGCACAGCCCCACACCGCTCTGCACAGCGGGACCCAAGGGGAGTCTGCCCTGTGGTGTCCACATCACCACCCTCTGCCCGCCCCTGAACTCGGAGCTCTGAAGAGCGTCGTCAAGCTCAGCACAGAGCACTTATATGACATACCCACCCAGCAAGGCTCTAGCAGAGCCCTGATACTAGAACCCAGGAGTCCTGGCTTTCAGGCCTCTGTTCCGAACAGTAAGCCACACTCCCTCCAAGAGCTGGGAAAAGAACCCAGGAGTCCAGGCCTCTGCTTTGAACACTAAACCACACTCCCTCCGAGAGCCGGGAAAAGAACCCAGGAGTCCTAACTCACAATTCCCTCCCAGGAGTCCTAACTCACAAAGCCCTCTCCTCCCCAGGTCTCGCTCCAGACACCTGGGTTATTTCAAAGGCACATGTTTGGTAGGAGACCACCGGAAATACTGCACAGCCACGGACGTGAACAGCAAGCTGGCCACACACGCCTGGCTAATTTGCTGCCCAGTAGCTGCTCAATTCCCGCTGAGAGTTCCCTTGCAGCTGCCCTGGCCCATGTGGCTCTTGTCCCCCCGAGAGCTAAGGCTGGGCATTACCTCCTGCCAGGCGCGGGAAGGTGCGGTACCGATCCAGGTTCTCGGACACCTGCTTCCAAAGGTGCTTGAAGGTTCTGAAAGGCAGAGGAGAGTGAGCCCGTCACCACCTCACGGTTACTCTGGAGTGAGCGTCTCTAGCGCTATGGGACCAGGCTCCAGCGCTCAGACCCCAGGTTGTCCTAAAGCCCCCGATCCACGCGCTGAAGAAACGTCACCTCCCCATTCCAGCCAAGAGGCCTGATCCAACGTCCACTGAAGCCAACGGAAACAACTCCCATTGACTTCAACAGGCTTTGGCTCATACCTTGAGAGAGGAGGGTAGACGGAGAACCGGAGCCTAGACACCAAGATGATGGGCACTACCGAAAATGGACAGATCGTGAAAGCGGGGAGAGGAAAGGGGCCCAGAAGAGAATAAAGGAGAAATAGAAAGAGTCTGGCAGGAGCTTCCAGTTCTTTTCTTTCCCTCCTTCTTTTTTGGTTCTGACTGTGACAAACCCCCGAGCTGCAAAACAATAAAAATGCTAATAGGCTCCCACCAGGAGAGAGAGCCGCTAATACTAATTTATGAGCTTCCCACCTTTAAAGCCCAATGCTCATCAGACCATGTCATTCAGCTGGTGAGCGGGGCCCCTGGATTTTAATAGTCTGTCGTCTTCGGGAGCGGCGCTTCGGGCAGAGCCCTTGGCGGGAATAACTTACCCTGAAGTGCCAGGAGACGAGTGCGAGTTTGCAAATCTACATGGACAAAGGGAGCACCTGCTTGAAATGCCCTTTATCGGGAGGAGGAGTCCTTCAGGTGGCTAATTCACATCCCTTTAACGGCAGGGCGAATGGGAAATAAACACCACATCCCTGTCCTACAGCAGCACTCTCCCAAGGAGCTCTTGAAAGGCTTTGCAAGCAATGAACGGACGTGGTGGTGGACAAGTAAATATCATCCCCAATTTATAGATGAGGGTGAACCTTTCTCTGTGCCTCAGTTGAGCGACTTGTTAGGTCACCGATGAAATCAGGACCCAGAAATGTGAACTTCCAGCCCTGTATTCCAGCCTTTAGACACAGTCCCTGTAGGGAAAGAACGGGGGACAGGCCAGGGTTTTAAGTTTGCTGCAGGGACTAGCTTAGGTCCCATCTACACCACTGCTTGTAACTGGAGCTCTGTCCCTTGGTCACAGCGTAGATGGGTGTCTGGATTTGTCCCCACAACAAGGTGTTTACAGTCTTCGGAGTCTAGAGCAGCAGGGGCTTTGGGAACGTCCACGTGGGTTTCATTATGCCCTGGAAATTAACATCATTCCACAGGGGCCGTAAGGGGCCTAGTGTACTTTGTTCTTATCCCATCAGAGCAAGCGGGGAGTAGGGGGCAGATGGCAACGGGACGCATTTAGGGCTGATCTTTTTCCTTTCCATCAGGACTGTCCCACTCCTGACCTGGCTTGCAGGACATAGAACGAGTCCGGAACTAACCTCCAGTGCCTGCAAACCGCCGGTCCGTTGCCGCATCACACCTGAGCAGAGGACGCTGCAGCATCATGGCCCCACCTTGCCTTGCCCTGCCCTCCCCCCTCTCTGAAGCACCGACCCCCACTGCCCGCTTACGGCACGCTGCCTGTGAAGTTGAGCCCGCAGAAATGCTCCGAGCTCGTGACTGCGTCTCCAAAAACAGTTCCGTCGGCCGGGACAAATTGAATGACGTTTGGAGGGAGACCCGCCCCCAGGAGGATCTTGTACACGGTGAAGTTGGACAGCATGGCGGCGTCGCTGGGTTTCCAGAGGACCACGTTTCCCTGGAGGAGGAGCAAATCAGTCGATCATGGAGGGCAGCCACGGGCTTCGATGGCACGCGACGAGAGCTGCCGACACCAGGGCTCCAAAGCTCAATGATCCAACCAAAGCCCCCCGTCTGCCAGCAAAGCAGATGGGGGCAGAGCAGTGAGTCAGCTGTGTTTGCTGGGGGCCCAGCAGCGCTGACGTGCGTGGGATTGAGACCCATCCCCTGCATTTGGCTTCAAGTTTCAGGTTTGGACAGCGCCGAGCTCAGTGCCCAACTCAGCTGAAGCCTCGAGACTTCTTCCCGCTCACCCTGAAAGGGTGGGGAGCGGCCCCCCACTGGCTCTGGCCCAGGGCCCCACAAAACCTTAATCCATCTCTGCCTCACCTAGGTCCTCAGGAAACCGAGAATCGGAGGGTTTGTCTACACAGGGAAACTGACCGACATCGCTATCGCAGAAGAACGATTCCGCTGTAGCTGTGCTGGTACGACTCCCACCACGGGCACTATTTCACCAGATTTCCAGAGAGGAGTAACTATTCCTGAATTGAGTCACTTTTAGTGCACAACGGCGTGCCCACATACGGCGGTTAGACTGGTGCAGCTACCACAGAAGAGTTATTCCACTAAAGTGATGCCGGTCAATTTCCCTGTATCGACAAGCCCAACACAACACGCCTGGCCTACCGTGCGTCATGGCGACTGAAATCCCCCATCATCAGTCACTCCTTTAATCTCAACTTCAGTAAGCAGGGATGCCCATTTTTACTTTTGCGGGCGTGGTGGCATTGTGCCAAAGCAAAACAACATTTTAAAGCTTGAGGTGTCCAGGCTGAATGGAGATCTTCAACAAAGAGGGTTACATCCGTTTATATCAATGAAAGCAGAGAAAGTCTTGGCAGCTATTAACTTGAGGTATTACTTGAACTGTGAGGGAAGTGGGGTCATCGAATGTTTCCAGGGGGTCTAAATTTTCAAGAGGGACTACTGATTTTGGGTAGGACACACTCAATGTGCAGTGTCCGGCCTGGGAGACACCTTAAAAATTTTCCCAAGGCAAGTGCTTGGCACTTTCTGAAAACAAATCAATAAGTCAGGTGGCACTTCGAATTGAGCACCCAACAATGGAAGCTACCAAAAGCACTGGTCACATCTGAATGTTCAGGACTCTGTGGTCCTTTGGCCATGTTTGATGGGGAATCTGGGTTAACTCAACACAGACACTCGCTGGTTTAGTGCAGCCTAGGGCTTGCTTAGTTTCATTCAGAAACACTTCAAATACTGACCCACAATCTCTCCTATTTGGACCACGCCACGCAGCACAAAGTGGTGAAATTTGGCCTTAACAGGCCAGCTGAGAATTATCCAGCAAAAGGGATCTCTCAGGTGGCATAGCTCTCACTTACACCAAGCTTCCTCCTCACAACCCAAGCACAGATGGCAGCACAAGGCGCATCTGGGCCACACCAAGTCACAGCTGACATAAACTAGAGCAGCCCCCAAGCTGCTCTAATTTACACGGATGGACAGGGGCATGTGCAAATGCCCCAAGAGTAATCAGGGAGGCGTGCCTTGATCCCTGCCGACTCTTGTGTCAAGCAGATCTCTGTGCAGGAGAGACCCTAGACACTAATACTTCTCTCTCTTCCCCCGCATACTTTCTTTCCCCCCATCTCCTTTCTTTTGTAAACATATCCAAGAGGCTACAGCAGAACTGCCAAGCAAGGCTGGAATTCTAGGCCAACCCAGCGTCACAGAACTGAAGTGGTTTTATTGTTTTGACCCAATCCCTCTTCTGCCTTTCTTCCACCCCCACAATCCGGCTGTTAGGGAAACCCTGGCATATCCCACCTCATGTCCACTGCCCAAGGCAGGACTCAAGTGGAGGCTACCACGTGACAGCTCACTGCACTTCAGCATAAGAACACTTATCTGCTCACACAAAGCCCGCCATGTCTGACCCAAGCGCCTGTGTATCACTGCCCGACTGTGAAATCAGCAGCCTCGTTAACAAGTTAATTTCACAGTCTCCTAATGCAACCATTGCTCTACAGCAAACACTGATTAGGGTGCAGAGTACTCACACCAACCTTTCCACGGGCAATGCTCAGCAAAGGGAGAGCATTAAGCCTGCCCCCAATAAATACCTGCGATAGCAGAGCCTCTACCCCAGCCTCGCCAGGAATATATAAGGTAAGCTGGGCACTCCTACCTACCTTCTCTAATAATAAAAGAACAAAGGGATGGTCAAGGGCAACACATTTAAAACAGATGAAATACATTTTTGCACAATGCATAGCTAGCAGGTGGAACTCACTGCCACAATATGTTACTGAAGTCAAGAACTTAGCAATATTTTGGGGGAGGCAGAGGGACATTAAATGTAACCCATTATTCATATGAAGAGGCTTGAATAAGAATAAAAGGCATATAAGCCCTCATGCTTCAGGGCACGAGACAATCACTAACTGGTGGGGGTCAGGAAGAAGCTTCCCCTATAGGCAGCGGATGCCATAGTTGTCCATTACAGCGTTTCCAACCCAATCCTATGAAGCATCTGGTAACGTGAGAGACTAGAATGGGGGGTGCAATTTACTATGACTACCTTGATGTTTGCATTTCCTAGCATTGGGGCATTTGAAACGGCAACCTTTGCGTTCCAATAAAACAAATTTCTTTGCTGATTGTGGAGCATTGGTGGCTTGCCTACCACACAGGGCCAATTCACTGCGCAAAGAGCCGTCTAATCCAAACCCGCAGCGCTGCAGAAAGAAAACCCACCCCCGCTCCTCCACACTCACCATCAAAGCCGGAGCCCCCGCCAGGTTCCCGCCAATCGCAGTGAAGTTAAAGGGCGAAATAGCTGCCACAAAGCCCTGCGTGCGGGAGAGGGAAAGGGAGAATTGACACAGTGTAACATGCACCCCCCCAAGGGAGGCTGCGGGAGCGCGGAAAAACTTCCCGCCACGGCTCGCGACACAGGGTGAGCTCAGCACACCCACGAATGCAGAGCATCTGGTCTGAGCAGAGATTTCTCACCCCCTCCCACCACCCTCCAAACACACACACACCATGGCGGCGTGGGTCTGAGCCAGTTCCCCTCACCTCCAGCCCCCGGTAGACCATGCTGTTGGTGCTGATGGGGACGCTGACGGGCTGAGAGTTCTCCAGCTCCAGTGCGTACTTGGCGTTGAATCGGAAGAAATCGCTCAGCTCTGCGGCGGCATCGATTTCCGCCTGGATGACGGTTTTGCCCTGCGGGGAGAATGGGAGAGGTAAACACACTTCCCCTCCGCTTTCTCCCTAAGGGCTGATGCCCACGGGGGCTTGGCTTCTCTCAAGCTACACTGCCCCGGGCTACCTCTGACAGCCTTGCCAGAGCCCAATCAGCCGCTCACCTCACACTTCCTAGATATTTCCACCCCACCGAGCAGCCTCTTCTCCCCACCTCCTGCTCCATGGGAAGGGGCAGAGATTAGCACCCGCACAGCCACTCCATTAATACGATCCCCCCGCAGCTCGCGAGGGGCGGGGGAGGTCCTGCCGACCTAGGTCCCCAGCAGAAGTGGTCGGAGGCGGGTTCCAGCAGCAAAGGAAGAACTACACCTGGTTCTCATTGAATCACAGACGTTTCTCCTACTTGTGCCTCTTCCCCCCTCTGATCATCAAGATTTGGCCCAGCAGCTCTTCCTGCCACTCCTCCCCTGACACATCATTATGGTTTGTCCCAGCAGGTTCTCTGGGGACCATTCCACCTGCAGCCTCACCTGCCCAATCATGGTCTTGGCCAGCACTTCCGCTCGCCTTGGGCCGCTCAGCATGTCGGCTGCCCTGAAGAAGATCTGTGCCCTGTCCTGGACGGGTCTCAGGTCCCACTCCTTCCGCACCGCCACAGCAGCCTGGATCGCTTTGTTAAGCAAGTCCTGAGGAGCAGAAGATGGAAGCCCGTCAGATTAGCGCTTCTCGGAAACTCAGTCCCCCAGCTCTGCCCCAGGGCTCACAGCAGCCTCCTGGCTCAGACCAGCGGCTGCGGGTGTGAGGAACCAGCCCCGCCCCAACTCCACGGCACCCACAGTCCCAACCATAACCCAAGGACTTTGCTGCAGAGTTCAGAATTATGCTGAGGCTCATCGGGACTCAGAACACCAGGGGTTCAAGAACCACTCAGGAAGGCAAGGTCAGACTGGAGGATTTTCCAGTTTCCCTGCTGATGGTTGCAACACTAAATAAACACTACTACTGTGTGTCTGATCGGGCTCTCTCAAAGCACTCTACACTCAGGGCCAGGCAGGGAAGGACTAAATATCAGGGTCTCTTCAGCTACCAGTGTAATGCAACCACCTCTGGCACGAAAGGCAGAAGCAGTCTAATACCATGTGACCATTTTAGGGCAGGAAGGGGAGAAGACTCCCATGTTCAGCTGAAACCGCAAGGGAAATTTGCATTCTGCCTACAGAACAGCCCAAGCTGGGATCTGGCCAGGACACTCCATTAGCAAGGAGCAGGCCGCCAGCTCCCGCGAGGAGCGTGGATGGATCTGTGCAGGGCGCAAGCCCTGCGACTGGACACAGCGTGAGGCGCTATCCTAGGTTATGCTGGGGAAACCTCCCTGGGCTTACTCTGTCGCTGGCGAAGGGCAGCTCAGTTCCCCCCCGTGTCCCATGACCACGCGCCCTCATGCCTGCCTCCCAGCCTCTGACCTGCAGGGGGCAGGTCTCCACACTGACCTTGTCCGCATAGCAAAACTTGGCCACCTTGTGCGAGTGATTGAACGGCTGAAAGGAGGAGAGCCTGGGATGATTAATGCTGTAAAGAGTGCCCTGCCCCCACCCATGCCACTCCACATCGGCCCTCTGCCCTCCCCCGGCAACACCTCTGCAAACAGAATAATCCCCCATTTACATGGAGTGACACGGGCCCAAAGCCAGGCAGACACGGTATGTATCCACCCCCATTCCCCAGGGACCCACCCTGCTCCAAAGCAACTGCCATTCACTTTCTGCTGGGTTCACCCAGATGCCTAGGTCCTGCTTCAATGACCCACACTGGGGACACTCACATGCTTTGGTTTTGCCTGTGTGGACAGGGACCGAATAATGTGCACCAGCCCTGGTCTAGGCCACCCAGAGAGGATCATAGAAGATTAGGGTTGGAGGAGGCATCAGAAGGTATCTAATCCAATCCCCTGCTCAAAGCAGGAGCAATCCCAACTAAATCATCCCAGCCAGGGCTTTGTCAAACCAGGCCTTAAAAACCCCTAAGGAAGGAGATTCCACCACCTCCCTAGGTAACTCATTCCAGTGCTTCACCACCTTCCTAGTGAAATAGTGTTTCCTAATATCCAGCCTAGACCTCCCCCACTGCAACTTGAGACCATTACTCCTTGTTCTGTCATCTGCTACCACTGAGAACAGCCGAGCTCCATCCTCTTTGGAAACCCTCCTTAAGGTAGTTGAAGACTGCTATCAAATCCCCCCTCATTCTTCTCTTCTGTAGACTAAACAAGCCCACTTCCCTCAGCCTCTCCTCATAAGCACGTGCCCCAGCTCCATAATAATTTTCATTGCCCTTTGCTGGACTCTCTCCAATTTTCCACATCTTTTCTGTCGAGGGGGACCCAAAACCGGAGCAATCCCTGGAGAGGGGAATAAAACATTGGGATTTCCCAGTCATGTCCAAGAGGTTCCTCGCAAGTCCCCAGGGCTCTGCCAGCCCATGCAGGAGTCACCTAGCAACCCGGCGCTCCCCACTGGGACTCACCGACAACTGGTACCTGACGTCTGATGTCCACACCTCTTCTCCCCCCACCATACACGGGATGGCCTCCGTCTTGCCTTTCAGATCGTTTAGCGCCTATTGGACGAATCAAACCAAAAATGAAGCAGTGAGAGCCTATCAGCTCCCCCTCTGCTGAATGGAAGGCAACCCCCGGGGATGGAAAGGGTATCCAGCCAACCGGGGCTTTCACCCGCCTCCCTCCACCACCACACGCTCAAACCGGGTGAGCTGACGGTCCTACTCATGGCCCTGCCAAAGGTCCATGTCTGAACTCCTCTCAAACCTGCTTGCCAGACCAGCACGTCCCATGGAAAGGAAATCTCGGACTTCTCCAGTACCAAGCTCTGTTCAGACTGAGAACATTCCTGTTACAGGGGCCATCTGCAGGGTTTAAGGGGGGAGCACCAAGGGTGGGGTGGGCGAAAGGCTTCTCCCTAAGAGGATAACCATCAGGGTTTAGGATGGATGTCCTATCATTAAAGAATCAGCCACTTTTGCGTGAGCCTGGAAGATCCCACACCGCACTGGTGGGGAAGAGCCCTTGTTTCTCAGCCAGTACCTTCTGAAGAGCCGCTCGTTCCGGGCTGCCCTGCTTGAACTCCAAAACAGGTTCGTTGGTCACCTCTACAGCTATACGGTGCTGCCATCGCAGCCTGGGAAGAGAAAGAGAGACACTGAGAAGTCACAGTCTTCTTCATTCAATCTCTGCCGCGACTGTTCTGGCCGGTGAAGCAAGACAGGAGTCAGCAATACAGGCAATGCCAGGCAGTCAACTTCAAGATCACATTTCCTGCTGAACGTTGTTTTTCGCTCCAAGGAACCACTAGGGTGGCTAGCGCTGAAAGAGATTGGGAGAAGTTTGTTGTTGTTCTGTGATTGTACAGCTCCTAGCACACTGGGGTCCTAGGTGCTGTAGCAAATAAATAATTTTCCTCTCTTTTTCCCAGTTTCTTTACTATGTACATTTGACGGCACTTTGCGGGTCACCAGTTTCACTGCGCAGTTAGCTTCTCATGTGTGGTGTGGGTCTTTCACGCAGAAACAGGGGGAGAGAAAAGCCATTTTGAAAGAACAGGACAATGTGATTGTAAAGCCACAAGATTTGGCAAGAGGACTGGTGATGGGGGTAACTACTTTTAAACTTGCTTTTTGAAACTGACCAAGGGCAGAATTTTCAAAAGAACCTAAGTTCTTTAGGTGCCATAGGCTGTCTACACTATAAGCACTGCTGATGCTTCCTATAGTAACAGAAGGTGTTTCTCCATCGTAGTTAATCACCTGTCTGAGGGCTCAGTTACACATAAAACACTACAATGGCACAGCTGCAGTGCTCCAGTGTAGACACTAACTACACCAGTGAGTTGATGTACCCTCTGGAAGACCTCTGTGTACCCCCAGGGCTACGTGTACCCCTGGTTGGTACACGTAGCATAAGTAATCCACTTTCCTGAGAGGCCGTCCCTAGGTTCTTCCATCAACCTTGTTGTGAGTATACTAGAGGTTAGGTCAACTAATTACAGCACCCTAGATGTGATATTTTCACAGCCCTGAGCCACATAGCTAGCTGGATTTTAAAAAATGTAAACAAGGCCTAAGTCCTATTATCAAAACTGACACAGGCCCTTAAAGCCCTAAATCTTCTTAATACATAATGGGACTTAGAAGCCAACCTCCGTTTTGAAAATTTTGCCTTAGATCTCAAGCAGACAGCATCCCTCAAGAAACACCCAGCAAAGGAGTACAAAAATCCCAGGTGTGGTCCTTTATCGTGTTCCGTTTTCCCATTTGTCATCATCAGAACATGGCGTCATTTCTGTAACCTGGAGAGGACACTAAGTACTGACGAGCCTGACTCTGTCTGGCTTAGGCACCAGATCACAACACAAACTGAAAGACGACAATGTGTGTGGGGACGCAAGAACAGTTTCCGCCAGAAAAAAATGAAGTTAAACCAGTGCAACTTTCTCCTGCAGACAAGGCCTGAAACAAGAGACTTCCCAGGAGGGAAGACTGATGCAGAAAGTGATGCTGGCAATTCAGTAGGGGGCTTTATTCCATCGGAGTAGCTATTGAACCAACATTCCAGCACAGTGGGAGGTTCTTTGCTGCAGAATGTACTATCTTCCACATGGGAGTGATCGATCTACACCGCAACTCCTGCTTTTAGAGGAGTTCAAAGTACAGGGGGCATAAGCCGGGCAGGTTTGTTTTGTCAGCACAGTGCATGCTCCAATAGGTAGCTGCATATTACCCAGGGTGCTGTAATTTCTCAGGCCCAGTCTGGCATTAAATTCTCCACCTCAGCAATATTTCCCAGCGGCAGTAAGAAGAAAACAAACCACCAGAAGCCAAAGAGGGGGGAAGGAACCCTTGTACTGGAGACAGAAAAGATACTGACCCAGGAGTAGGTTTGGAGAGAAGGAAGAAGTACGCCAGAAGAAAGCAAAAGCTGAGAAAGACAAATTAGTGTCAGTAACTAGCACAGGGATGGGCCAAGTTTGGCCGTAAACCAAGAGGGGCCAGGACCACTTTAATACAGAGCTGTGATCCTCTGATGCTACTGCTCGCAGGAGGCAATGCTCAATCTTGACAGAGGCAGAGCCTGGCTCAGATCAAGATAGAGCATCACAGTCACATATCAGGCTTTCCAGTCTGGAAGCAGCAAAGAACATTATCTTCAGCCCAGGCCATGTGACAAAGTGAAACATGAAGCCACTGCTGCAAATTCTTTACCTCTGACTACCTCCAAGTTCAACCCTGCAACAGAAATAGAAAGGACCCTGGAAGTTTGGTAGACACTAAAACCCTGCACAGATACCACCAGTTTAGCTGGACACTTTTCCTTCTAGAGCTTCACTTAGAGACTGATTTAGATGTGACAAGACCTCAAGAAGATAGGACAAAACCTTGGATGAAGAGAAGCATTTCTATGCTTTGTTTGGTTGTAGTTCCACTGGTAATATTTTGTTTGTATTTAAAACATTCCCCACCTGCATCTGTAGCCCAGCCTTGCAACAGCAGGCTACAGGAGAGGCAACAAAGTATGAAAATGACAAACAAGTAAAACTAACCAGCCTATTTTTTCACTGTACAAATTGAGTGAAATTCTTGAAAACAGATGTGACCAAAAAAACAGCTCTATTCGCATGCTGGATTTCTGACAACTCCTCCATATAGATCTTTAGATATTATGTTTTCAACTATAGAAGACAGAACAAAGTCTGAATCATTTTTGTAAGACCATTTTATTCAACACATGAAGGAGGAAATTCAGGAAGGCAATATGATAAGTTCTGGAACTATTTGAATGATATTTTCCAAGACTCTTTGTGCTGTCCACATCTATTACAAACCACAACAATGACATACTGAAATCTCCTGAATACTGGGATTCCAATGTGCCTATATTTTTTAGGAGGAGGGAGGCAGAGTTCCTTTGAAGAGGCTTATATTTGTTAGATCTGATGTAATCAAATCAAAGACATCATCATACACACCTTCTTGTTAAAACTGTGGAAAATTCCCTGTTTGTATTCCTTTAGGTTTTTAATAAATATTTTTCTTTTATAAAGCTAGAGTCTCAATATTCTTTCAGTGTTAACTATCAAGAGTCAGAAGTCAGCTCATCCCCCCCAAAATGGGACCAGAGAACACTGGCAGTGTCAACACTGCACCGTTAACCTGTGTGATTGGCAGCTGGGTCTGCACCCTTGGGTTAGCATAGCATGGGTGTGTGTGTCTCCTCTGCAGAGCCCTACCCATGTAACTGTGTCCTTACCAGTTCTGCACTCGCTTGTGTCTGTCTGGAGGCAAAGCCCCTGGTTCTGTGTGCTGAGATGCTCTAGGATTCTTTCCATGTCAATTGTGGGAGCTGTTTGTCCTTTGGGGAGAATTATAGGAAGGAACTGGAGGACTACCAAACTCAAGTGATTTAACCTGTGTACTTACTGCAAAGCGGTGGGGTTCTAGCCCAAGCTCAAAGCGGAGCCTGGGTTCCAGCTCATGCTCACAGACAGGTCAGCTAGGCCAGGCTTACAGCATCTCCAAACCTAGGTCAGAGGTTTTCCTGTGTGGACACTAGGGGAGTTAAGCTAAAACACAGGCAAGGCCTGGGTTAACTGTGTAGCATAGACTCAACCGTACCAGAGCAGGAAACTTGTCTGGAACCCTGCCTGGCAGGGGAAAGTAGGTGAAGAGGTTGTTCCTGCCATCGTGGATCCTGGTGCTTGTAGCTGCCAGTTAAATACACTGCAGAAGGAACATGTTTACAGCACAACCTGTGGCAATGCAACTCCGGAGTCACACAGGCAAACTCGGCCTTGTACCAGATTTCCAGTGATACCACATTAGTCACCCCCCACAGTGGCACCCGCCTGTCAGCAAAGCAGCCAATAAGCAGGTTGTTTAGAAGGGGTGGCCCAGGCACAGGTGTTGCATGAGCCAGACACAGGAGAGGCCACTTACCCCGGGAAAGGGGACACAGCTCTGCATGGGTCACCCCGGAGCTGGGTGGGGCACCAGAGAAACGCCCAGGAAGGCCTGAGAGGGTCCGATTTTGAATGCAGCGGGGGAGGGAAGAGGAAGCAGAGGAGACCTGCCAACATCTGCTTCCCCAGGAGACTCCTGCCTGTTACCTGCTGCCACTTTCCTATCTCAGGAAGTGTCCATAAACCTAAACCTTCGCTCCCTGAGATAGCAGAGGTGTTGGACAGATAAGGGGAGCACGTGCCCAGGGATCTAAGGCAGATAAACCGCCCGGCCCGGGAATCCTCCCCGCAGTCTCCACTTCCCCCGATTTTTGCAGCACTGCGGCCCCCATCCCCAGTGATTTCCGGGCAGCTGCTCCCAACTCCCCCTGCTGTGAAGGAGCCGGGGGGAGTCAGGTCTCTGCTGCAGAGCACTGGGGGGCAGCAGCCAGCCCCGCTGTCAGACAGGCGCCCCATAAGTAGCCTGGAGTAAACTGGGTCAAGAGGGGCCAGGCAGATTTAACCACCCCCCCCCAATCGGCCCCCAGCAGCCAGTGTGTGAAGCGGAGGGTTGAGGGGAGCGGGACAGGGAAATCCCGGCTCGGGGTCTGCCCGGGGCCGGGCCGCACGTGGAAGGAAGGGGGCGGCGGGACCCCGCACGCCGGGGATTCCCTAAGGGCGGGGGGGGGGAAATGACGTAGGGCGGACGCTGCCGGGGGAACCCCCAGGCGGGCCGGATCCCCGCCCCCCACTCACCCAGCGCGGGGGAAGCCCAGCAGCGCGCTCCGCAGCGGGGGCCGCAGCATCGCCTCAGCGGCCGCGCGGACTCGAAGCCGACAGGCCAGACCGGGCGCAGCGCACGCCGAGCCGGGGACCCCTCAGCCGGGCTGTACCATCTGGGGGGGGGGCTTCAGCTCCCGGGAGGAGACCCAGCTCTCCCCCGACCCCCACGTCTAGTGTATCCCATAGAGCGTCCACCAGTGGGGATATCCCAACCCCGCCCATGCCCAGGCATCGGATATTGTACCGCTAACCCAACCCTTCCCTTCCCTTCATCCCCCTCGGCACATGGTGCAGTCCATTCCGTCCTTGGGTGGGGCTGTATCAGCCAATTAAATCATAACTCGGGAGCCTTCCGACCAATCAGCTGCCGCTTCATGTTACCACCCCCCGCAAGGAGGGAGGTGTCGGTAAAGGTCTTTAAAGGGACACGCAGGTGGCAGGAGAGTTTGGATAGCAGGGGTCGGCAACCTTTGGGAAGTAGTGTGCCACTCTTCATTAACTCATGCTAATGTGCCAGTACTACACTTTAACGTTGTTAGGTCTCTTTCTGTAAGTCTTTAATATATAACTAAACTAGAGTTCTATGTAAAGTAAATGAGGTTTTTAAAATGTTTAAGAAGTTTCATTTAAAATTAAATTAAAACATAGAGCCCCCTGGACCCATGGCCAGGACCCGGGCAGTGCGAGTGCCACTGAAAATCAGCTCCAGTGCTGCCTTTGGCACACGTGTCCTAGGGTGCCTACCCCTGGGCTAGACTGGGGCAGGGGGCTTAAGCTTCTCAGCTTCACACTGTACCGTCCCACCCGCTCAGAAAATCCCCATGGCGGGGGGATGACAAGAATTAGAGAATAAAATAAACCTCTGTATTGAAATGAGAACTATTAATGGTAACTAGAAACTGATCCCGGCCATCCCAGGTTCCCAGGAGTTATCTGGGCACAGCACAAGAATTTGCTCTTCAAACGTTTATATGAAAACTGTATCCTCTGTCTGGAGAATACAAACAGGAGGATGGTGCTCTAGAACAAATGCTGTGTCCCCCATATTTTGAATCATTGGAACAAATCCATGGCTACTTAAGGATTTTTACAGTTGTCAATGCACTGTACCCCAAAGCTATCCTCCCACTCCAAAAACACAGGGCTCAACTAGATGAGCTGAAGGGGAAATCTCTTCATGCAAGGAGGGTAAGTAAGATGTGACTTATGGGACGTCAGGATGGGCTGTGAGGCAAAAAATAAACAGCCCAGCATGGCATCAGAATTGCAAGGCCTATTTGAGATCCACCCCTAATCTTCCTGAAATCTGGGAAGAGGGCAAATAAGCTACACAGTTTTTTTAAAAAAAATGTGCAAATATTTTCAAAAGCAACAATTCATTTTGGGGACCTATCTTGAGATATCTGAAAGGGGCTTGATTTTCAATAAATGCTAAGCCCTCACCCTTTAAAAATCAGATCCTTTTGACATCAAGCCAGGCAGCCAAAATCACGTGTCATTTGGGAAACCTTGGCTTCTGAGTCTAGAAAGCCCAGTTAACAATGTACATAATTCATTCTTGTGTAACTAGAAAAGGCAGGCAGTAGAGGAAGTTACATGGTTTGTTTCACGTTTAAGGAAAGCACTGTCTAAAGTTGAGAGCAGCAGCTCTCAACCGGACACACGCAAAAGAATGAGAAAAATCTCTTCACCTGACAGAGGAATGTTGACAAGCCCCTGCTCGTCCCCGCAGAAAAAGGTAAAACAAAGGAATGGCTTTGGGGCTTAAAACAAGGTGTGTTTGTTTTTTCCATTCAGGCTTTGCAGGGGAAAGGAGATGTCTGCTGAAGACTTTCCTTTTTCAGCTGGGGTCAACCGCTGATTTAAGTTTGATTGTTTTTGTAACTGTAAAGGAACCTAGAGCTGGTTGTTATCAATCTAAATATAATCTCGTTGCCCCTTTACTGCTAAATTACAGACCGGGCTTTGAAGTATTCCCTCCCCTTCACGGACACTTAACATTGAGACATGCATGTGAAAACAAGGGAGCTCTGAGTTTTCCTGCAATCTTTGCTATTGCTCTTTATTCTTGTGTGAATTAAGGAAACACTGGAGAAGTGAAATAATCCACCATCAGTGCTACCATCGTCTCTTTTGAATGAACAGGGTCCATGGGCAAGGCAAAAAAAAAAAAAAGGCTGGGGAATTGGGGGAGAATGGAGAGCCTGTGGTAGATACTTGGGACAATTTAGAAAGGTTTGTTTAAAGCAATTGTTTGTCCTACTTACAAACTAGAGCTGTGTGTAATTTTGTAGCATAAAGATGGACTTTTGACCCAATATAGAAATCTTGTCCTAGAGCAGGCTCAGTTGCATTCCATGGAATACAGGTGGCTTAATTTTCATGCACCAGCATGAATCATATAGTTTCAAGAGGTGAGGAGGATCTTGCCCACTCTTTTAGATATTTCTGATGTCCTTTAGAAACATGAATGTCCCTAGCCTCTGTCAGGGATGGGAGGTGATGGATGGCAGAAGAGAGATTACTTGATTATTACCGGTTAGGTTCACTCACTCTGGCACACCTGCCATTGGCCCCTGTCCGTAGACAGGATACTAGGCTGGATGGACCTTTGGTCTGACCAAGTATAACCATTCTTAGGAGGACATGTTTCTGAAAAATAAAGTTCAGTCTTGCCAACTTCCAGCAGGAAGCAGCAGCAGAACCCCTGAGAGGAATTTAGCAGGAGTACTTAAAAAAACCAAGAACCATAATTTTGAAGTCAGTGGGATTTTTTAGTTCTGAGGGTATTTAAAATTCAGATGCTATTTGCTAGGACAGTGTAAGATGCAAGGTAGTTCCAATTTTGGACCAATGTCCTTTAGCGAGCTTGGTGAAGGGGGTAAGAATATTCATAGGAGAGAAAGACATGTAGACACAGCAGGCCAGTTGTGTGCAGTCATGTTCCTTTTTCCTGCTACTATTCAAATTTTAGCAAAGTTTCTCATTCATAGTTAAGGACCTACCAAATTCATGGCCATGAAAAACAGATCACAGACCGTGAAATCTGATCTCCCAGCATGAAAGCTGTTGTGTGTGTTTTTACCGTATACTATACAGATTTCACGGAGACCAGCATTTCTCAGATTGGGGGTTCTGACTCAAACGGGAGTTACCGGGGATCACAAGTTTATTTTGTGGGGAGGCGCCCTTACTTCTGCATTGCCTTCAGAGCTGGGTGGCAGACACTCACCTCTGAAGGCAGCGCCGGGCCAGCAGCAGCATAGAAGTAAGGGTTGCAACACCATACCATGCCACCCTTCTGCGCTGCTGCTGACTTTGGCTCTGCCTTCACAGCTGAGCTCCTGGCCAGCAGCAGCCACTCTCCAGCTGCCCAGCTCTGAAGGCGGCACAGAAGTAAGGAGAGCAGTACCACCCCTCCTCCCTCACACACACAAACTCCTTTTTGGGGCAGGACCTCTACAATTACACCACCATGAAATTTCATATTTAAATAGCTGAAATCATGAAAATTGCAATTTTAAAAATCCTACGACCATGAAATTGACCAAAATGGACCATGAATGTGGTAGGGCCCTATTCATAGCAGAGGCTGACTTATTGCATGAAGCCTACATTTAGTCTGCTATAAAGTGACAAGAAAAAGTAAGCATTATTAGTCATTTCAACATAAAGACATTCTAAATTAAAAGCTCAGTGCATGGGACTGGGAATCAGAGCTCCTGCAGTCTAATCCTAGCTTTGCCACTGTTTGGGATCATTAGCCAAGGCCACACGATCCCTGCCTCATTTTCCCCATAGGTAAAATTGATGCATCACCTTCATTACAGGGCTATTGGGAAAACTAATGGTTGTAAGGAGCTTTGAAGCCGTTGAATTGCTATAAAATACAAAACATTGAGGTGGTTTATGAGGAACCTTTCACCTTCAGAGAACTGAGCTGGTTAGCAAAAGTTTCATAGCAGTTTTTGCTCACACACACACACATCACTGAATGGTAAACAGTCTTGGGTTTAGGTACAGTATATTTGAATGGCTTAGCTCAGTATGACAGCCCTATCTGCTTTGCGCCTTTGTATTTGATCTGTGAGCTTGGGTTAGCATTTAGTCACGTCTTACCTGTATAAAATGCTGCCAGCTTATGCTTTTCAGGTTAGTTGATGTGTCTAGATTTTAGAAAATGGGGAAGGGAGCCATTAAGGACATGGAGGAGCCCTTTCCTTTGAAGGCTGGATGAGTGATTCAGTGCTGATGAGTTTCTGTTCCAGTGAAATGTTTAGCTGCATTTATGTCAGGCATTATGGAAGAACAGTATTAGAAGACAAGAACTGATGCACACAAAACAGACAACCAGGAAGTTTGGCATTTATTTTAAGGGGGTTTTCCTTTTAACCAGACAATTACCATAACCCGTTTTCATCAATGAGCTTCAGAACAGCTCCTTTTCACAGAGAAGCCCATTTGGTATGTGACTTGGAAATCAACATTCATAATTAGAATTTTTATAAATCAAGAGCACAAAGATGAACCAATATCACAATGCTTCTCGGAAGAGCAGTACCGCAGCGCAGGATGGCTGAGAATGATGGAGGAGGATAGTGCTTGGACTTTTGCCCTTTCAAGAGAGAACAAGAAAAAACAGTATACAGGCAGCTAGAGATCAGATGTAAAGTCGTTAGTTTTTGGCACTAATAGGGGAATTGAGAGTTCCAGTGGATTACCTCAAATTCAAATGCTTTAGGCTCTTGCTGTGCATGTTTCTGGTGCTCCTTCCAAAATGGAGCATTCAAAAATCTTGGACAGTCTATAAACCAATTGGTCTGCTTTTAAACTTGACAGATTCCCAAACAGAGGGGCAATCCACTTAAATCTGACCTCATGGCAAGAAACCATGGCCCTTCTGGAGCAAGCTTAGGAATTGGTTCATCCTTGGATCTTTCCTTACTGGAGATCAAATAGCATTATCACTCAGGTCATTTTTTCCCTTTAAAACAAGCTAATATACAGAATATAAAGCACAATATTTACAACAATACAGTAAACAGTTTCATTTCCACTCTGAACAGTAGTCTGTTTTAATGAGTATTAAAATAAAAGTCTTGCATGATCCAAAAAAACCCTAATAGACACAAAGTGATGTGACATGGAAAGGAGTAAATGAATGTCTCCCATTTAAACACTTTAAAAAATAAATACCATTTTTGGCAAAATTTAGCTAAAAAATATTTTAACCCTAGAGACAGATGACTTTGTATATTCCTTTCAGTGAAACCCTATTATAAAGGAAGTGTGGTTAAGTGCCCTAGCTTTTAACCATCTCAAACATTTATTTCTAGAACAAGATTTAATCTTTGTATGGGTTGTCACTTCAGGCAGCCAACAAACTACACATGGCCCAGATTTGTAGTACAGGGGTACATGTATGTTCCAGCATGGGAATGATTTGGACTGTCAGTTTCAAAACCTGTAGACAAATACTGCAATGAAGCCAAATGTGTAACTATTTCTTAAGCAGTTTTTCTGATGTTAGCATCACTGCCTACCTGACAAGACAGACCTATTCAGATTTAAGACCATGTCTTGTTTGTGAAAGTGCTTCATTATTGGAGTGTCACAAGTCACAGATAAGGAGACCTGACATGCTCTTTTAAAGAGTTGAGGGCCTCATCAGCATCCAACTTCATCCAGCCTCTCAAAAATCTCTGCTACTTTAAAAGATGAGCTTTTTGAAAGGCTGCTTTAAATACAAAAGACCAAGACCCCAAAGCTATGCACAAATGCATGTGAAGACATTTTAAAAGGAAAATTTAAAGTCAAGAAAGAAGCTGAGTTCAAAACTTGACAGGTAAGTCTTTCAAGTAGACTTTTAAAAATGGTGTTTAGTACAAGCCTACATGTGTAAAATTTGCTTGATGATTTGGGATCTTGGTATTATCTGTTAGTGCCCCTCGCCTCTGGTAAAAAAAAAAAAAAAAAAAAACCTATCAGGCCAATGTTAGTCTAAAATTTAGGTTTTGTGAAAATGAAATTTGACAAAACTTAAGACCAACAAATGTTTCAGTGATTTTTATATAATTTCAAAGGCAAACTTTTCAAGTATGCCTTTGCTGTGTCTGCAATCCAAATACTCCATCTGTGTGCTAGTGCATCAGCATTATTATCCAAGCAGAGTTTAAATTCCAGTAGAACAGCTTAGGTGACAGACCTTTTGAAAAGTTTTCTGCATTATAAATATTAATAGCATTAAGAGTATAGTCAGCAACACTCCCTTTCAAACATGTAACATTCACAAAAATGAAGCACAGTCAGAAGCCCTTCGTTATTAAGATGTTCTTCGCTACATGTTCCAGGTACAAACATTCTTCCATCAATATGATCTTTCCAGTCTAGACATAAGGAAAACATAAGCAATTATCTGCTTCATTTCAACAGGTTTATGGGTGTTCCTGGTATGGCTGTAAACACTTCTGTACCACCACTGCCATCATTCATCCGAAGGGCCTGTCTCCACTTACCGGTGGGTGCAGCAATCGATCCACTGAGGGTCGATTTAGTGGGTCTAGTGAAGACTCACTAAATTGACCGCTGATCACTCTCCCATCGACTCCGGTACTCCACCGGAACGAGAAGCATAAGGTAAGTCAACGGGAGAGTTTCTCCCAACAACTCCAGCTACGTTATTCACCTATCAGAGTGGTAGCCATGTTGGACTGTATCAGCAAAGACAATGAGTCCTTGTGGCACCTTAGATCCTAACAAATTTATTCAGGCATAAGCTTTCATGGGCTAGAACCCACTTCATCAGATGCATCAAAAGCTTATGCTCAAATAAATGTGTTAGTCTCTAAGGTGCCACAAGGACTCCTCATTGTTATTCATGTAGCTGGAGTTACGTAACTTAGGTCAACTTAACCCTGTAGTGTAGTCCTGCCCTGCGTCTGGACTGACGATGAGAATTTCAGTTTTTGATATCAAGTATGTTATGCTAATATTCCCTTTATCATATCAAAATTGCAACAGTTCTAAAAAGCCTTCCCACATACAGAAAGATTCTGATCTCCAACTGGTATAATTCCATGGAGTTACTCCCCATTTATACTGGTGTAAAGAAATTAGCAATCTGTCCCCTCAAGTCTGAATTGCAGTGCTAATATATTCTGCTCTGCTAGAGGGTCAAATACAAATCTCATTCTACCTATTTGTTTTTTTAAAGTAAAAAATGCATCTGAAGTATCATTTGTGGTTAGCAGAATAGATGTCAGTCCATGCTCACAATCTAGTACAAGAGTGGCCAGCCTGAGAAGAACTCAGAATTTACCTATGTACATGGCCAAAGAGCCACAGTAATACATCAGCAGCCCCTGGCCCCATCAGCTTCCCGCCCCCAGTGCCTCCCACCCACCGGAAGCCCTGCCAGTCAGCACCTTCCTCTCCCTCCCTGCACCTCCTGATTAGCTGTTTCATGGCATGCAGGAGACTGGGAGGGGGAGTAGGAAGAGCGAGGGCACAGCAAGCTCAGGGGATGGTCTGGGAAGGTGTTGAGCAGTGAGCACACACCACCACCACCTGACATGTTGGAAAGTTGGCACCTGTAGCTCCAGCCCCAGAGTCAGTGCCTATACAGGGAGCCGCATATGAACTTCTGAAGAGCCACACGTGGCTCCAGAGTCCTAGGTTGGCCACCCTTGCTCTAGCAGAAGGCATTAGAATCAGTGAAGATAAGGGAAAATAATTCTGCAGTTACAGTAACATTCGCAACATATGTTTTTCTGGCTATGAGGAAGAGATGGGAGGAGCGTTTCACAGCCAGCCACACCTGTTACATATGTTTCTCATGCTGATACTTGAAAGTGTTGAGAATTTGGAGTCCCATCAAACAAAGAATACTTTACAGAGGAACACCTGTATTTCCTAACTGACTTCGGTTTGCATGTTTTTTTAAAAAAAAAAATTTAGAAAATAGAATACACTATTATTTATAAATAGATTATGCATTTCTCCTAGTTGCATTTCATTTTTTTCCAACCCTTACTTTAAAAAATGTTTTCATTCCTTGCTTCTTGCCTGACCAAACATTGTATTTATTAAATCCTTGAAAAATGTTTGTACCGCATGATTCTTTGGACTTTTTGAAGAACATGCATCCACAAGAGCACTGAGATTTATTCACTGAAAACACTGTTTTTGTACAAATCCATTTTAGGAATTTGATCTACTTTTTTTACACTGCTAACAAGCAAAAAAAGTTTGCTTTCTTGAAATCCTCTTTTAAAAAATATGACAAAACACACATTGAGGAGGATTTACTGATTATAAGTCTAAAAAAGTGTCAATATGACACTGCGTTAAGAATAGAAAATAAAGGAAGTATTTACAGCTTTACAAAGGAAAAAAAGAGGTCATCAAAAGGATTTCCAGCATTTTCACAATTTTTCTTCTGGCAAGCTTTTGATCTGGTCACTACAGATGTGTTAAATACTGACAAAATGGGACCACTGTCAGCTAAATCAGCAGCATCATTTGAAACGGAACTAAACAAAAAACCTCATGGGAAAACGACCCTGGGCTTGACTCAATAACTACCAGGGGGCTGACCCCGCTAGCTATCAAGTCCATTGCCTTGACTAAAATATAACCCCAAACACAAGTATGAAGACAAATTTTAAAAATGGATTACATATGGTTATAGAAAAAACAGACAACAACCACCACAGTCATTGCTATTACCATCATACACATTTCATCATCACATACATTATTTCTTATTCTTTACTATACAGGTATCCCCACCTCCTACACTTGCAAACAATGCAACCTCATTACAGATGCTCCTCATAATTATGGCTATGAGATGAACTGTAGGTTACAGATTACTTGTATCAACAACTAAGTTTTGCTTCCTCAAGCAGTTCACTCTGTTAACGCAGGATACTCTCTTCTCTTTCCCTGCCTCGACATGCCAGCCATTAAAGGTAAAATGTTGAAACAGTCTCCTTGCAGAACACTGCATTTTACAAAGAAAGCAGCAGCTAAGTAGGACGGCTGTTTAAACTGTTCAACTTCTCAACTCCAAAAGAGGTGTTCATAATCTGAGGACAGCTGCCTGGAGGTCTCCAGGAAGGCTGTCTAGCTACAGGAGCAAACCCCTGTTAGAAACAATGTTTCCTCCAAAGTCACTGAAGTACTAACTACAAACATTCAGCTTTGGCAGGTGGTCTCCCAAACTTTTGAGAAACCTAATATATTTAGCAGCTGAGGTTCAAAGAGACTTGGTAACCTTAAAAATACTTTAACTGAAAACATGGAGTCCCACTCCCTTCTCAAAAGGGCACGACTGACATGTATTTTTCACCCCAGCCCGCAAATCCCACTCCTAGTGAATACAATTTACTGCTTTGGCTAGATAAGAGATGCTAGGAATGAGCACTTTGGAATACATGTTTCTTTTAAAAAAAGACCTAAGCACAAAATTACACCTGTAACGAAACATTTTAAAAAGGCCACTAAGGTACAGTATGATTGATAAAATTATGCACAAGTGACTTGAATGTTTCTAACAGCAAGAAAGGTAAAATTAATAGTGTGTCCTTGCATTACAGTTCTTTTCGTGGACGGGAATAATTTAAACTCACAAAAGGGTCTCCTTACAGTAGTTCTTCCCACCTGGAAAGATATGGGGGCAGGGGTCATATGTTTCAGATGGCCCACACAATTCAGTCTGGGTCTAAGAAGTCAGTTAACACTCAACGGGAAGAGTAATGAAAGAACTACTGGCAGCAATCCATGGAACCAGAGTTGATAAGATGGGACTGTACACAAATTTACTCTACAAGCAAGGATCTGTCAGGCTGACACTGCCCCCAAAGTGAAGCAAGTTGTGCAAAATTCCAAGAGGCATTTTTTGCCTAATACAAACACTACTTTAGCGAGGCTTGTGCTCTTTATGGAGAAAGCAGCACTCCGATGCGTACTAGATTTTGTTTGCTCACAATGCCATCCCCTGATTTTACTTCAAGTTGATGGGTACAGAACAGCCATCTCAGCACCACTTAACACAGAGGATGCTAAAACCTGACATTTGTCCGTCCAGTCTACATGAAATAGTATGGGAAGAAAACCACTCCCGCTATTTTCAAACCCCTGTGGGAGGAGTTTCATGAAAAGGGGAAAAAATAATAATTTGAAATTTAGTCTCTAGGTCTTAAAATGGTCACTAGCTACACAGTTACTTCTAAGAGCTATTAATTATGTCTTCAACTGTGGCCTGCAAAACTATTTGGTACCATCTTCTGCTTGCTTACAAAGATTTCCACTCCCCTCTTCTCTTGGCTCAGCTGTGTCAATTCCTCATTATAATCAAGAACAGCCCATCTCATGCCACCAGCTCCCTGAATAGAAAGTAAATAAATTAGACTTTTGATGCTGCTTTCTCTGATTTAAAATACAGAGGAACAGACATGTAAGGCCTAGGTCTACTTGCTTTCTCACAGAGAAAGCACATGGCTGTTATTCCCTAATTCCAGAGCAGCAGTAGTTTAGGATTCGTTTTACTGTGCCCTAAAAAGGATTACAGAATTTTCTGATTTTTAGCTTTTCCAAAGAAAAGTGGTCTGTAATGATGTCACATTTCCAGCCTACATCCAGAGCATGGTGTGTCAGTTTACCCTGATGCTTCAACCACGCTGCTCATGAAACTGCATTTTATGCTGCTGATCGCCCAGACAGTAAAGACAGACCCGCAACTATTATGGTTAAAAAAAAGTATTGGGAAAAAAAATTCAGGAACTGAAGGGCTGATCCCCCTCCTAATCCCGTCCCAGGAAACAAAGGCATTATAACAGACATTCCTCCACAAAGGAAGCTCTACAGATAACTAATATGTGCAACTGTGTTTTTTAAGCTTTCCTTCCACCAAGAAATAACTCTAGCCCAGCAGGGACCAAACATTCCATATAAATAAGGCAAGCTTTTTTTTTTTTTTTTTTTTTTTTTTGCATAGTAGTTTAACGGTGATATTCCCACCCCAGTGTACCCTGTCCATCTGCTTTGCCACCGAGCTGAGAACTGCTTCCTGGGATTTTAGACTCAGGCAAAAAGCTTATACAGATTCCAAGGTCCCTCCACACAGGCAGATGGTATAAAGAGATTCCTTTAGATACCTTATAATTGCATGAGCCTAAAGTCTGCTTCTAACCCATTGCTGTTTTTAAATGGGGTTAACAGCTACATATGGAGGTGTTTACATTTTTTGGCTAGACAACTGTGGTCATCATACTGTAATTGTGTTGTGGTCCATGCTCATTTTGCCAATGTTCCTTTTGCCAATCAGTGCAGTACTTTAGTAAGTCATAAGCCTACTGAAAGACCCGCAACTTTTGCAGCACCACTCTCTGCTGCGGCCAATTTTTTTTTCCCCTTTTTTATTTTTCTTATAAAAAACACCTGCTATTAATATTCCATTAGAGCTCAAAGTGGCTCAGCTTGGGGCAAAGGCACAGTTAAAACACCATATTCTCTTACGGAATTCTGCATTTGTAATCTGTAGAACAGTAGAAATGTACAGCACCAATCCTTGGGTGGGGGGGATGCGTATCGGAATGAGTCCTCAGGAACCCTGGGCCAGGGCTTATTAGTCTTTGTTCGGTCAGTATTCTATTTTTTCACTTTTTTTTTTTCTTTCTGTATTTTCCCTTTTATGGAATGCTCTGATTATGTATCAGCTGACCATAGGCTCCACGTCCGCTTCTCTGTCAAACTCATCTTGAATCTCGTCTGTGTTTCCTGAGTCACTGCTGGCTACAGAGCTGGGAGACGGAGAATTTCTGCAGAGAAATGTAGAGAAAGATTTAGACAAAAGTTCAGCAAGTGATGCTGTTAAACACTGCTCTTTCTGTTCATTTTAAGAAGAGAGTCCCTTTCCATCTTCAAGTAAGGTAAAAAAGTGTCCTATATCACGATATTGGGACTTAAATTTTCTAATGAGTAATAGTGATATTTAGCACTTCTCATCCACAGAATCTCAGTGTTGTACAAATGTGAGCATCACTAGCCCAGTTTTACAGATGGGGATGTGGAAGCTGAGTGTGCAAATGACATACAAGTCTTCCAGCATAACAGTGAGCATCAAGCTTCTTTGGAAGATGTGTAAAACTGAAGAAAGCACCAACAGGAACTGTTTTTTAATGGACTGTTAGGCAATGTGTCTGCGGGAGGAGTTCTGAGAGAACACCACAGAACCAAGGAACATCCTATTTACCTGTCAGCTGAGCCTTTGATCAGTCTACGACAGGTTTCCATCTGTACGTCTAGGCCCCTCTTCATGCTGCACATTTCCATATATTCATGGAGGTGGCGATTCATGTCACTCTTGGCTGTGGCTAGCTCCAGCTGTCCAAAACAAGAGACAATGGTCAGCATGCAACAAGGAGACTTGCTAAATCCCCATCCTGTCCAGTTTTATGGGTTGTTGGCGTACTGAATGTCATGCAAGTACTCCAGTAATCTATTCCATACACATTCATGTGGTTTACAGGGCATCCTTAGCTTCCATCATATCTGAGGTTACCATATTTATCAGTTTCTGCCCAGAAGAATCTCAGGGTTGGAAGGGACCTCAGGAGGTATCTAGTCCAACCCCCTGCTCAAAGCAGGACCAGTCCCCAACTAAATCACCCCAGCCAAGGCTTTGTCAAGCCTGACCTTAAAAATCTCTAAGGAAGGAGATTCCACCACTTCCTAGGGAAAAAGATTTTCCTAATATCCAACCTAAACCTCCCCCACTGCAACTTGAGACTGTTATTTCTTGTTCTGTCATCCGATACCACTGAGATCCTGCAATCTTGTTTAGATTTGCTGCTTTCAACAGCTCTTGGCTACTGATTGTTTGCATCCTGTTTGTTAATGTTCCTTAAACTTGCAAACTGCCTGTCAGATGTTCTTTATATTTTATGGCTCATGGATGGCGCATAAAGAGCTTGAGAAGCTATACTAGTGCAGCTTGGCATTCTCTGAAATCATTCTTTAGCAACTAGAGGGATTTCCCAAAGAGACAAAGAAAGGATGTTGTAGAAAACTGGCAAAATCTCAAAGTATTTTTATTTATCCTCATCTGAGCTGTCCTTTATCCACCAGTTACAACATTACAGTCACTCAATATAGTAGTCTCAAGTAGGTTATTGTACTATTGAGGAGGAATGTGCTCTACTGAGTATGATGCCGAGGGTCAATTCTACAGTTACATATTGTGACAAAGCTCTGTCCTTATCTTTGTGGATCCTGCGTTTTCTGGCGGATTTTTACTAGCCTCAGCGGCTCACTGTGACCCTCCACGGAGCCCTTCTCTCTCTGGAGACAAGGTCACAGTCTATTGAGCCATTTTCATCACAAACCAGTGAGGAGAAGCTATCCTTCCTGGCACAGTCTCTATTGTCTCCCAATCTCAGAGACTAATTAGGGGAGGCAGAAAGGGGGGAGCCCAGGCCCGCCCTCTACTCTGGGCTCCAGCCCAGGGACCCTAATAGTATCAGCTAAGATGGCTGACCTTTTATCCACAAAACACAATACAATTCCCTGGGTTACTCTCCCACAGCAGTCCCTGCTTCTTCCAACTCCACTTCACCCCCACCTCAGGGCCTCCTTCCTTCTGTATGATAAGTTGTCCACCACTCAGTCTCACCAACAGCATAACTTCCTTCCACAGCTCCTGACACCCACACACACCTGACTAACTGGGAGGTTTTTATCTGGATTCAGCCAGTCCCTGATTGGCTTCAGGTGTCCCAATTAGGCTAGCTGTTTCTACTCCTTTCTAGAAGGTTCTTAATTGGCCCCAAGTGTCTTGATTGACCTGGAGTAGCCTTTGTTTGGCTATCCAGGGAACAGGGACCTGCACACCCTGAGACTAATGTACCTGCCTTCCAGCACTCTCCTATATCCTTCTGGTCTGACTCCGTCACAATATGTACAATTCATTATCTTCAGTGGTTTGCAATGGAGCACACAATTTGACAGCACACAATTAGGGAGTGTACCCACAGTACTGAAGTTCCTAAAAATCTGTTATGAGGTTGAATAAATCCTTATGCAAAGTACTTTTCTTTCACAGGGCACTTTCTCACCTCGATCTGTCCTATTGTTTCCTGATATTCTTTGTCTCTTGTTTTGAAGAAAGATTCTGTTTCATGGATCAAATTTCCCAGATTCTCCTCCTGCTACAGAAGAACATTAGAGGCCAGTTAAAGAGGACAGATTAAAACAGTTTATGGAATAGCTTATTTAGGTCTCAATCATGTAGCCCTTTAATTACACAACTAGCTCCCTACCTCACCCTTGCCAAGAGGCACAAGCGGAATCGACAGGAGAGCCCGCTGCTGCAGTGAGGACTTCGGGTAAGTCAACTTAAGATGTGCCAACTTCAGCTATGTTATTCATGTAGCTGAAGTTGTGAATCTTAGTTCGACACCTCCCTCCCCTGCCCCCCGCACTAGTGTAGACCAAGCCTATGACTTCTAAAGACCTCCATGACTTCAGCCCTGGCAGTTGGGAACTGCAGGGTCCCACCACCTCCCAGCAGGGGGCTGTGAGGTACCCCCACTGCCTCAGGCAATGAGCCCTCAAGTTCTCAGCTACTATGGGCAGCAGGGGTATCCCACAGCTCCCCATCAGCCATGGAGAGCAGGGGACTCTGAGCCCCCACAACTCCCAGCCACCCCACAGCTTGCCCAGTCCCTTCCCGTTTTATCATGGTTATTTTTAGTAAAAAGGTAAAAATTCACAGAAGCCTGTGACCTGTCCGTGACTTTTACTAAAAACAGCCATGAAAACATCTTAGCCTTAATTATGGTTTGAATTAATTTTTCAGAAGTGTTACTTTATTTGTAAACAAGGAATACTGCTTTGGAAATCTGGCTCATAGATTAAGTTAATCACCCTTATTTACTGAGTCTCTGCGATTTTGGCACTGTACAGGCAGGAGAGACAGGAGTTTGCACTGAATAAACACTAGCAGTGTAGCCAGTTCCAGACAAAATCAAGCACGATATACTAAAGATATTTTGGTAGATTATGGGAAGGCCTCATGGAAGCGTCGAGGGGCTCTGTTTTTTTTTTTTTTTTTTTTTTAAAAAAAAAACAAAAACAAAAACAAACAAAAAAAAAACAACAAAGTCTGAGTGAAGAGGAAATAGTCTAATTCATGAATTGAGGAAGACACCACAAATGAAAGTAGCAAAAAAAAGATGAGATTATTATGCATTATTGTATTTCCATAGCACCTATGAGCCCTAGTCCAGTACCCCATTGTGCTAGGTGTTGTACAAAGAAGGATTAACAGATTTTAAGACCAGAAGAGATAATTTTGAGCATCTCATTTGGAATCTGAGCCAATAAAAAAAAAATAATCAAAGCTCAAACATAAATTTAAGACAGACATCTAGTCTTTAAATGAACACTTTAATGATGGAGCACATCACATCTCTAGGTAAGTTGTGCTAATGATTAGTTCCCCTCATTTAAATGATTGGAAGCTAAAACTAGACAATTTAATTCCTTTATACTGTTTCTGCTAGATTAGAAAGCCATCTAGTATCAAAAATCTCTTTCCTATATAGGAAGACCATGATCAAGTTACCTCTTAATCTTCTCTAGCCTAAACAAACTAAATGGAGCTTTGTAAGTTTCTCACAAAAGGGCATTTTTTTCAGACCTTGAATCATTCTTTTAGCTCTTTAATAATCCTTTCCACATTCTTTTCAAAGTATTGACACCAGAAACAGACACAACAGAGTCCAGTAATGGTCTCACTGACTATTAATACATATTGTTCAAAGGAGCCCAATTCACCAAGCAGTTCAAATTGATCTGTACAATTGACCTGTTCCCATCATTATTTACCACTTCAATTCGTGTATTATCTGCAATTTTCTTCCAGAACATTGATAAAGATATACAACAACATTGAGCAATGAACAGATCCCTATAGGACACTCCAGAAACAACAATTACTCATTTATAATTACTTTGAGACCTATCAGTTAACCAGTTTTTAATCCATTTGAGTAACATTGATTTTTAAAAAAAAGGCAGCATTATACAGAAATCAATGTCAAAAGAGACTAAATCAAATGCCCTACCGAAGGCTAAGTATACCATCACAGTTAAATTTTATTTGACGAAACCTATTTTCCATAAAACTATGATGATTGGCATTAATTACACTACCATCCTTTAATTCTTTAAATATTGAATCCATATCAACCTTTCCATGAGTTTGGCAGGGATCGATGTCAGGCTAGTGGTCCTATGACTTATCAGAGTTATCCCATTTTCTTTTTTCCCCCCCATGCAAAAAGGTTTTAAGGAAGGAGGCAACACATGAAGGTGGCTGGGGTGTGGAATAAGAACTCTACTTGGGGAGACTCAGGCATACAAACCACAATGATGCTAAAGCCCAGACACATACTCTAACAGTCCGCCTTAATACAGAATCTCCATCTACAAGGCAAATCTACCCTTTCCTTGTGTAATATTCATTCAGAAGGATTTAAGCCTCTTAAAACCTTTAGAGTTACACCACAGAAGGTCTGAGTTCTGTAATGTGCCACTGATAACAGAGCTTATACATGCACACATGGCTATATGCAAATAATCTGTCACTAATTCCAGCACACAGCTACATTACTTTATCATTCTGACACTCTCCTGGCTCACCAGAAGATGTATAGCTAAATATGCAGTATTCTGCAGTCTTAGCTCTTTTAAGTAATCTCTGCAGTTTCAGCATGTACCATATGATACACAAATGGAAAGATGTAAATTAACACACTCCTGGCAGTCAACACAAGACAATATTCAGGAGACTGCTGCCTCAGCATCTTTATATTCTAGTGATAATGGGGCTGGGGGGAGGCAGAATTCCTACTCACCCAGAGCGGTCATGCTACTCAGTACTGGAGTAATGGTGTATACACCCTTAGGGTCCCCCTTTTAAATCTTATCTCCCCAAGCCGATCTCAAACACTCAACATTTTCTAAAAGATGCAGTGTGTAGCGATCAGATTTATTTCAAAAAGACTAACACCTTGAACGCAGCTGTTTATTAAGAGCAAACTCCATGACATTCTTGCCAGATGGCCTTATCAAAAGGGGAGACAGAAGCACAGGATCCATTGTTTCGGAAGATCCCAGAGACCTTATCCAGCCCAGTAATTCAAGCATTTCGGGTTTGTCTGGACCACTGATAACACACATTTTATAAAAACACCTGGATAGCTGGGGTCTTCAGGCTCAGCACATCTGTGGCATGCGGATACTATCCTACACAGATTATCTCTGAGCTTGTCTTCACTGGCAATTAACAGCGCTGCAACTGTCTCACTCAAGGGTGTGAAAAACAACACACAGACCCCCGAGCACACCCCTCGTTGAGGTGTTTTTCTTAAGGCTGCACTGCGACTACAGAAAGCACGTTAAAGCGCTGCCGTGGCAGTGCTTTAGCATCACCAGTGTATACTAGCCCTAAATAAATATTATTTCCACAGTGCCACAGATGTACACAGCACTTTACACAGAAAGTGAGATAACGGCCCCAAGTGGAGGAGCTTACAGCCAAAGGTAGTTAAATGATTTCAAGAGATGATGAGCAAGTGTGAGTATGGGAAGGATAAGATTTAAAGCCATAGACCATAAGATACGTTTGTTTAAAAAAGTATCCTGTTAATCCCTTTTGCCTTGTCTTATTTATAACATTATATTTAAGTTTTGAGGAAGCAAACAGATATAAGATCGATGAAGGGTAGATCAACAACACAAAAAGAACAAATGTTAGAGGATCTGAAAAAGCAAGTTTTCATGACAAATTGGATCACCAGCCAAAGATCCAAAGGCTGAGAGCAGCTATACATGATAAGCTGCAGTGTGCCATCCCCTTAAGGAAATAAATCAGAAACAAGTGAAAAAACAGATCAACTCAGCTCACTTCTCCTTGCAGGTCAATTGAAGGATTGCAGTTTGTGAAGTCTTCCCAGAGAAGCAGGGTGTCTTCATTCTCCTCCCATGTTAAACTGTCACAGTCATCATCAAAATCAAATGTTTCACGCCTGTTAACAGAGCAGTAAAAAGAGGATAGAAACTATTTCAAACCATGTCTTTCCACAGGCCTTGGAAATACTTCCAAAAGAACAGGCTTAAAACACCACATTAAAACTGTAGGAGGAAAGGAAGAGAAACAGATTTTTCATCTGTTGCATTTCTAACAGCTATTAAAACAGGCTCTGCTGCTGTCTGCAAGGTTCTGATACCTGGGTTTCTCCCCACTTTGCAACAGAGGACTGTAATCTTGTCAACATTCATTCTACTTTAAACAGACAATTCCACTTTTGGCCTCTAGATGGTGCTTTAATTTTGCTATTTCAGCGCTGAACAGTTGCTAAACCACAAGAACATTTTAAACTATTCTGTTACATAGGAGGAAATCAAGTTTGATTGAAAATGTAGTTTAAGTGTTCCCAAAAGCAAGGGCCACTAGAACAGTTCCCACAGATCTTTTTTTACAAGTGTCAAATGGAAAGTTTTTACACAAACAGTCCACCTGCAGCACTTGCAAATCAAATGTTGCCGTTCCAAGAGAGAGAACAATTATGAACAAATTAAATAGACTCCACTGATTTTCATTCTCCAAACAGAGGCACAAAACCTCATAATGAGTAAAAAATCTGTTTATTTTCTCATTTAAATTCCATTTTGAATAACAGTTTCATTAACATAGGTTAAAAATAGCCTGCAATAAACTTTTAATTTGACAGAGTCCCTTTAATTTGTTCAGTTACTAAGTAAATTAAAGTTACAAGAAAGAAGAGACTTGAGACACTTTGAACAGCAGCAGAATGGAAATTCTACTCTAGCTACTTTGTTTCTTTTCCTTGTTAAAGCAGAACCTAAACAAGAAGCCTTTTTTTCTATATCCTCTCTCTCGTTTCAGGCTTAGACATATTTTTGTTTCCTGAGTTCATTTCCTTTTAAGATGATCAGATCAAGCCGGAAGTTGAGTCCAACTCTGTATCTTATGAAGTTAAAGAACTTGGCAAGAGGACAGGCAGGGAACGCATGTCTACTGATGACCAGCCTTGTTTATTTTTAAAACTTCTAGTTTAATGCACCCACCCTTCAGTCTGTTCAATCATAGCTCTTTTCACTCTAAGAGCTCACTGCTGGAAAAGACAAAGACCACCCAATTTAAATTGCTGCCTGCTTTAGCTGTATTAATTGTTCAAAGATGATTTTATTTGACTATTCAGGACCTTTCACTAATAACAGTGCTTTAATGATGCGCCTCATTAATTACAGCTCAAAACACAAATTATTTTCATCTCTGTGGTTGGTATGAGTCAGATTATTTGGTGGTGTAAAACCCTCCCACAAATCCATTACTACAAAACCCAAGGGGATGCAAGTTGGAAATACCTTTGTTTATCACACATCACTTAGACCAGGGGTTCTCAAACTGGGGGTTGGGACCTCGCAAGAAAGCTCTCAGGTTCCACCTCAAACTCCACTTTTTCTCCAGAATTTATCATGGTGTTAAATATATTAAAATGTGTTCTTAATGTACAGTGGGGGGAGGGTCGTACTCAGAGGCTTGCTATGTGAAAAGGATCACCAATACAAAAGTTTGAGAACCACTGACTTAGACAAACTTATGACCATTCAGCTTTATTTAGATCAGCCACATTTGAAGTTAATGACAGGATTCCTAGGTGCTGCTAATACATTTTTTCTTCTTATTAGATCAGGTTCATAAAAATAACCATTGTATAAGCCTGTTGCATTTTAATAATGAAGTCATAAATTACTGAAAAGTTGCATCAGTAATTCTTTAAAAGGAAAAAGGAAAGAGAAAAAAACAAAACACCAGCAGCATGACTAGCTGCGTGGGAAGAGAAGAAAAACATAATGAAGAGGGGTTAGTGTCATACCAAGGATCTACAGAATGATGTCACAAATGAGTCTCCTTCCCCACAACAGGAAGTTTTATAAAGTGTGTGTGTTGTGGACTTGGAAGATTTTTGTTAATTAGGAGAATATTAGAGACAGAGTATTAAGAGGACTTCACCATACAAATCAAATCTTAAGTTCCTTGTTTTTTAAACTAGTGTTGGAATTAGTGTTTGTATCATTTTTTAAGCATAATACTGTAAATACTAATTATTACTAAAAACTCCACAAAAATAATTTGTTAGTTTGCAGTTAAGCACCCTGAATTTCAGCAATGACAGAGAAGTAAAGAAACCTAAAATGCATTTGTTACACTATGAAAGAACTGCAGTTGGCTGAACTTTGACACGGAGAAGAGGGCCACAGGGCAGTGATAGTAAGCACCTCAGGTCCATGTTTGGAGTGGCATTAACAAAGGAGCCACCTCCAGCTCTCCAGCTCAGGGAGTTCCCATTATGTAAGGCTTAAAAAGCCTTATAGTGACTATTTTCGTAGTAGCCACCCAGAACAGAAAGCAATGAGTCTGAACTCTAGAGATGGTGAAATTTACTATCTAGTACCATATCATGTCCTATGTTGTGTGGGAGAGCATAGAGAGCCTCCCACTTTCCCCAATGTATTCATTCAGGAGACAGGCAGGATACACTCAGTACTTCAGCTTCAGGAAAGGGCAGAGCCTGTGCACCAAGTGGTGTTCCTCCTCTCAAGGGGGCACAGCCAGTCAACTTGAAAACATGACAAAGTCTCCAGAGCATGCTTGCTACAGTTGATGGCAGATGCTAGAGAAGCACATGCCAATTCTATCTAGAGAGGCTGTAAGCAGCACTGCAGAGCTCATTGCCCCCAGACTTTCTGAACTATCTTGTCCTGCGCCAGCAAGATGGTTCTGGAGTTTTTGATAGACTGCTATAGCCCTGCTACTACCACCCCAACTTTTGGGGAGGCGGAAGGGGTTAAAAGCAGGAATTTGTTCTACTAATTCTAATCCACAAGAACACATCAGTCCTGAACAAGACTGTTCCAGCATTAGTGTCCTTAACATCTATAAGTAAGTATTCTGGTGTTGGAGCTCGTAAACAGAATCGCCATGACGGCTGGCTGAAGTTAATTCCAAACCCTCCTGCAGAAATTCTGTATTCATATTATGAACTGAGCTGTTAGCAAAGAAGTTAAGGAAAATTAATTACATCTATTCAAATCTCACATTCTCAGACTCCACTTGGACAAAGAGGCAGATGCAGGGGAAAAAATTTTCACAACTCTGGAAATCTCTTAACATTTATGCCAGACCATATAAATAAAGGCAGAGTTTCATTCTTGAATATTGTACATTAGCTACAAGCAGGGTGATTATTAAAGCAACAGTTTAGAAGTCTAATTTCACTATTTATTGCTACTTGCTTTCTGCATTCTACTCAGTGTGGACAGTGAAAATAAACTGTTCAGTTATACTTTTGTTTATGTCTAAATTTCACTGTGAGTCTTATGCACTACCAAAATTCTGCAGTCTGAGTTCAACTAATGCTAAATATTTAGTGAAAAACTATTTCTACTGGATGTTTAGAAAGTTTGTGGAAACACACAGGAGTCTTGGATTGTGACAACAACAAAAATCTGAATTTGGGTATCAGTTGACCTGAAAGTCCCACAATAAAGACATCATACTCTAAGGAATACTCACAGCTGATTAAACATACGCTTCATCTCATCTGTGATATTCAGAGAACAGCTGACTTCATCATCTGATAATCTGCTGTTGTCTCCATCCTGCTCAGAGAGGTCATCATCAGATGTTAGCTTGCGTTCTTTCTTTTTGGATGCCACCTTAATTGGAGAGAAGGGCAGTGACTGGAAGGTTCAACTGAGGTGTTGCACCAAAGGGTGCAGAGAAAAGAAAGGAGAGGTGTTAGGTTGGGTGGAAGATAACGGTTCATCAGTACCCAGTGACTCAGGTGTGCACGCATTAAGGACAGGAATCGCATCCATTAAGTGGTGAACGTAGAGCAAAAGGAAGCAGTTCAAAATGGCACAGAGCAAAGCAAGCTGCAGACTGCCAGAGCTCTACATACAGGATGTACTCACTGGCAACATTATATGGGCTACAGAACAGCATGCCAAGGCTAGAAGGATACAGGGACCAAGCGTAAGCTGGCAAGAATGCCCAGGCAAGCAGGCTTGAGAGCAACAACAGTACTCTCCCTCTCTTGCCACTACCATCACCAGCCTGGTGTTTTCAGAGCTGAACACTCACAGAAAGTACATAACACTCTTTTAAAGGTAATCTTGATTGCTTTGCTATTCCCACCCCACTGTCACACCACAGATTGCTAGTCATCAGTCTGGCAGTAAAAGAGAGATGTGGGAACTGAACTGTGAAAATATTTGAACAAACCCCCAAAAATGCAGTTGATAGATGTGCAAAGAGAACCAAAAGCTAACCCTGCAAAGTGAAGGATCATTCTTTTGTCCCAGGGGACTTCACACCATCTGTAAATACTAATGAATATTTGCGCTGATCTAGTCTCTAGCACATTTAAAGCACAAAATAAATGCCATAAATAAATCTCCTCTTTAATTTTCACTAATTTGCTAACTGAACCATTCAGGACCAGTGTTGCTCTTTGGGATGATGATTTTAACCACTGCATATTTGATCAAAACTGCGTACTCTATTTAGAGCCATAGCACAGTTTTACCACTTATCAAAGTTAAAAAACAAAGATCTCTCTAGAAAAATGGAATTCTGATGAACACAGAGGAGCTGCAATTCTCTCTCCCTATCAAATAGGAAATTTGAATCAATTTCTGTCCAGATTACCAAAAAAAAAAAAAAAGCGCTAATGAAAACTCATGTTTACCTTAGCTAAGCATTTTATAAGACATATTAAAAAGTTGATTTGGAATGGAGAAGAGTTTACAGTTAGTCACAATTAAGTCATATCCATATGAGACTTGAGAGAAGGGCAAGGATTTTTTTAAAAAAAACTATTTGTACTGTTCAGCCCTTAGCGGCTACTGTACTAGAAATATTTAAAAAGTCAGACCTATTTATTAGAAGACAGAAAGGGAAGTTGAGGGAAATTGGAAGGGCCAGTGATGCACTTATGATAAAAAAAGTGACTGTGCTAAAGGCACGTAATCAATCACTTAACAGCTCTGTTGTGTGTGTATTTTGAGCTATAACTGCTTACTTTTGGAACAAAAGTTGCTCTTTTCCCTCTGTTAGTACTGCACAGCCACTATAGCTATGGGAAAGTAAATTGTATTCTATTCACCCTCACATATCAGAGTAATTGTGGTTAACTAACCATCAGTCACAGAATTTATTTCTTTCGTTCTCATCATGGTGTATGAGCCAAAAATAAAGGCTCAGCTTGGAGATCACATAATGCAAGTACAGTGCATGAAGTTCAAGTGCTCTTACTTGTGAAGAAAGAAAATCTGATGGAACTATTTACGAACATGGAATCCTACGATGCTTTTGTGAATAGTTGTTTGTAAACTACCACCAAACTTTAATAGTATTTTTCAAACAAAATTCTGAGCTCTCTTTGGAAGGCTTTCTATAAACTCTGAAATCCTAATACTGCAGCAGATTATGTGGATCTTTGCTACAATTGGAGACAAATTCAGGATGAAAAGAAGTCTGCTAAGGAGAAATTTCAAAAGAAGTTGAGAATACTGGATGTAGTTTGAGCCTGAACGAAACTCCCCAACATTCCCTCTCTTTCCCCCGCCTCATTCTGCTATCATCTTGTCCTGCCCTAGAGAAAATTCAGGGCCTAATCACCTGGAATATCTTGGAAACGTCTTCAGAGTTGCGCTGCTGTGCTACATCGCACAGCTTAGCTGTAATATCGATTCGGCGGCAGATGTCCATGTCCACCTTCATGGCCTTTTCTTGGATCTTTGTGTCCAGGTCTGTCATGGGCTGCAGGAAGGACAGTAGTGGATTATCCTCTATTGTTACACCGTTCAGGAGAGAAGAGATACGCACTGTATCTCTATAAACCTGGAGCACACCGTTCTTACACCACATTGAGCCTGTTCTCCAGGGAAAGGCAGCACAAGGATAGTCTAGATTAGACAAATACTGGAACTAACACTCAAATCTGATTCCAACAAGTGCAAGGGTTTGAGAATGAACACTAGCTACTAAGATACTCATTCCCATAGCAAAGACACTCCTAGGCCCAGTAAAAGTCAACTCTCGTGGACTCGTGAAGCTCTAAAATGGAGGAAGAGAGACTTAAACCTGTTAAGCAAGCAAAGAACAAGATGTGGGATTTGATGATACTTAACCACTTTTGCCCACTTCAGTTTGGGAGTTAGCACTTAATTGTAAAGAAGTTAGTCAGATTCTGCTCTGAAAAAAAATTGTGCACCAACTTAATATATATCACCAAAAAAAAGGTTAACACAGGGCCTGGGTTATAGAAGTCCATGTGAGTTTGGTACGGAACAAAAGTAATACCTACATTAATCTGTCTTCTGTCCCAGCAGAGAACTGTATGCCACTGCATCATATCGTGTTGCATATTAGACAGAAGTTATATACAGTGTTTGTATGTAGCTGCTCTTCCTTTCCCATTGGCAACGTTGCTGCATGATTGTGAGGAGATTTTCTCCATTTACAACTGTAGAGTTTCTGGGCTAGAAAAACTTTGCTCTGTTGGGAAGGACTGGCCTAAATGCAAGTCAGAGCCTGCTTTCACATAGTATTTGGGAAAACACCAATCAGACATGTATTACTCTTTAAGCACTACCTGCCAGGTGGAAATGCTTTTGCTAACTAAATCAGGAAAGTTTGTTTGGTTTTTAATTTCCCCTCAGTCAAGGTATTCTCTCTCTACATAAAACATAAGTAGACTAGAGTTTGTTTGTTTTTAAGCAAAACGTTTGTGTTCAGAAATATCTCTATGTAAACATGAAAACATTTGACAAAACTCTGGAGGAAGAGTATTTATATCTATTCAGTCTGTCAGCAGAACAAAACACAACCTGCAAGTCATTTAGTTAGGCTTTTTTTGTCCTAAATTTCATTGGGTAACTATGCAAACACAAGATGAGGAAGACTTGTGGTACCTTAGAGACTAACCAGTTTATTTCAGCATAAGCTTTCGTGGGTATAGCCCACTTCATCGGACGAAAGCTTATGCTGAAATAAACTGGTTAGTCTCTAAGGTGCCACAAGTCTTCCTCATCTTATTTACGGATACAGACTAACACGGCTGCTAATCTTAAACCTATGCAAAAATAGTCAGGTCTTTCCGCACAGCTTTGTGGCTCTCTCTACCACTCTGCTTAGAGCCACCTTGCACAGCTCAGAAAGCCTGGAGGAAGCACTTATTCTTCAAATAAAACAGGATGTTGTATTCACTACCTCCCTCAGTATACACAGGAGAAAATTACAGTGGGAAGGCTGCAGCTCTAACAAATGGCTCACATTCCGAGTAACTTTCCCAGACCTGAAGAGCTCTGCGTAAACCTGTCTCTTTCACCAACAGAAGTTGGGCCAATAAAAGATATTACTCACACCTACCTGGTCTCTCTAAATTGCGCTCCTTCAGACTGTATTTAACCCAGCAAGTACTTTGATCTTTGAGCGGTTCATCAACAGGGGGGGGGGGGGGCAGTGAAATGCTGAATCTTATAGGAGTAGGCCTAGCAGCCCTGAACGAATGTTTGCGACTTCAGGGAGCAGGTTCTGCGAGTTTGCATCAGATGGGGGGAGGGGATAAAATTCTTATAAAATTACAGACTAGACATGCATTATGAATGATCTTAGCTACACTGCTAGCATTAACAACTCTTCAGTAAAAGAGAAGCCATGTGAACCTTAAAATCCTACTCTTTCATCTTACTTAAACATTTTCCTCTCACCTATATTTGCATACTAGCCCTTCACACTGACAGTCAGACAATATGCTAGGACTATAGCCAAACTGTAAGATAAAGATCTCAAATGGCCAGTCATGACATTACCAGATCCCACAACTTTGGGGGAAATTATAACCTCAAAAAAAGAGGACAATGGTAGAACTCCAGAGATATACACAGTTTAAAAGTTTTCTAAAAGGAGACAGTAGCACTGCAGACAAAGCCATATCCTGGAACCAATGACACAGATAAACTGGGATAGTCTTGATAAGAGCCTTTCACAAAGATAGACTTGGGAGAGCCATTTTAGATTTCCTTTCTGACAATAACTCCTTGTATGACTCAAATCAAAATCACCCTGTATTATAAGAGTACCAATGGCTGAACTTTTACCCTAATAGCATGTGGATTCTCCAATGCATCATTTCAAAGGCTGCAAGTTTGAATGAGGTTGGTGCTAGCTGGTGAGAAGGGAATGGGAAGTCAGGGTTATGGGCTAAGCAGCAAGTTTAATGCATCTCTACACAGACCAGACAGGAAGCCGGGGGGTTGGGGGGTGAGGGGAGGGAAAGGGTTATCTGTCTGATGCATTAGATCATAAAAGCATTCATAATACTAACTACAAAGCAGCACTCATTAAGATCATAACCTTTTTATGAATGAAGCCATTTGCATGACAGAGATAGATTTCCCAAAAGCAGGTGGGGATGGGCCACTCTACTTCCCAGGGTACTTACATCACTCATCAGACCCTTAAAGACAACAAGTTCTGCTTTCAGTCGCTCAATCTTTTCATTTAACTCTTCCTGGACAGCTTCAGCTTCTTGAGCCTCCTATGAGAGAGAAAATAAGGAAAGAGCTAAATAGCAGTTAAGTAAATGCTTCCAGACAAGTTCACAAAGGTGGAAAATAGCTGGTAGGGAATATCGGCTCTTGAAAGCCTGTCCGTACCACCTGCACCAACCTCAATAGCCCCACTGCTGCTCTGATACAAATGCAAGTGGTGGAGGGAACAGGGTGAGTTTCAGGACTGGCCCATCTTGCCGCTCAGCCAAAAGTGGGAGTGAAGGAGAGGATATTTAGTGGGAGTGAAGGAGAGGATATTTAGATGAAGCGTGGTCCAGGGGTTGCATCAAATCAGCATATTTTCCCTTACTTCAATCTGAACACTAGGAACTTCCGATGTTAAGAGAACCCAAATTCAGGGACTGGTTTTGTTCTATTAAGAAGGGTTCTCATGATGAGAAGCTAATGGCTTGGACTACTGTAGCTGAACATTCCAAAGAAGCACCCCTTAACTTTCATTAAATTAAGAGATTGCCTTTTGCAAAAGAACTGATACAGGATTAACAGTCCATTTATTGCATATGAAGATGCACTGCTTGCAGATTGAACTAGGTGAATTAAGGCATTCCTCCTGGTTCAGTCCTACAATTCAGTATCAAGCAGCCTAAGGTTTCAAATATTAACAGTTCTATCCAGCAGGAGGTAATTCAGCCACCATAACTACAAGGGCTCAAGACTCTTAGAATCAAAGAGCAATTAATCCAGACAAAATATTAATTTAAAATGACCAGATTAAAGGGGGGAAAACCTATGCTATGAAGTATTTTAGCTCATGAGTTGGAGGAATGGTGGTCAGTACAGTACTAGGAAAGTCCAGATCCCACTCAAAACCCACCTCCTGCAGGGTTTCTACCATGGACTCCAGACCCATTCGCTTTGCCAGTTCCTCCTCCCATCTGAAAGAAAAAAAGATTTGCAGGCAAAGATTAGATCAACATTTCTGGCTGAGTTTATTCCAGCAAAGATCTTACCTTACCACTTGTAATAAAAAGATTAGATAGTTATTATGAGCGTCAAGTGGAAAGCTTCCCTCCGTCTCAGCCACATGTGCAAACACATATTCAAACTGCCAATTTTCAAAGTATCAATTAGAGTTTAATTAGTTTACCCACTAACACTATTTTCATTCTTCGACTGTAGCACGTGGACATGTCTAGTATGTCCCATTTTTATACAAGACAGCAAATTTGCTACTTCTGGTATTTAGCCCTACAAACTCCAGGAACTAGTTATAAGCCTTCTTCTGGACAGTATCTTCAAATGCCTATATTTATTCCAGTTGTATCATAGAAGTACAGTTCCAAACACAAATATGGTGAGAACCAGGATGGCATTAAGGGAGGGTAAAACTTTCCATCCATCTCAGACTGCAGGGCACACACATTGCATCTTAAGGAGGGACGGTCCTGAACGATTTTTACATTCCATCTCTTCAATGCATCTCATGCTTAGGACTCAAAACTCTAGTTCACAAGCAAGGAAATGGGGGATCTGGTAAGCAACAACAGGGCATTTGGTCCACCAGGAGAGAAGAGGAGATGAAGACTGTAACGATACTGCCACATGTGGAAAATACTAAAATCATGGAACTGAGGCAAAAATAGACTGAGCTCCTTAAGCTACCTCTTACCAGCCAATATTTTAAATATACATGAATAGGACCAATTTAGGATGAGTGATATTAAGTGTAAATAAATACAAAATGAAAATTTCTTCATGTACATTTAGAGATCTGATCTGTCAAACTTCAGGCCTATTCAATAAAATAGGCAGTTCATAAGTCTGGAAATATTGCTGTTTGCTGACATGAGACACAAGAGAGGTCAGCAAGAAAAAACAGACCACAACCACTGAACCAGAAGAAAGGAAGGAGGTCATGAAGTCTGTCATCAGGTCCGGATCCAATCCTTTCCATTAGCAGTTTTTTGAAGAAAATCTTGTGGGGCTGTTTCATTTCTTGTTAAAATGTTTAGTGGTGCTACCTTAATATTCACTGTCCACCATAAACCAAAGGAGGTGTGAACTGAGCTAGATAGCTTTTCAGCACCTGTCTCCTATTTGGGTATTTTGGACTTCAGTGTTCCCCTCATTTCTTTTCCAAGATTTCCCCTCATCTTCCATCTCTTTTTATTAAGATTAAGCCCCATTCTTGACAGCCACCAATAGTTTATCATATAGCAGAAGTATGCTATTGGTGATAAATACTCCACCAATAGGCTTACCCTCAGAATTTCCAGGTTCTCTCATTTATCTACATTGTGTTCCTAGTCTATTCAAATCACTTTGAATTATCCTCCCCAATTTTCTTAAATCTTAAGGTTTCATGACCTAGCTGCATGGTTTTATGCTCTTTCTTCCAAGTTGCCAAAGAGAGATGAGAGTAAAACACAACTTTCTAAAAATCAGTTTTATTAAATTTTAGTACATTAAGCTCTTTGAAGTCTTTTTAATTAAGAATTTATTTTTAAAACAGAGTACCTAGTAAATTTTTGAATGCTCTATGATACATCCTAATCTGATGTGCTATTTATAAACATTAAGGCAGTTAAAAAAATATATTAAAGACAGTGTTCCTTTAAGAATATATGGCCAAGTACTAGATTTAGTCCGTCAATTTTAAATTGACACTTTAGTTTAACATTATTGAATTATGAATCCTGCATTGGATTAGTGTGAAAATATCTGGCAGTCATCTTCCCTTCACATATGGAAAGCTATATGTGGTGAACAAAGTATTGTAGAATTATGAAATGGAAATTCTGGAGAGGATGGCAACAAGGTTTGTTCAGTGGATTTTAACATGCACAAGATCATTGTTTATCACCTCGCTTAGGCCAAGCTTGTGCAACTATTATTGAAGAGAAACATTCCTACAGGACACTAATTCACTCAAGTTTAGTAAAAGCCAAAGCTTTCTCTCTGGAAAATCTGCCTGACGCATTCCCAACTCACTAAAGCCAATCGAACCCCAAAAAACAGTAGCTTCGTCAGGCAACAAGGGAGTCTCCCATTTAGAATAAAGCTTCTTTTTATAGTTTAACAGAAGCTTGGCTTCTGGCATCAGCATTTAAAAGGAACCAGTGTCCACTGACTCAGTCAGCTAAACATCCAACAGAAAGTTTCCGTTATGTAAACCTTTGGAATGCAGCAGGTCACAAAATCTGCGCAAACCTTTCACTCAACAAATCCCCTGACAGCGCCTGGGAATTTGAAAGCCTAGTTACAGAGTATGACTGATCACTGCCATTAAGAAATCTGTTTGCACTAATCCAGTAAATACAGTCTACCAAATGACAATTCAAAACACTCCAGTAATCTCTTAATTATAACAAGGTAAGCAAGGAAAGTTATTTTTGTTCACACTCAAATAGTTTTACAGCTAAATTAGAAGATGCAAGTCATGGAGACGAAGGTCTACCCGCTAAAAATATTTATTTTAATCCAAATATGATGGGATTAAGAACGCTGAAAGGACAAGGAGGGAGTGTGCATTTTCTAGGTCAATTTCATAATCTTGCCAGTACGGTGTTAAATCTTCCAATAGGAATAATTTCACCATCTTTTCAAGTTTACAAAAGAAACCAGGTAAAGTGACTGGATTTTATGGGATGTTTGTGTCACGTTAAACAATTCTAAATTCCCAGACTGTATCATAAGCCCCAACACACACCTTCACAGACTGCAATAGGTTTGCATTTCAAATGCAGTTGAATGCCAAAGGATCATTTCAGCAGGGAAGAACAAAGGCAGCTGTGGGTGTGCTGCAGTTCTCTGTCTTAATCCATGATCAGCAGCACCTGAATTTATCATATCCTAATACAGTAAAAGCAGCATTGAGTAGGCCCTGCACTAGTGCATTACAATACGACAGGTTGACCACATTTACTCTTCCCCTGCCACTGCAGAGCAGATATACTTGGCATGGTAGCATTACGTCAACTCTCCAGTATACGTAACTGAATACTGAAGTGGTACAGAAAGTGGTATCAGCGTCTTCTCTCTGCCAATGATTTACTGCCAAACAGACTGAAATATTTAGGCTGGAATTTGCATTTGCCACAAACATTTTAGGTTTAGTTTCCAATGTCCTATAAGCATTTAGGCTGCTAGTCATATGTGCAAGTAGTTTTGTTATTTTTCAAACCTCATTTGGTCATCTCACCTTCTGGACTGTAAGTGACTGCTTAATATTAAATTCATTACATGCAATGTGGTTCCCTTCTGCTACACAGAGGATGTGTCAGATGGTTTTAGTCATTCATACTGCATTTCTTCCAGCACGCCCCATCAGTTGTGAATGCAAGATAGTGTAACTAGATACTAAGGAAACTGCAGTGCGCTCTCTCAAGAGAGATCTGAAATTTGAATACTAAGTATATTCAGGTTAAGAGATTTAACCCATTATTTGCATCCATGCCTGAACACAACACAACACAGCTCTGCGGGAAAATTATTCTAAGGTAAATATTTATATCTATATACTTTTCTTAGTTGTAAGCCAAAAAGCAAGCAAAATGCTTCAGCTTCCATCCCAAACACTTCAGTCACTCTGGAAAACTGTCAAAATTGTCATTCAGAATCTATGCACAGCCTATGGGGTAAGAGCATTAACTTCCACCACTCCACTGCAGTTCCACTGGTTTAGTTTTTCCATCCTTATGTCATAATTTAACTGCATTTCAAAGAAAGAAAGCATGCAGCCCCAGTTCCTTTAAGCAGAAACCCAAGATCATTTTTGTAGAGAATGGAAGAAAGGTGCCATCTTTTAAATAAGAAATTTAATATATGTTCTCAGCATCTATTTATCCATTTCTCCCATGGAAAAGACGACCTGGGCCTTTTAAATATGATGGTAATTTTTATCTAAAGTTAAATTTTCTTTTGAAAGTAAGCCAGGAATTACATTAGATGGATGATAAATCAGGGTCCCCATCATAAATCACTGATCAGTAAAGTCAACTTGTTCTCAGTTTCAGAACGTATTCCCTACTACTAGGCTGACTAGCCTCATCTAACACCTGGACAAATGAAGTCACCGAATTGAGATGGGGGCGGGAGAGAGGAAGGGGGCAAATCAGTCTTCATTTTCCCCACCACTCTTAACACAAACCTCTGGAGACTTGTTTTTTGCGAGAGGAGTGAGAAAATGGAAAGAGAAGGAGGGATTGAATTGAAGATTAAATCCTCCCTTAATACTTTCAAGCAAACTAGATAATAGATTGTTTTTTGATATTATCATCCTATATTTGCAGTAACATAAGTATTTTAAAGGGCCCTGGGCAACTGCTGCTACTATACATTTGAGTATTGCAATAAGAAAAATACAGTATACCCTTGCGAACTACTGTGCATTGGCACAGACATATGAAACATATACTAAGCTGTACTACAGAATTTTAGGCTAGCCAATTTCTGCCCACTCAGTTACTCTTTTCCAACACAAGAGCTGAACTGTAAGTCAACCACAGCATGTCTGAGATGCCCTTAAAAACCCTGATTCTAAGCAACTTGATAGGCTCCGCATGTAAGTGGTGCTGCTGTTAGAGACCTATGAAGATGCTTCTGTAGCACTTCAACACATACGTTGCTTCCTTCCCTCTCCTCCAAGGAGAGAGAGAGAGAGAGAGAGAGAGAGAGAGAGAGAGAGAGAGAGAG